>JAOTOM010005084.1:855000-901022 GCA_034440615.1 Ashinkailepas kermadecensis
GTTTGTCTACCTGCCTACCTCCCTACTTGCCTACCTGTCTGCATGTCTGCCCGCCTGTATGTATGTATGTCTGTCTATATGTCTGTATGTCTGTCTGTCTGTGTAACAGGCATCCAGTTTGAGCTTGCCTCTCTATCTGTATATCTGTGTATATGTCTATCTGTCTGTCTGCCTGCCTGCCTACCTGTTTGTCTACCTGCCTACCTCCCTACCTGAGTGCCGGTACACTCATGTCACCAATTAAGTTTGAATTCAGTTCATTCTAAGCAGATTGATTGGAAAATTTGAGACATGAAAAATCCCCCCCCAAAAAAAAAACCAAATATCAACCAACCCGTGTACCAACCGCACCTGCCTCCCCCTCCACCAGAGATATCCTGACATCCCCCCCCAGTTTATCGGGAATGGCTGAGTGGCACGACTTGGCAAATGCCTGCGGATAGCCGACCTTTGTTCATCCTTGTCTGTGAGCCAAAAATCATGTTTTTCGGCGATTTGGTGACCTTTGACCTGACCCAAGGTCACGAAAATGCAATCCGAGCTCCTCTGGCACACGGCTGGTCGTTTGCTGAAGGTTTCACTAAGATCATCCATTTCTGTAAGTTCGATTTTGCATGTGGAACGGGTGTCGGGCAGCCAAATGCATGTGGAAAGCTGTAACACATCAACAACACATATGGCTACGCTTCTGGCGCACGGCCGATCGTTTGGTGAAGGGTTCACTAACATCATCCGTGTCTGTGAGCCAAAAATCATGTTTTCGGAGATTTTGGTGACCTTTGACCTGACCCAAGGTCACGAAAGTGCAAACCGCACGCCTATGGCACACGGCCGAACGTTTGGTGAAGGTTTCACTGAGATCGACTGAGCGGTTACCGAGATAATGCATGTCTGTGAGCCAAAAATCATGTTCTTCGCCGATTTGGTGACCTTTGACCTGACCCAAGATCAAGAAAGTGAAAACCGCACGCTTCTGGCACACGGCCGATCGTTTGGTGAAGGTTTCACTAAGATCATCCATGTTTGTGAGCCAAAAATCATGTTTTCGGCGATTTGGTGACCTTTGACCAGACCCAAGGTCACGAAAGTGCAAACCGCACGCCTATGGGACACGGCCGAACGTTTGGTGAAGGTTTCACTAAGATCGACTGAGCGGTTGCCGAGATAATGCATGTCTGTGAGCCAAAAATCATGTTTTTCGGCGATTCGGTGGCCTTTGACCTGACCCAAGGTCACGAAAGTGCAAACCACACGCCTATGGCACACGGCCGATCGTTTGGTGAAGGTTTCACTAAGATCATCCATGCCTTTGAGCCAAAAATCATGTTTATCGGCGATTTGGTGACCTTTGACCTGACCCAAGGTCACGATTGTGCAAACCGCACGCCTATGGGACACGGCCGAACGTTTGGTGAAGGTTTTAATAAGATCGACTGAGCGGTTGCCAAGATAATCCATGTCTGTGAGCCAAAAATCATGTTTTTCGCCAATTTGGTGACCTTTGAACTGACCCAAGGTCATGAAAGTGCAAACCGCACGCCTCTGGCACACGGCTGATCGTTTGGTGAAGGTTTCACTAAGATCATCCATGTCTTTGAGCCAAAAATCATGTTTTTCGGCGATTGGTGACATTTGACCTGACCCAAGGTCACGAAGGTGCAAACCGCACGCCTATGGCATACGGCCGAACGTTTGGTGAAGGTTTCACTAAGATCGACTGAGCGGTTCCGTTCCCCGGTACCGTTTCCCGGTCCCGTTCCCCTGTCCCAGTCGCCGGTTTCGTTCCCGGGTCCCGTTCTCTGGGACCCCTTCCCCGGTACTTTCGGTCCCCCATCATGTACGAATCCCCAATCACTTGCCCATTCCCGATCACCCTTCATCGTATCATCCCCAGTAACTGGTCCCCTTCACATATCCCCTGCACCAATCCCCTATCCCGGTTCGGTCCCCGTTGCCGGTCCCCGTTGCCCGTCCCCGTCGGCAGGTCCCAGTTGCAGGTGGCCGCGGAATGTGAAAGACAGGTGGCACGCCACGGAATTGAACACGGTACACAAATATTAAAAGTCCAGCATCTTACCACGAGTCTAATCCCGACGGGCGCCGCGGCGACGAAATAGTCCGTATGTATTAGCTCATAAAAAATTATTCGATCCGGGTGCCGGGTTCAATTCTCGGCGTACAAATGCCGACTTTTATGGGTCTCCAAGATTGCCGATTGCGGTCAAACTACTTGAAGCAGAGAAAATTTGAAGATACCGTGAGTATCAGAGTAACTTGCGCTATCCGTACGTGGTAATCTTGGCCGAAAATTGTCTGCGATAGGGACGGTAGTGAAGTGGAAAAGGAGCCATTTTTACCGAGCGCATCATGTACCCAATCGGGTCACAATACCTCACCCCGGTTACACGACAGGTGTCGATGATGAACGTGAAAGTTGTAGTCGGTACATAGAGCCGAGTTATAGAAGCAACGGCATTGCTTCCATTTGCACCGTTTTCAAGCACCAGACCCAATCGTGAAAAACGTTGAAAACTGCCGATTTTTATTTACACGGTGCCAGAGAGCGCACGTGCCACGTGCAGCACATTTGTATGCACTGTTGAGCTTTGTCATCCTCTTGCCTACACGGGGGTGCTTGTTTAATGGCGATCCGCCCAGTGGTTCCCGAGCTATGCGGCGGACATTGGAGCCGTCCGGCGTACCGATATCGGTGAAAATCCGACGCTAAAAATGACACTTGACCGTGTTATTCCAATGAGAGCCGGACGAATTGGTGTCAACCCGATCTTCCGTCACTCAATCGTCCCTCGCGTGCCACACACGGGTCGGATCGCAGCTAAACCATCATCACCGGGTAGGCAACACTGCGGGCTTTCACGTGGTGTTAATCGCAGCCCAATAGACGCCAGGTGAACGCCGACACGTGTCAAAAATATGCGACGCATATTTTCTGTCGGTCCATTTCGATCCACGTGTTAAAGCAACGGAGGTTTGTGCACGTTTAAAGCTCGTGCCACGTGCTGCCCGCTGGCGCCACGGGGGCCAAACTGGCAAAATACACTGCCTCCATCTATTGTTTACAAATCGCAGAAAACGCCACCTTTGTACCTCTCACCGTTTAACCTGTACCCGTTGTCGAATAAATGTCCCTCGTGTTCTCATTTCACGGCCTGAGCCTATGGGGGACATTGTCGCGTGCCACGTGGCCCACGTTTGATCCACGTGTCTGAGATTACGGCACCACGTGTAGGGCCGAGTGGCCATTTTCCACTGCAATGGTCGCTTTGTTGCCCCGTCTGGTTTGCCCGCTGCAGCCGTTTGTATTTTTCACGGCCTGAGCCTATGGGCGACATTTGCACGTGTCACGTGGCGCACGTGCGATCCACGAGTGTGAGATTTTGCCGCCAAGTACAGGGCCCGGCGGCCATATGTCACTGCATTTTTCACACCATTAACTCGCTTGGTTTGCCCGATGGCGCTATTTGAAATACACTCCCAGCCTGAGCCTATGGCGCACGTTTGCACCTGCCACGTGCCACCCACGACACGCAAGTGTGCGATTGATACGCCAAAAGTTATCTTGCAAGCAGTCCCAGACGTGTTGCAAATTTCACCCGTCCATCTTGAACGGTGTGGTCACACGGTCGTTTACCGATCGTGACGTCGTCGTCGTCGTCGCCGGAACGGCTTTTATATATTAGATTATATATTAGATATGTATATATAACAGATGCTACATTTCGTGTACTCGCCAACCTCCTATAACACCCCTGCCAGTGTATCCCTTTCATCGTGTGTTGTGTATCGTTTATTAGTCACCAACTGAAGAGTGTGACAGTGTGGAGTGTGTGAGTGTGTCTCACTTTTATGTGGGTCAAAGAAAAGGTCGGTCTTTGGTGATAAGTCTATGAAGGTAGGTACAGTGTGAGGGACACGCACAAAGATGCCAGCTGTAATGCTGTGTACCCTGTCAACAGGTGCGTAGAGAAGTGTTATCTGAACTTCCCTGGTGGTTTTGTATGGCACACAAACAGAAGAAAACTCTAAAGGTGATATGAGACAAAAACTTCTTTGAACACTTTTTATGTAAAATAGCAAATCGCACGGTAAGAGTCTCTCATTTAGAGACTGAAGATTATAAAATCCCACCAGATGCTAATGCTTCAGAGGTTGATAGCCTGCTTCCGTGTAATGAGCCCGCAACATCAGGAACTTCTGCTGCACCCTCTCAATGCGGACGCGATCACATTTGGCGGTACTAGCCTCATTACATGACAAGTTACTGAATAGCTCGTGCTCGAGGATAGTCCGACCGTTTGCACCATAAGCAGCAAGAACTGTCCAATTAGTCAGCTTGCACCGGAGGAGTTGCAAAATTAGCAAGGGCCGGTACAGGAGTAAAAAAGTGGCGAAAGCAGTATGTTATCACTACTTGGCTGCTGCTATGTCTTCTCGACCTACTAATGGAATTCAACATATGCAACATATTTTATAACGCTCTCCGTTCGACAAGCAACGACCGTTCCCGCTGCAGAAAAAGATATTTTTGTCTCAAAAGCGCACAGATCAGTTCAGCACAAAAATTGACCGTAGCCTTCTTTCTAATCACAAAATTGATGCGGTGTTTAAACATCCCCTTTTCTCTCGAAATCGTGAGCGACGCATCGGAATTTTTTTAATGACTGCGATGAATAGGGCCCTAGAACAGTAAAATTTGTGAAGTTTGATTACGTTCTAAAAAGCTCATGCTGATATTTTTCAATCAGATTTTCAAAACTATTTTATATCTTCGCTTCTGATGGCGTTGTATAGTTAAATAGCACGGCATTCATAGCTAATTGCACGATAAGCAACTCCTGCTTAAAAGTGTTTGCTGCGGGACAAATAGCTTGACTACCAGCGTCGTATTTTTCCCAGGTGTGCTCCATGCATCAGTAAGCATGGACTGGGGATTTTCTTTGGAGGCCATGCTATATGATCAGATCATTCTGGACATGATGTACTCCCAAGTATAATTTATTTTGGATTTTGACGGACCATAGAAATGTTCTTAGTAAAGCATTTCGTAAAAGTTTGTTTAATTGATCGATATAGCGCAATGACACAGATGACCTTCGACATGAACTTTACTAAAAGGATGGATTCCTTGGGAAATTTTGGTCGTACAGGTCAATTCCGATACTACTTATACTCCAAAAATCGACATAAACCATGAAAATATGGGTGAATATAACACGGTATACCTATGGGTCTAGCCTGGTGCGCACACTTAACCTTAATCTGAACCTAGATCATTTGATGGATGTCAGCCAAATTTCATGGTACTCTTCTCCTGATGCCACGACTGATGCCTGATCCAAATATAACAAAACGAGTAAAACATAACTAAAAAATTGGTACAATGAGTCAAAATTGGTCAAATTTGGTCGTACCTGAAGTATATGGCAGACTAAAGCCCCAAAATCGAGACATACGAGCTGCAGGTGCTGTCAAATTGAACTTGTATGTCAAGTCTCATTTGAATATCATTTCATTTGTAAGAATGATCGATGCTCAAAATTTTTGGAGGTGGTCCTCTTTGACCTTTCCTGGGTCAGTGACTGAACCTGATCCAGGAGCGAAAATGTAATACGAAACGTGTTCAAGGAAAGCAGCGCATGCACAATTTGACTGCGCTGCATAGCGCCGTTTTTTTCCACTGTCGCAGAATATCCGAATGAGTGTAAGGAGGATTGTAAGCACTCACCTGAGACGAAACGGATCATCACTTGGCCTCGATCATGTAGCGTCCTGAGCGCTCTATGCTAGTAGGATACCTTTACCAGGCTGCCCCATCAGGCTGCAGGACTTGCACCGACATGCTGGACCCATACCATCATATGAAACCCGTCCCAGACTGTGAGGCAAGACAGACTGGGCACTCTGAGTGCGACACCCAGACCGGACGATCACCTCGGAGAGAGCGCGGCGCCCTCCGGATGGATCGGTGCAGCGGGCTAGTGGGCTCTGCCATGTTCGATCGGGCACCGATATCGACTGAAATGGTCCCGGTACAGGTTCTTTGACCCTCTTCCTCGCCGAGAGACTATAAAAATCCTAATCTTGTGAGGCAACGCCTTTGACCGGCCTTATGTGAGTGTTCCCAGCCCGAAACACGTCGGCCGGCTTCAGCAGTTGGGTCCCAAGATTTCAACAGATTACCGCTTTCACTACGTCCTCAAATTTATGCCGCTCCAAATTGCGAGATGTAGTTGTTGCAGTTTCCAATCTGGTAGGAAATTGCGTTCAATTGTACTGCAATCATGACACGCAGATGCCGGTTAGAGACTTTCGGGCATAAATCCAAAATACCAGGGACAACTTGGATAATTACATATCCCGAATGGGAAGGGAAATAAAGCGGTTGGACGTTATCGTATTCAAATGACGCCTGTAATTGAGAGAGGGATGAAGATATGTGCGGACTGAGAGATGGAGGAGGAAAGGAAATGATGCAGGGAAATTATGGCAAGACATTGTGAGCGAGTAAATTCACAGGTGAGGAGGGTGGGGCGAAAGAAACACGACGGATAGGGATTGAGTCTAGGAGAGGTTTCGAGAAAAGGAGGGAGAGGGAAGAGAGGGAGAGGGAGACGTGGGGTGGGGAAGAGAAATGAGAATGGGTTGGAAAAGGAATGATTATATATATATATATATATATATATATATATATATATATATATATATATATATATATATATATATATAGATATATATATATATAAATATATATATACATAATATATATATATATATATACATATATATATATATATATATATATATATATATATATGCCAGCTAGACAGTCAGGGTGTGAGAGATTGGACAGGGGAAAAAGGAGATGGGGCGGATGTGCTAAGCAGAGTAATGCAGACCATAAAGCTATCGGCAGCAAGCAGTGGACATCGATTTCTGCCTGCAAGCTGGGCCTCGTTTCTCTCCATGAGTGTTCGCTTTATTTTTGTCCGATAAGTGTGGACGGCAATAAGATATCGCGCACATAGATTACTGGCAGAACTGAACCACAGTGCTGAACCACAGTACTGAACCGCAGTACTGCACTACAGTACTGCACTACAGTACTGAACCATAGTACTGAACCACAATGTTGAACCACAGTACTTTCAATCACAGCACCGAGTCACAGCCACTTCCTGTCGCTTTGTTCGGGCTCTTGACTGTTTGGCTGTTGGCTGCCCCTGGGCTCTGACCCAGCCGTCTTGCCACTCTCCCCTGCTCCGGCTCTCAGCTTCCGGTGTTCTGGACCCAGTAGTCCGGGTCGGCCTCCCGTGCCTGTGTTCCCGTTTGACAGGCCGTGTGGTAAGCCGTCTAACTGCCTCTCTGCTGAGACAGCTATCAGTCTGAGGTGTCTTCACTACGCGTTAGACGCTGGGATGCCAGACAGCAGTTTCCTGTCCACGTCAAACGCTGGGATGCCAGATTGCGACCTCCTGTCGGCGTCAGACGTTGGGATGCCAGACAGCGACTTCCTGTCCGCGTCAGACGCTGGGATGCCAGACAGCGGCTTCCGGTCCTCGTCAGACGCCGGGATGCCAGACAGCAGTTTCCTGTCCACGTCAAACGCTGGGATGCCAGATTGCGACCTCCTGTCGGCGTCAGACGCTGGGATGCCAGACAGCGGCTTCCGGTCCTCGTCAGACGCTGGGATGCCAGTCAGCGGCTTTCTGTCCTCGTCAGACGCTGGGATGCCAGAAAGCGGCTTTCTGTCCGCGTCAGACGCTGGGATGCCAGAAAGCGGCTTCCTGTCCACGTCAGACGCTGAGATGCCCGACAGACTGAACCACAGACAGAAGCGGCTTCCTGTCCGCGTCAGACGCTGGGATGCCAGACAGCGGCTTTCTGTCCACATCACGATGCAAACCCACCGCCACCCCGCACCCCAAGCGACGCCTTTCAGTTGTATGATTAATCGGTTCTCTAATTGGAAGTATTTCGGCCTCATCATTGCGCCTAATTAATTCCCTCGGTCCGTCCCTCAAATCGATACAAAGATCGGCGCGGGTAATCAGCCCGGCTACATCAGCCGAACCTCGCCGATGTCTCCCAGAGGCCACCAGCGGTCGGCAAGATTACGGCTGGCGTTGCCGGTGACCGGGGTCGCTGCCTAATTACACATTTTCGCTGAATTTGAGACCTCCTTTGAGCGACACTTGTGTGACGCATCGGTAACATCGGTAACACTGCCCGCTTCGAGCTGGTTACCAGCTTGGTGCTGCACCAGCCGAGACCGCTGGACTCAGCCTACGGCACTGCCTGCAGATCGGCGAAGTACTGCAACATTGGACTCTGGCAATGGGTAGCCGTTCCCCACACACGGTGCTGGGCGGGTGGCAAATCACCACTGGTGTTGAGTTACTGGTAAATTGACAAGGATACTGTGATATGGGAAAGTGGGGTAGGCATGCATTACCTCTGGTAATTTGCAGCTTAGTGCTAAAGCCGATTTATTTGGTAAGGCTCGAGTCTGGGTGTGTTTTGCAGGTCGATAGTAATACGTTGGGTTGGTGTATGGTTAGTCAGTGTGTAGGGAAATCCTTGATATTATTTGATTGGTATGTAATCTAGCCATGGCTACGTGATTCATTACTCGTGTGTGATATCCACGATGCCCTGGTCGACCAGGTCATTGGACGCGTCCCTGCAAGAGTTGTAGCGAAGTAAACTCTCCCCATTGATCTAGAGTTGAGCGGTCCACCGCCGAACCCTGCCATTACAAGAGATGGAATCAACTACAGCTGGCGAAGGGCCGCCGATGAAGCTTAGACGGCCTCTGCTGCATCAGTACATGAACATGCACACTTAATATATAATTGTATGCATAGATGTCTGTATTTATATGGATATATATATATATATATATATATATATATATATATATATGTGTGTGTGTGTGTGTACTGTTAGCGTCACAAATAGCTTGGCAGTCAGGCTGGGCATCCTGGCACCTGAATATCCTGCATAGGTATGCTGTTTCCCACCACACCTATACCTATGTAGGATATTCAGATGCCAAGACGCCCAGCCTGACGGCCAAGCTATTGATGACGCCAATTATGCATATACATACACGCACACACACATTTGTATATATATATATATATATATATATATATATATATATATATATATATATATATATATATGTATATGTATATATATATATATATATATATATATATATATATATATATATATATATATATATATATCACATACATATTTATATTTTCACAACTTGTTTCACGTATTTGTGTATTATATGCACACACAGCAACAGTCATACACACACACACGCACATGCCCATATACATACGCATACGGGTAGTAGTATAGCAGAATATCTCATGGTATTGGATGGCATGGCAGCAGCTTGGTCTGTACGCTGCAGGGGTTGGTGACGCCGAGATCCTCCTTCGTGCTGTATGTTGTGTTCCATACACATTAATAGGTAGGGAGAAACGCCATTATGTACCCAGGTGACCTGGATAGGATTAGCTTCCGGGCGATGAGGTCAATTTCGGTAAAGTTACGGTAGGTTACACCACTCCCCGCTCCTTTCTGGTCTTACTGGACAGACATTGTTACCAGATATTAATTACAAAAAGCGTGTTTAAACTATTTCTGAAGCCGTTATGGATTCCAGACTTCACTATGCGAAGGTATTAACGGGGAATTTCATAACAGCATAAGGTGATCTTAGCTTTCCATCTCAGAGGCCGTACAACAACCGGAAAAAAATAAAGTAAAAAAGCATGGAAAATGTGCATCGACAAGAGAAAGCAGGTTGGTCAAATCTGCATGTTGAACAATCGTGTGCGGTCATTGTATCGGTGTGGATTCTCCAAAAGTCCATTTGTAAACATATTTCACAATCGTGATATTGGTTTTCACTCAACATCGGTTCTAAGAATTTCGGTACAGACAATTGCTTTCCAAGGGTTCGGTGCAACAAAAGGCAAGCAAAACGTTACATACTTTGTGGCAGAAAATAGAGTTTCAGAATGCTGCATAAATATGAGGCTACCCTGAGACAACCGAATGTGAATACGGTAATTTTTGTCGCAAATAATGATTATGCTTCACATTTTGAACAACAACAAAACTATCGGCTCTGCGTTGCTGTTATCCATTACTGTCGAACTTCTCAAGCTGTCAATGTTCAAAACATAAGGCGTAGCGATAATTATGTTGACTATCGATGTTCTTGAATGTTTAGGCGTGGGTGCGAGTAGTCTGGGGAAAAGTGCCCGTCTCCCAACCGAAAGATTGTCGTTTCGAGTCTCGCCTGTTCGCCCGCGACTAATCAACGTGAGGGATTGGCGACGCCATGTGGCCGGACGGTCGATGAGTCGTGGAACCAATCACCGCCAATAACCACCGAATGCTTAGGCTTAGGCTTCTGTGTACTTCCACGTTCCTATTTTAGTTCCAACCTTCGGGAAAAACAACACGAAACTCTTTCGTAACATTCGGAACTTGGCGAACGTTCGCAAGATAAGGAAAGACCACTTTGTTTCCAACAGTGTCGATGCTATGTTGATGCAACAATCCAACGTCAATGCTGTTGAAAACAGATGTATTCAATTAAATAACAACAAAACAGAAATGTTACACACCACACTATGCCTTCATTACATGTAAATGCAATGTAAAGTGAGTTCGCAATGCGAAGCGGTAGACTTCAGTTGTGCAGGTGTTCAGATCGAACTGTGTATGTCAAAGTTACGAAGTCAGGAGGATTGCGTTTGGTGGTGCAAATGTTCACACCGTACTGCGTATGCCAGCTACAGTAGGCCAGCTATAGCAGGTGAGCTACAGTAGGTGAGCTACGGTAGGCGAGCTACAGAAGGCGAGCTGTATTGGGCGAGCTACATTAGGCCAGCTGCAGTATGCAAGCTACAGTAGGCCAGCTACAGCAGGCGAGCTACAGTAGGCGAGCTAGAGTAAGGGAGTTGCAATAGGCGAATTGCAGTAGGCAAGCTGGAGTAGGTGAGCTATAGTAGGCGAGTTAGAGTCGGCCAGTTATAGTGGGCGAGTTAGAGTGGGTGAGTTACAGTGGATGAATTGCAGTTGGCGAGTTGCAACAGGCGAGCTGCAGTGGGCGAGCCACAGTAAGCGAGCTACCGCAAGCGAATTACAGCAGGTGTTCTACAGTAAGCGAGCTCAGCAGGCGAGTTACCGAGTTAGGTACGCTACAGTAGGCGCGTTACACCAGGCGGGTTGCAGCAGGCGGGTCAGTCAGCGGGCAGCTGCATCACGCATTGCATAGGCACTCATCACTCGAACAGCCATTAGCGAGACCTTCTTAATAGGCATAGCTTCTCTTTGGTATCACTCGTGCTGCCAGCTACAATCGTGAGTGCTGGCCACCCTCGTGAGTGTTGGCTACGCTCGTGAGTGTCGGCCACCCTCGTGAGCATTGACTACCCTCGTGAGTGTCGGCCACCATCGTGAGTGTTGACTACCCTCAGGAGTGTCGGCCATCCTCGTGAGTGTCGGCTAACCTCATGAGTGTCGGCCACCCTCGTGAGCATTGATTACCCTCGTGAGTATTGATTACCATCGTGAGTGTCGGCCACCCTCGTGAGTGTTGACTACCCTCAGGAGTGTCGGCCACCCTCGTGAGTGTCGGCCACCCTCGTGAATGTTGACTACCCCCGTGAGTGCCGGTTACCCTCGTAAGTGCCGGTTACCACGTGAGTGGCGACCACCCTCGTGAGTGTCGGCCACCCTGGTAAGTGCGGGCCACCCTCGTGAGTGCCGGCAGGCCGCTTCCGTTCCATTCGGAGTTGGCCCGCGGGCGTCACGTTTGTCCTACAAAAACAGCCGGCGGCCGACACTAATCAAATCGGCCGACGACGGCCCACCGACGGCCGGCCGACGGCCCAGTTTTTGCGCCCGAGGTGTATGGTGCCGACCCAACGCAGCTCTGTGAGGCTCAGGCGTCACGACAATGTCGAGCCGCAGCAGCACTACAGTGCCGAATGTCGAGCCACAGCAACACTGCAGTGCCGAGCCACAACGGCACTACAGTGTCGAGCCCAGCAATACTACAGTGCTGACTGTCGAGCCACAGCAGCACTGCAGTGTCGAGCCACAACAGCACTACAGTGTCCAGCCCAGCGGTACCACAGTGCCGACTGTCGAGCTACAGCAGCACTGCAGTGTCGAGCCACAGCGGTACTACAGTGCCGACTGTCGAGCCACAGCAGCACTGCAGTGTCGAGCCACAGCGGTACTACAGTGCCGACTGTCGAGCCACAGCAGCACTGCACTGTCGAGCCACAGCAGTACTACAGTGCTGACTGTCGAGCCACAGCAGCACTGCAGTATTGAACCACAGCAGCACTACAGTGCCGACTGTCGAGCCACAGCGGTACTACAGTGTCGAGCCACAGCGGTACTACAGTTTCGAGCCACAGCAGCACTACTGTGAACTTGCACTGGCGTGGATTTTTGGAACACGAGATGCTGCGGACGCGCTCCTACACCAGGGCACATATGCAGCACCGACTTGACGCTGGAAAGTCTGTTCCTTTTCCAAGCTATCCTGTGCATCAATTTAGGCTTGCATCACGTGTTGCATATACTAATGAATGTCATAGTTGTCAGAGCATGTGGAGACGATTGATCTGTGTTCTCGGCTTTATTTTCGTCCTCTTCCAATATTCCTTTTCTTTATAAATTTGTATTTTATATTTTCGAAAATAATTGTATTTCTTTGTCTTTTCTGTTCTAGTGACTTCTTTGAGAGACGGGAGGGTAAGGTTGGATTAGTATTTCCTACTCTGAAGCTCCCCATGAAGGCACGATCGTCAGTTGGAAAATCCGTGCAGACATTAATGCCTTTACTACCTGTCTGAAGAAAAACAAACTGGGATCTTTTTCGTCGGGAATATTTGGTGGCGGAATTCATCCAGCAAGAAATAGAAGAAATAATGCTGTGACCTATCGTGATTTGCTTTACCTCAGCCTTACTCTCACTCCTGGAACATTAACGTAACCAGGTCACACAGGCGAAGATGACGTCTGCCAACCTATTAATGGGTAGGGAAGACAAAAAGGCACTTATGGCATAACGAATATTCTAGTTGAAAGCAATATGTGAAAGTAAGTGCATTTTCATTTTTGGAAAAATCACACCACATGCATGCCAATTACTTGTATTCGCAACCAAATTAATAATTCCAGTGTCATAAATAAATTAAGGTGAACCCTGTACCTAAACTTGCAAAAAAACTATTCGTACATAGTGCATACACGATTTGGTGAAAAGAAGCGTGTACATTATGCCAGCGTCGCCCTTTAATGAAACGATTGGTGTGGGGGAGGACACATCACGATCATTGAAGAACAAGTTGGTCTGAATTAGGGGGACGGAAGGTTGTGCTCACGCTCATCGGGTAAACCTCTGTTAAGCTGGTAACCTTCTGTTGGGTGGAAGTCCGCTCGGAATTTTTTTATTCAGGCATTCAACTTTGGGTATGCACGATTTAGTATTCGGGGAGAGGTCCACAGCATCGTTGGGAGTTCAAGTCAATATTGGTGTGCCTGAGCGTTCCCATCTCACTTCGCCTCTCAAAGTAAATAAACATTGCAATGTGTACATATTAGAGGTAGTGCATTTCAAATGTTACATCATATCTTTCAAATATAAATACAAAAATGAAATAAGTAATTAAGTCTTCCAGTGGTAGAATTTCACGATAGGTGTCCACACGAATCGATTGTTCGGTTACCGCTGTTTGTTTCATATATGAACTATCCGTGCCACGCTTCTACTCCTGTTATTTGTCATGTCTTTGTCCATAATTAAGCCTTAGGTTTCCCATCAGATCAAGGTCCTGTACGAGAAAATACGTGAACTGCTGAAGCTTTGATCTTTGAACGATCTTTGAACCATATTGTCCTTAGGAAAAAATATGATTTAGTCTGTTAATTCAGGAGGTACATTGTTCTTGGCTTTCGAATAGTGTAGGCGCTTAGTGTCTTCTTGTATATGGTACGTGTGTTCAATATCACATCATGTAGTAGTATAGCTATGCGTTTGCTGATATGCGTTATGCGTGTGTTTGTTGCTGCAGCATTTAAGTGGCATTCTTCAGAAATGCCTTCGGTCCAGTATCGGTAACATTTGCGTGCATATGCCGTGTTGAGCTTCAATAAACCAGTCATGCCACACTCCACAGCAAATGTGCTACCCGCCGGGGCAGCGTCCTCAACAGCTCTTTCTGTAGCGACATTCTCATTCCTTATCGATGCCAACTAGTGAACCTAGCCTGGTGAAAATTAACATTTTCGGCAGGCTACCCCTCCCCCGTAATTAAAACACCTTAGACAATTCATGTGTGTGTACAGAGTACCACCTGTCAAGTCGATATGAGCTGTCTTTCAGTATTTATTAGGGTGCAGTCTGCAGGTAAAGTCGGGAGCCCGCCTGCAGCGGAGGCCTCCCTGGACAGTGGCATGGCAGAATGTGGAGCGGCTGAAGAGTGTCGGTGTCTACCAGGTGTGCGGTAAAATCCAGCCGACCAGTGGAGAACAACCTGTACACCCCACACTAGGGTGATCTTCAAAAACTAATATGAACATTTTCAAAATACTTTTCAATATTTTTGTTCCACTTACAGAAAAATTGGCTTGTGCAAAATTGCGTTAATTTTGATCAACGTTTAGCACTGTCACATGACCCCTGTGTCAGCTGACTGAGATATTTGACATTTCCTTTTACTTAAATTATCTCATTCACTGCACATCGTGTTTGGTCTCTGGCTATGTGCATTTGTAGGTATATTGTATGTGGTTTTTGCATGGCAACTAATCATCCAGTCGTGTCATTTCAAATATGATGGCGTGTGCGTCCCAAAAACATACCTATGTGTGATTGATTGGCTTCCCATCTGATGAGCTAAGTGGAAATCGAGTCCCATCGTGGGCATAGGTTCTCCAGCTGTACTTCAAGCTGCACCAATAAGAGAAGTTGAACGTAAGGAGTGCAGCAACTTTAGCTGTTAGTGAGGGAATGGATATCTGAGAGATGGCGCGAATCCCAACTGCAGAGGAGCGGAATGTCATCGCGAATTTGGGAAGTAAAGGGGAGAAGTACTGGTCAATACTGAAGGAGAAGACTCCACGATCTGCGCCTGGGATAAGGAAGGAAGAGGAGTTTCAACCCACGTCGGGGAGCATCAGCCGATTAAGATTCCAGAGGACCGCGAATTCCTCAAGGCACAGCGGGATCCGGGGAGGGAGAGGTGGATGTGGGGCCCACACCCACCTCCCATCCTCTGACCCCCGGTAGGCAGTCGGCCCACCTTCAGCTGCCTGCAGACTAACCTGATAAACGACTTCGGAGCCATTGATTGGCGTGGTACACGTATATGATACCGATGACCTGTTGGCACAGCATACATGAGTACAAGACAACGGGCTCGGCTTTGAAATTATTGGGGCAGGCCTGACGTTAAAGAGTTTGACTTAATCTTCGCTCGTGTAGAGGGTGGTGCCATGCAACCCTTAAGAGTATCTTCGCAATCACGGCGAAAGCAGCAAGCGCCGTGGTTTGGAATAGTTGTGACGGCATCCTTCGCCATATTATGATATTTGTATATAATGAATATATCATGTCAGGTTACTGACCTAGGTCGTGATCAGAGGAAACATGTCAGGCCGTTTTTCGCCAAAATCACAAATTATCGTCAATGAATACCACTAATTGTCCAAAATTTAACAACCTTTGGTGTCATGGGGTGATTGCCAGCTCAGCTGAGATGCTTATTCAGTGACATCTCACGTGTCATTTCAGGTCATTGACCAGACTGGACCTAAGATGGTGTTCTTGGCTTTGGCGTCACTCCATGATTAACTCTGACACTGAAGCTGAACTGTTCAGTCATCCCCCTCCATACTAACAAATACAATTTCCGATTGCTTTTTTTCGGAAGCATCCAGAACGAGGTCAAAATGTCGGCATCATTTGACAGTTGTTTCATGGGTCAAAATGTACCAAGTAGTGTATTTTTAGTAACCCGAGATAATGCAGAATAATATGCCGAATACAGATATCTCATATATGTTAGTATTGTTGCACAGGCAACCTTTCAACACGCATCTTCTCTGGGGAAGGTGAGAAAGTGTCGTGCACGAGCGAGAAGTAAAAGACATTGGGGAAGCTGCCCGATAGACTACCATGTTAACAATAATTTGTGCGGGGGCTAGGGTTTCCGCTCGCGTCACCTCCACACTCACCTCTCAAGGAAATGATAAAATTGACTGCTGTCAATGCTCAACGATGCGGACTCGTTCGAGTTCTTCTTCCAGCACTTGTGATGATTGTGGGCGACAGTACGGTCTATCTGCCCGCAGATACCCGCATATCTGCGGGTGACACTACGTTATCTGTATCTGCGGCCCGCTGGCTTAGCCTGTCGGTGCCGGCTGGGGAGCAGATTTTCTCGTCTGTCAGTTAGCCGAATGGCCGGCGGAGCAGCGGATCAGACCCGTTCGGTCGCTGCTGACAGCAGCTATCGCCGCCAGGTGCCGACCAATCAGTTGACCTGCCACTCTGCTTAGTCGCATCTGTCCAGCGTCGCAAGCGTCCAGAGTCTCAGCGCGATGTGATGGCCTTCAGGGTATCGGCTGACGGGCGTCACGGCACCACATCGAGGTGACCCGGGCGGGCCGAGATAGGTCGGCAGCTGACGGCGTCACGGCACCACATCGAGGTGACCCGGGCGGGCCGAGATAGGTCGGCAGCTGACGGCGTCACGGCACCACATCGAGGTGACCCGGGCGGGCCGAGATAGGTCGGCAGCTGACGGCGTCACGGCACCACATCGAGGTGACCCGGGCGGGCCGAGATAGGTCGGCAGCTGACGGCGTCACGGCACCACATCGAGGTGACCCGGGCGGGCCGAGATAGGTCGGCAGCTGACGGCGTCACGGCACCACATCGAGGTGACCCGGGCGGGCCGAGATAGGTCGGCAGCTGACGGCGTCACGGCACCACACCGAGGTGACCCGGGTTGTCCGAGATAGGTCGGCAGCTGACGGCGTACGCCATGAGGTGACCGGGGAGGCGGAGATAGGTCGGCAGCTGATGGCGTCACGGCACCACATCGAGGTGACCCGGGCGGGCCGAGATAGGTCGGCAGCTGACTGCGTCACGGCACCACATCGAGGTGGCCCGGGCGGGCCGAGATAGGTCCGCAGCTGACTGCGTCACGGCACCACATCGAGGTGACCCGGGCGGGCCGAGATAGGTCGGCTCAGCTATCAGTCGGCGAGACGTCGATCGACGGGCTTGAGACCGTCCAGGGGGCTGTGACTCGCCGCTCTGACGTGTTGTAATAGCGGCGGTTAATCAGGCTCTGTCACAGCTTGGCTCACTTGGCGACCAATCCATTCATCATCCTCATTGGACCACTGGGCGGCTAATTCAAGCTTCGGCTTCACTGACCGTCTGATTCACCGGGTGGACAAGCATGTCTCTGGCTCACGAGGCGGCCAATACATGTATCAGGCTCACTGGCTCACCGGGCGGCCAATACATGTCTCTGGCTCACGAGGCGGCCAATACATGTATCAGGCTCACTGGCTCACCGGGCGGCCAATACATGTATCTGGCTCACGAGGCGGCCAATACATGTATCAGGCTCACTGGCTCACCGGGCGGCCAATACATGTCTCTGGCTCACGAGGCGGCCAATACATGTATCAGGCTCACTGGCTCACCGGGCGGCCAATGCATGTCTCTGGCTCACGAGGTGGCCAATACATGTATCAGGCTCACTGGCTCACGGGGCGGCCAATAGACTCACGGGGTGGCCAATACATGTATCAGGCTAAATGGCTCACCGGGCGGCCAATCCATGCCTCAGGCTCACTGGCTCACCGGGCAGCCAATCCATGTACCTGGCTCACGGGGCGGCTAATCCATGTTTCAGGCTCAATGGCTAACCGGGCGGTTAATCCATGTCTCGGTCTGCGGCGACTGCAGCCGCGGCGGCGCCGGTGCCAGCGCCGCTCTCCGGACACTGATGGTTGGTGACGTCATCCTCGGTAGTGCTATCCCCGCTCTCCGAACGCTGGCGATGGGTGAGGCCATCCTCGGTAGTGCCAGCGCCGCTCTCCGGACACTGATGGTTGGTGAGGCCATCCTCGGTAGTGCCATCCCCGCTCTCCGGACGCTGATGGTTGGTGACGCCATCCTCGGTAGTGCTATCCCCGCTCTCCGAACGCTGATGATGGGTGAGGCCATCCTCGGTAGTGCCAGCCCCGCTCTCCGGACACTGATGGTTGGTGTGGTCATCTCAAGTCGAGCCCATAACTAGATGTGTAGGCGAGCTTGATTCATACCCACCTGCGGTATAATGTACATCCTCACTGAAGGTGTTACCGGTAGCGGAGAGCGTGGGGAGGCGCACCAAGCTGTGCACTGCCCGTACACGATTGAACGATGCCTAATCGTGTGCATGCCGCTGGTAGATGATGAAGAAAGTTCTTTTATTCCTGGATGGGATCATTGCTGGATAATTAATAACTGTGGGATAATACCCTTGATATATTTTTGGCGGTGCTTGGACATCTTCAGTATTTCTAATTCGGCCCTACAGATGTATTGGACCATACGATTGGGTGCCCACAATTATTTTAGGCATATCTAGTTTTAACATATAGGAGTTTTATAGTCCGTTTTATAATTTTCTGCTAAAGGACTGGCTATGGAAGGTATCTCCCATTTGTTGTTTTCTTACGATTTCAACCAAGCCTCTGTTTTTGACAGTAGGCTAGAGCTTTCAGTCCCTCTGCGGAGCATAAGAGTCCAAGAGATTGCCGGAGTTAAAGTTAGAGGCCTAAGGAACTGAATATATCTACCATGAAAATCCAGTGCCAAAAAACTCAAATATATCCGCCATGAGACGGATTTCGATATTGATACACATGCATTGTTCGGGTCCATACCAATGTGATGAGCCTAGGATATGATCCCCAAACTATATTGCACACTGTACCTGGTAATATACCTCGTATTATAACTATTGCCTATTTCCCTTGTCTCATTTCTCGACAAAGGACAAATATTGCTCCCGGCATAGGTTGTCCGTGCCCCGTGCTCTGGTAAGAGGAACCATTTGTATTTCGTGTCCGCAAGCAAGTAGGTGACTGCTCCTACCTCTGATGAATTACATAAGTAGGCAAAATAGTTTCGTTTGATCACGACCGCTGTGGGTATAGTCACGACCGCTGTGGGTATAGTCACGACCGCTGTGGGTATGGTCAAACTTAGTTCGGAAAACAAACCCTTGCCGGTAATTTTTCTGCATTTTACACTTGATCACTGTTCATCAAGCACAGGAACTTAACACATTGTGAACATATGCATAGCTCAATCTCACCAGCCAAGTTGTTCCTTGAAATTCCAAAGCCGGTGTTGCTGAAGTAAAACTCGGTGTCGCAAAATGGAATAATACTGCGAAAGTAGAGCAAACCAATATTGTTTAAGGTACAACGGCCACAATCCAACCTCATCCTCCGAGGATGCCAACGTAAAACATATTTGATATAGCTACCTGTGTATTGCAAATGAGTATTGGCACATTAGCCAACAAACAAAATACACCTATCTGGGGTGTAGTTACTAGGGTGACATCATCACCTTGGTAACTGCATTTGTCTGCATACGATGTGTCTGCAATGTTTTTGTTTCTTTTTGGTCATGATTTCCAGACCAGACCACGGGATAAGGTTGCTCACATCTTAAAGGTTTTCACTAATTATGTTGTAAGATATCTCCAAAATTATAGCATACATTGCATTAACAGCGCGTTCACGGTGATTCACGTTCTGTTCCAGCCCCAAAGTACCGATTGGTCGAGGCCTATCGAGTCATGTTGGATAATAGCGTCAGCTGCTGTGATGTCGTTTAGCTACATATATGACGCGTGTGACGATTGTTATCGATATCAGTTTTTATATGTGAGCGCACCAATTGAACCAATTACAGTGCAGCATTTTTGCGACAATAGTCAAATAGTTTTCGCCAAAGCGCCCTCGAAATCCATCGATCAATCGGCGAGTTTGCTTCAGGAAAATTCACCGGTTGAAAATGATATAGGTCATACATGCTGCAACGCGAGCGAATCTCCCGTGGGAAGGATTTGATTTGTGGATATAAATACAGCTGTGTTGTGTAGAGTTGCGTTTCACGAAAGCTATTCTTTCTATTGTCACAACAATTTTGCACTGTGATTGGTGAACTTGTCGCGCGCACAGATAATGAACTGATATCGATCACAATCGCCACATGCGTCATATATGTAGCTAAACGACACCCCAGCAGCTGATTGCTGTTGCCCAGGGCTGCCGATTGGTATATGGATTATGGAGTACTCTTGTAGGCACGTGAGAAGATTTGATGGATCCTCCTGGAATCAGCGATCCAGAATCATTTTCCAGTCTCTTGATTGTGGCATTGTGAAGAGTATGTCTGTTTATAGACTCTGATGGGTAGATCGCGAGGGAGCGCCCATCATTGCTGTTTTACCACAACGAAACCGATGACAATCACGTATGCGTGCCAGATCAAGTTCGAAATTCATGGAACACCTCTTGATTTGCACTTCCCTTCTTGCCATTGCGATATCTCTAACTGGCAATGCTAAGCAAACATACTTGTAGCATACCTTCCTAATGCTTCAGGAGGGCAGCAGGAAGTAGTTCAATGCAGCTGATTTTACGTCACGAGGCGCCGCGACCCCTGGACCTGTTTACAACGACAGTGGCGGGGTTGACAGCCGGCCACTGGAATTTCTGTCGCTTGGCTTTCAGACTCCCGGAGTTAAAGGAGTGAAAAGAAGAGAAAACCGTGCATTTCATTTCAACGATTTGTTTTCCTTTCTCCCTCTCCTCTCGGTGGGATCATGATGAACACGTGTGCACGGCGCATAACTAACTAACAAATCATCTGGGATCCCCAGGTCTAAATGCGTGATGACCGACATTCTGAGATTTGATGGTGTGCTCGCTCTCCCCCTGGTTACAGGTTCGAGCGATGGCTCCGAAGCCCATCCCCGCATGTGCTGTGACTCAACACCAGCTAGCAGGTATTATCACAAGCTGGTGCCCATGTCTCTTTCTCCCTCCCCTCTCTCCTCTCTCCTCTCTCCTCTCTCCTCTCTCCTCTCTCCTCTCACCTCTCACCTCTCACCTCTCACCTCTCATCTAGCATATCTAACCTATCACATCTCACCTCTCACCTCTCACCTCTCACCTATCTCACCTATCTCATCTCACCTATCTCGCCTATCTCGCCTATCTCGCCTCTCTCGCCTCTCTCGTCTATCTCGCCTCCCTCGCCTCTCTCGCCTCTCTCACCTCTCTCACCTCTCACCTATATCACCTATCTCACATCTCACCTATCTCACATGTCTCACCTATCTCACATATATCACCTATCTCACTTATCTCACATATCTCACATATATCGCATATCTCACATATCTCACATATCTCACATATCTCACATATCTCACATATCTCACCTATCTCACATATCTCACATATCTCACCTATCTCACATATCTCACATATCTCACATACTCACCTCTAACCTCTCGCCTCTCGCCTCTCACCTCTCGCCTATCACCTCTCACATCTCACATCTCACCTATCACCTCTCATCTCTCACCTCTCATCTCTCACTTCTCACCTCACTTCTCACTTATCACCTCTCACATATATCACATCTCTCACATCTCTCACATCTCAAATCTCACCTCTCACCTCTCACCTATATCAGCTATATCACCTATATCACCTATATCACCTATATCACCTATATCACCTATATCACCTATATCACCCATATCACCCATATCACCCATATCACCCATATCACCCATATCACCCATATCACCTATCTCACATATCTCACATATCTCACATATATCACATATCTCACATATCTCACCTCTCACATCTCACCTCTCACCTCTCACTTCTCACACACCTACCACACCTATCACACCTATCACACCTATCACGCATATCACACCTATCACACCTATCACACCTATCACACCTATCACACCTATCACACCTCTCACACCTCTCACACTTCTCACACTTCTCACACCTCTCACACCTATCACATCTCACCTCTCACCTGTCACCTCTCACCTCTCACATCTCACCTCTCACCTCCCACCTATCACCTCTATCTATCTCTGACCTCTCACCTCTCACCTCTCACCTCTATCTCTCTCTCTCACCGCTCTCTCTCTCACACCTCTCTCTCTCTCACCTCTCTCTCTCTCTCTCTCTCTCTCTCTCTCTCTCTCTCTCTCTCTCTCTCTCTCTCTCTCTCTCTCTCTCTCTCTCTCTCTCTCTCTCTCTCTCCCTTGCTCTTTCGCTCGCTCTCTGGTCAACCTGCCTCAGACTGGTAACTTTGATCAGCTGGTCTCTCCCGTGGTCCGCCTGTCTCTCCTTTGGTCAGCCTGCCTCTTCCCCGGTCAGTATGTCTCTACCCTGGTCAGTGGTCAGTCTATCTCTCTCCTGGTGAGACTGTTTCTCCGCTTGTCTGCCAGACATCCAGGCATCACAGACAGGCATCGCACACAGCTCCGACGGTAGGCTCTGTGAAAATGCATCACATTTGCACATCTGTCAGCCCCGTCTATCGCCTTTTCCCAGCCGCGTTTGCACGGAATCTGACTATGCAAGCCGGAATTCGGTAAGGCGGCATTTAACACGAGCGAAAGCGCGACAAAGCGAAGTGCTGCAGGCCATTAAGGCAGCAACCGGCTGCTACACGGGTGGACTGAATTCCACTGGCTCCATCCTCAGCCGGACCACACGTGCGCTGTAGAGGAACTGCAACCGCCTGATACACGGAGCGATGTGGGCGAACAATTGGCGAACCGAACGGATTAAAACCTAATACAAGTCTTGATATTGCAGGCAAAACGCCTTTAATACCCAACGTACCCATGTTCATCCGTGCTTGCGCGAACTTGATGAGCTTGGTATCCTCGTGAACTTCCAATGATTGTAGGTCTGCAAGTGATCGATAGCATAAATAAAAATATAAACGCAAGAGCATAGTATGGGCACTTGTGTTCAGCGAGCTCAGCCTTCTCGTGGGCATGTAACACGGAGGAGCAGTTTCAGGGTTCACTGGTTGACGAGCGCCATCCTGGTGAACATTGTTTCCTAATATTACTGAATGCAACATATTTCTGTACACCTTGTATTACACCCAGGCCGTTTGTTCGGATCAAAAACATATCGTTCTATATATCTGTGCCTGACTTGTCAAGAGCGAGATAAACATACATATTCGGTGAAAAGGTTTCGGGTCCTCTTATATGTTCAGATATTAGACTGGGCCTGCATAATAATGTATCGTGATTCACATGCAAAGTTTCAGGTTGATTCTCATGTCGGGGCGAATTTTGCTCCCACCCACCGGGAATCTCGAAAACTTGCCGTCGAGTTCCCTCGCCGCAAGATAGAGTAAGCCAATTGCAGTGACGAAGATCAGCCCTACTCCCTCAAAATTTCAACGACACAATATTACGATAGGGTGAATTCTAGAAACCAAGGATTGCGGAAATTTCGGACATGCTTCCCTCATCTAAAATCTCATTGGGTTTCGCTGTTATTTCCAAGCATGAGCGCCTAGGTTGGACCTAATCGCTCATTCTGCATGTTTCAAATACGCACTTCATATTTCAGTGCAAGGTAGGTTAGGAACAATATAAGAGAGGCTTGCTTTTTCTGCTGTCCATCAATAGCTGTTATTTTGAAACTTAAAATCTAACTTCCTCATGTCATGGTCCAAACGACCCTCTGCGGAATGAGGTATCGATTTGAAGTTTAGCGTCTATTGGTACTCCGGAATTTTGGAATTTTCCGATATTCCGGGGATTAGGGGTTTGCGTGTGGACCCCTGCTCAAAACAAATTCAACATCAGACCTATAACGTACGCTATGTTTCCTTAATTCAGCATGCATTGTGAGCCCCAGGCCTAAGTAGAAACCTCTATCTTTGTTAGAATCCACATGGAGTGACAACAAAAGAAAATTCGGCCATCCGAAATAGGATGGTTTATTTTCACTTGGATTCTACGTTTTACAGCACATGAGCCACGCAGCTTGATAGCTATGTGTATTGTGGTCCCTAGCGGCGTCTCAAATCGATAGAGGTAAGTTCTGGACAGGAAATGGAACATATAGGCGAGTTGCACATTTAGTCTCCGGTTAAAATCGTGCGGACTCATGTTCACGGTGACATTGATAAGGACATGTCCACAAATGCCAAGTATTTTTAGTCGCGTAGCCCAGCACGAACACCGAGGGGACATGTTTGCAAAAATATCTCCATCTCTTTCGGGATGAGCTGCAATTATGTGTATTTATATGCATGTGACTTGTCACACCTCCTACTTAGCCTCCCTGAAACCGCCACTGATCATAATTGCAGTTTAGAACTTGAGTGTGTCAAGCATACCAAGTATACCGTGGCATGATGCGATTTGTATGCATCCATATGTCAGCTTTATGGCAACAAGAATAGTCGGTGTCCCTCAAAGTGCCCTACTGAAATCACTATTGATCATAAAGACTAGTTCGATATTACACATTGACCTTTATGCAAATGCACATTTATTTTGACGAATGCAATTATCAATAAGTGCCGATCATTTCAACTCCCTGGGCACGCCACGGACTTTCTAAATATGCAAGACACACATACACTGTCTAATTAAGTACAAGGTGTCTGCGAAAAAAACATCAATCAGCTGCATATCTGTCATCTATCCGTGCATAATTACACCGGATGCAGCCAGGCGTGAAGTGCCTTCAAAATTTGCGGTGAAACCGGCACCGCAGCTGACTGGCGAAAGTCCTCCGCAACACCCCCGGTATTACTGGGACGACTCTGCTATCTACATACTGAGGGAAGTTCTCACGTCTCATACCTCGGACTCAAACGATTCGGAAATTATTGATAAAATGGTCAGAAGGAATGGAATCCATCCGCACAGGAATGAGGTTAAAGGGGGGAATAACTTTCTTAAACAAAGCGTGCGTGTAACACAATACGTTTTGCAGACGAGCATAAATAAAATCATAGGTGTCACACCGTTGAAAACAGACTTATCCACCTACATTTAGAATACCAAATGAGCAAAAATATTCATGGTCATCAGGCAACTTGACAGGTGGCAAGACCAGTGCAAAGCAATTTTAATCATTGTTTCAAAACGGTAAGACGCAAAATATTGCAACAAAGTCAACATTGGGCTCGTATTTCGAATGTGTTTAGCAGCCTAGTCGCGGCTGCTGCCATTGTATCCCCTGGGATCCGGGCTCCGAGCGGATCACAGGCATTCGGCCGGCACCTGCCGGCGCGCTCACATCGGCACTTGACGCCTTGAGCTGCGGCAGTCGCCCAATGTTATGCTTAGCCCGATCCGGTGCCAGTGCGGCGACGGTCGGTCGGCGGATCCTGTGTCATTATGGGATTGTGACCTTGTGGTCAGGGAAGTGATTGCGCCATGTCACCATTGTAACATGCAGTACATGTGGGGCGTGTCTGGAGCGTGACGACCGGACTCTTTCGGGAGCGTGACGATCGGACCCTTTTCCTCGCGGTGTGGTGCAATAGGCGATGCCGGCCAATGATAGGCTAGGTCGGCCGGTGCGCCCCCGCCCCATGAGCGACTGGTACCCTCTCATGCGCTCGGCTCGCCCCAGAGGCGACTGAGCCGTCGATGCGGTAACATGTAACCAGGAGTCGGGTCTGGACGGTCGACGAGGTGGGACTTTACCGCGCGGTAAGACATTGGATGGTAGTCGGTCACGGGTGACTGGAAACTTGGAGGCATAATCTCGCAGGTGTTTGCGTTTGTTCGATTGAAAAGTTGTTGAAGCTGTTGTTCAAGTATTCGCCCTATTGTTTAATAATCAGCGCGGTCAATACAAGGGTAAGTAACGACAATTCGATTTCTGAACCAGTTGTTGCGGAGCGAGACAAACACTAGACTATAACTGACAGGCGAAACGGACTTGCCTACAATATATAGTCTGATTAGTGCGACAAATGCGATTGTGTTGATGCGCATAATTTGATTCGATTTACAATTTCTTCATCTAGGAACATAAAAAGAAATACAATGCTGATTAGCCCTCTTTTCATTTTCCGTGCGTTGCTATTTATGGTATACATTGTTTATGGTGGCTTCATCACTTAATTTATCCAGTGAATGCTTGTGTCGCCGCAATTGCATCTGCACCATTCGGGGATATCACAATAACATTTGTAGCGGGTGAAATATTTACGTGGCGCATCCCATTGTAATTCAAGGTTAAATAACTGCGCGGCGTTTGGCAAGTGCAGATGCAAGTAAAGTGGGAAATGAAGTGGACGTTCCTCAAGCCAGTACCAAGTACATCACGATATCAAACGAATTTCTACCTCATCTCTGAATATCACTGGTCACTTTTCTATCTTAATTTTTGTTCACCTGACAATCATGCGAAAAATATCAGACGCCAGATTGATCAAACGCAAAAACAGGTCCAGTATCTTTAGGTCATCAATTATATTTGAATTACTTCGATTCCCATCAAAGACAATCGAAGTGACACACAGACTAGGAGGAAGTGGAAACCATACAAAATTTCCCAAATATTTGGTATTCTGGTTTGGCCACTGTCGACTTTCGTTATTTCTTGAGATACATCAATAGTATAGATATTATAGGTTGGCGTTTCTTCCATTTATCGAACTAAAAGACCTCGCTAGTTTTTTTTGTGGAAAATGTGACGTTAATTTGCCACGCAAACCTTTCACTTGTTACAATTATAACTCAATATATATACGACGCTCTCGGATCGCCATATTGACATACAGCAAGGTCTGCGAAGTATTTCAGACTTGATGGACCTGAAATAAACAGAGAAAGAAGTAGGAAAGCAATCTTGCCGTAGTAGAATCTCGCCTAAGCCGGTCGAGTAGACGCAGGTGAAGACATAGAAGTTTATGTAGGCTGGCACAAATTTTCGGCTTTCACCATCCTCGGGTCGGGTCACGGAAACCAACGTACAGTCGTGCACGGACCCCTGAGCGAGTCATTGGTCCCATCCTTCCTTCATTCTCTGCTCATCCCCCTCTCGCATTCACCTGATCAGAGGACGACGGATGCCGAAATATATTCTAGCCTGCATCATCTACTTCTACATCTTCGCCTGCGTCTACTGGATCGGTTCAAGCGAGCTTGTACTATGGCAATGCTGGCCCTCTACTTCTGTCTCTCAATATTTTTGGGCTTAACTTTCACCCAATGAGATACTCATAGGTTTTCATTATTTTGTATTTTATTGCGTGTTGTAATTTCCTTTGAAATTATTATCCATGTTCATTGAGTACCTTGGCCCTCTCCGGGATCATTTTATATGTTCATTGTATATCTTCCCCCTCTCCGAAATAATATCTGGGTACGCCTCTATCTCTTGGTTATTTTTTTCCTCGGATTAACAATATTTACTTGGGAATAATGAGAGGTATTAAAGCAAGCAGAACTCCTGGGTATGTTATTGCCAGTCATTGACCATTTCCCTTGTAGCCAGAAAAAGGACATGACAAAAATGCAGATTTTTCCCATTAGGAAACGGAGACATATTTGCGGATGCACATGGGCCAATGCCATTCCCTTCACGTACAAAGCAAATTGTGTTTACATTGTTAATGTTCACATTCTGGAGAGATTGCTTGATCATACGGTACATGTAGTGAAAATATACCGTTGATAACTCAACTATCTTCTCCATTTTCTTAGCGAAGTTACATCTTGGAATACGATTCTCGGAATTCTCAACTCTCAATCTGCGAATCTCTTAGAGGTGTGCTGAATTCAGATCCGGAACGATCACTTATCGTGCCTTTAAGCCTGGCAGTTTCCTTTTTAAAAAAAATCGAGTGTCCCTTTGAGCACCAATTCAAGTTCCACGGAAGCAACTTAACGAAATCCCACTCCATTTTTGCGGATGGGTTTCACCTCGGCATGAATGCCTTTTAAATCGCTACCGCGTTTTTAGATATAGAACCTCACAAATAATAAGTGACAATTCAGTTGCGATCAAAATCGAGAATTGTATGTGAACAGTTGTCATAGTGTTGCTAATATCGAATGCAAGCTCATTACCTGGCACACATGGTCTTTATCATGTCATGAACTACATGCCATAGCTACATGTCATAACTACATTTTAAAAAGGACAAGTCAAGCTAAACGAGCAGGTGCTGTAACGAGCATGTTTCGGTAGCTTCAGCTCAGTTGATCTATGCTGCCAGTTGACCCTTGTCAGCCTCATGCTACATGGTTGCCCGAGTCCCTCACCATCTACCCGCGCACGCACACACACACGCTCAGACGGGGGCAAAGACCCATTGCTTCGTCCGTCTTCAATCCACCCATGTACTACTCCAATCCACATACGTACCACTCCAAACCACCCATGTACCACTTCAAGCCATTGTTTCTCCAATGCTGTTGCACCACTGACTTAGTATCTATACTCTGAGTAGCTATAAAGCTACGCTTCACTCACTGGTGTTTGACGGGTGAGCTCGATTTCAGTCCGCCTCCAACATAACCTCTCAAATAACCTTCCAAGTAATCAACGATCGCTGCTTCACTTCACCATTTGTTTGCTGCACCTGGTCCAGATAGGCAGCCATCGCTGCCTGCCAGAGGAAGGTAATATTCTTCGGTACGATTTGTTTCACGAGAGACTGGCTTCGGCTAATTTCCGCCTAGTCATCCATCATCTTTTTGTCTCGACTTATCCGATCTCGTATATATGAGAAAAGTTTTCCACTTCTCTTTTGAAATCTCGATTGTGATCGGTGCTGTCGAGAAGATGACGTTTTGACGCCAGCCCATGCTGCAGGAGAAGTCTTGGTTCACCGTGCGAGGGATGGGAAGACGAGCCAGACGCCCAGATGCTGGAGTGATTGAAGACCTGATGTTGCCAAATCAGGCGTAACGATAGCGAGGCGAGGGCTGGTGGCAGATCACCACCCAGTGGCTTGCGCAGCCCGCCGAGGACTTCGGTGGAACATATTTCTGGCTTACGCTTACAAGTCTGGCCAATTATTTCTGTAGCTTGCTTCATTCTAGTGATTCGTTCATTCATTCGTCGGGGTACTGTGGTGTGCATTCCCTACGGAACCCAACTGAGCCGCTTCACTTTTGTGTGCATCGATGACTTTTTCTTGCATTGGTATCGTTTCCAAAGACATCATTACATAGCAATTGAGGTTAATCATAACAGCGCCCCCGCCATTTTACTGTCACGCGGTTAAGTCGTTATATTGATCCAACTCTTGTTTAAGACCATAATGCTTTACAGCTTGTCCGTTTGATGTCGTACTGCCTGTACCGATTTCTGCCCTGCCTGACTGAGTCCATATAAATATTTGTAGGGAAGAGCCAACCAATTATAATCAGGGATGTCATTGCACAGGAAACAGGTGGCGAGAGAACGAGTGAGGGAGAGGAATGGATGAGAGGAAGCTGCCCGGCACAAAACCCACCATGTTTGCGTTGACTGCCCGTTTTGCAAAGAACGGTATGACCTGCGGAATGCTATCCCATTGTCGGAGGACAAATATGGGACAACAAGATGGACGTTCGTAGGTCAAAGGGGTAGAGGATGCCTGAGCGGCAGTGAAGTAAAGTTATAATTCGTGACAGCTATCTCATTCAGTCCAGTTCAGATTCTCTCTGGCCTACCATGCCAATTTTGCAAGCATATCACATCATAGTTTTCGACCGTAATATATGCCGTAATGAAACAGATTTGTGGAACAACCTTCGGTACATGCTCTGTCTAGTAATTTGGCGGCTGCACCAGCAGAGCTGAGGCAGCAACAATGGAAAGCAATATTTTATTTTTGTGATTTTAGACCACTGAACAACTTCCTTGACAAGGCAATCTCTTATCTACTCAGATTTCAGCGGTGCTTATTCCGCACACCACTGAGGTTAGGAGCCGAACACTGGTGTGTATGTGAGAAAGGGGACCTCCCCTCGCACTGCGTAGCTTGAAGAGACCGATTTTGCTGTTTTGACGGCAATTGACAGACCCAATTGAAACGAGTTTAGATAAGTTAAATATGTCGACCTAATTGTGATCTGTGATGCCATAGATCATTCAAAGTGTTAAAAGTTGATCGATCTGACGAACTTCCGATGTTTCCGATGTTGGTGGAAGGTCCTAACTTTAATGTGGTGCAAGGCCCCAATGTTAGTGCATCATGCACCTTGCATCTCAAGATAGCCACGAGATGAAATATGTAAGGGTATGGTCAAGGTCATGATAAGTCATGTGGTACTTTGAGGTTAAATATTGAATCGGAGTTCATGCACACATGACGCATGTTTTTATACAAAAAATGTTCCCGGAACCCGCAAGGCGCAATAAAACCGTGCTAAAAATGCATTCGGTAAAAATGTTTTCTGCAAAATGCAAACTACATTATCCACATGTTCGTCAGCCGGTGTAGGCGTCAACCTAATTTGAAGTCGGCGCCGGGAATTACCGATGCTTCCTCGGCCCCCGCCAAGTGGTGGTTCCCACCGTGTGTCGTCTGTTCCCACCGTGTGTCGTCTGTTCCCGCCGTGTGTCGTCTGTTCCCGCCGTGTGTCGTCTGTTCCCGCCGTGTATCGTCTGCTCCCGCCGTGTGTCGTCTGTTCCCGCCGTGTATCGTCTGTTCCCGCCGTATGTCGTCTGTTCCCGCCATGTGTCGTCTGTTCCCGCCGTGTGTCGTCTGTTCCCACCGTGTGTCGTCTGTTCCCGCCGTGTGTCGTCTGTTCCCGCCACACGCCATGCTCCCGCAGTGTGTCGTCTGTTACCGCCATGTATCGTCTGTTCCTGCCGTATATCGTCTGTTCCTGCCGTGCATCGTCTGTTCCTGCCGTGTATCGTCTGTTCCCGCCGTGTGTCGTCTGTTCCCGCCGTGTGTCGTCTGTTCCCGCCGTGTGTCGTCTGTTCCCGCCGTGTGTCGTCTGTTCCCGCCGTGTGTCGTCTGTTCCCACCGTGTGTCGTCTGTTCCCGCCGTGTGTCGTCTGTTCCCACCGTGTGTCGTCTGTTCCCGCCGTGTGTCGTCTGTTCCCACCGTGTGTCGTCTGTTCCCACCGTGTGTCGTCTGTTCCCACCGTGTGTCGTCTGTTCCCGCCGTGTGTCGTCTGTTCCCGCCGTGTGTCGTCTGTTCCCGCCGTGTGTCGTCTGTTCCCGCCGTGTGTCGTCTGTTCCCACCGTGTATCGTCTGTCCCCGCCGTGTATCGTCTGTTCCCGCCGTGTGTCGTCTGTTCCCACCGTGTGTCGTCTGTTCCCGCCGTGTGTCGTCTGTTCCCGCCGTGTGTCGTCTGTTCCCACCGTGTATCGTCTGTCCCCGCCGTGTATCGTCTGTTCCCGCCGTGTGTCGTCTGTTCCCACCGTGTGTCGTCTGTTCCCGCCGTGTGTCGTCTGTTCCCACCGTGTGTCGTCTGTTCCCGCCGTGTGTCGTCTGTTCCCGCCGTGTGTCGTCTGTTCCCACCGTGTGTCGTCTGTTCCCGCCGTGTGTCGTCTGTTCCCGCCGTGTGTCGTCTGTTCCCACCGTGTGTCGTCTGTTCCCGCCGTGTGTCGTCTGTTCCCGCCGTGTGTCGTCTGTTCCCACCGTGTGTCGTCTGTTCCCGCCGTGTGTCGTCTGTTCCCGCCACACGCCATGCTCCCGCCGTGTGTCGTCTGTTACCGCCATGTATCGTCTGTTCCCGCCACTCGCCATGCTCCCGCCATGTGTCGTCTGTTACCGCCATGCATCGTCTGTTCCCGCCACTCGCCATGCTCCCGCCGTGTGTCGTCTGTTCCCGTCATGTATCGTCTGTTACCTCCGCCGGCCGTGCTCCCGCCAGACCACTGATTACTGGGACGGAGCGCGCCCTAATGACAGGTGTGAGCGGCCGGCCGGCCGGGTGGGCCGCGCCGCCCAACCCGTCATTTCGCCGCCATTACCGACACGCCGCGCCTCGCCGTGCAGATCCCTCCAGCAGGGCTGTCTGGACCGGTACGGTGTGGGAGGTGGGCACCTGGCGAGTGGTGCTGGCGGCTCCAGCAGGGCTGTCTGGACCGGTACGGTGTGGGAGGTGGGCACCTGCCGCGAGTCTGGCCGCTCCAGCAGGGCCGTCTGGACTGGTAAGGTGTGGGAGGCGGGCACCTGCCAAGTCGTGCTGGCCGCTCTAGCAGGGCCGTCTGGACTGGTACGGTGTGGGAGGCGGGCACCTGCCGCGAGTCTGGCCGCTCCAGCAGGGCTGTCTGGACCGGTATGGTGTGGGAGGTGGGCACCTGGCGAGTGGTGCTGGCGGCTCCAGCAGGGCCGTCTGGACTGGTACGGTGTGGGAGGCGGGCACCTGCCGCGAGTCTGGCCGCTCCAGCAGGGCCGTCTGGACCGGTATGGTGTGGGAGGTGGGCACCTGGCGAGTGGTGCTGGCGGCTCCAGCAGGGCCGTCTGGACTGGTACGGTGTGGGAGGCGGGCACCTGCCGCGAGTCTGGCCGCTCCAGCAGGGCCGTCTGGACCGGTACGGTGTGGGAGGTGGGCACCTGCCAAGTCGTGCTGGCCGCTCCAGCAGGGCCGTCTGGACTGGTACGGTGTGGGAGGTGGGCACCTGCCGCGAGTCTGGCCGCTCCAGCAGGGCCGTCTGGACTGGTACGGTGTGGTAGGTGGGCACTTGCCCGCCACACTGCACCACCCGTCTCTGATGGTGACTGCTGCGGCTGTCGCCAGTTCCAACGGCAGTGGCACCACTGAGAGAAGATGGGGCGAAGCAATTCCCCGCCAGAATTCGCGGTGCTACTTGTTTATATTCTATAATTTTGCATGTATGCGTTATTTGTTGCTGCATGTAGCACCAGTGCATTTTGTGCATCTCACTGGATGATGGGGGGGGCCGCAGTAGCTCAGTTGTCAGAGCGTCGGACTCTTGATCGAATCGAAAGCGTTCGATTGATCGAAAGCGTCGGACGGAATCTCACAACGGACGGCATTTACAGAGTCCACTCGCGACCAATCGGCGTGAGAGGTTGGCGACGCTATATGACCTAGCGGTTGAATGCGTCGTAAAAGAACCCAAGGTTCTTCTTCTTCTTCACTGGAGGATGGGGGAGCCCATTAGAAGAGCACTTGCTGGACGTGGAAGTCGTACAATTTGAGCTGCAAACAGCATTTCGCAACAGATTAATGGAATTGACTGGGACGACAGAGGACAGGGCATGGTAGGGCAGGGGTAGGACAACACTGAGGGAACGGCAAGGAAAAGCGCACAGCAAAGCAGAAAGCAAGGTGCGGCAGGACAGCGGCGAGTAAAAGGCACATGATAGAGGACAGACGAAGTGACAAGGCATGGCAGGGGCCGATTGACACTGAGGGTATCGCAAAACCGAGGGCACAGCACAGTAGAGGGTACGTGTAGCTACGCTACGAGCCCAGGCATATGTTGTTTCACGGAAAACGACAAAAACACAGGGCAGGAAAATGAAGGGCATGACAGTGGCTGGGCATGGCAGGAAAAGTAAGAGAAAATGTTATATGTTAATCGGTAGCGGGATTTGTACTGCTTGTATGGGTGAAGGAAACTTATCTCATTCGAATTCCTCGTCATGATAACGATTTACTGCCATTCACCAGGCGGCACTCCCACTTCTGAGGCAGGCAACATCAGGAGAACTAAGGAGCACCACTAAGCAGTTCCGGTGTGAAGTTCCGCGGCCTCTGGATATCAAAATATGGGCATTAATTGTTATAGTATGGCGAAAATTGCATCATTTCTCCATAATGCACTTGGTGAATTAAGAATTACTGTTTGATCAAGAACCAAATATGTAGACAATTGTACATTATCACATTCATGCCTTCACCCCGAGTACTGGCGCCCATTCTATTCCATATGCATATATGTGTACCACTTTTATCGCCGCTCCAGTCACCCAAAGAACCTTAGGCACCGTGGCAGGTTCGTCACAGTCAGCTTATCAAGCGTGTGGTCTATGATCATTACTGAATCATTCAAATCATTGTTGCAAGAAAATGCAAAAAATAATTCCGTCACCATTCGCATTACGCTTCTACTTCGAGCAGCTGGGTTGTTAAAATCATCAATCTATAGAAAATATAAAGCAGCATGGCAAGAAGTGTCAGCGCACAAATATTCACGTGTCGTACATATAGCTGGGCATATAGCTTGAATACGAATAGGTGTAAAATATCCGGTATTTTAGCGATCCGAGGCTTGGATAATTGTTCCTAATATTTTCTGGTATGCGTCTCGCAGCCAGCCGCCCCCATCCGCGAACCTTATATATTCTGTGTGATCATGGCACATAAACCCCGCTTTGGATTGCATTTGTTGTCAAATTTCACTGCTGTTTGTCTTTTGTTCTACCGAACGCTGCAAATGAGAAATCATGCATGAAGGATTAAATTGAAACCACCGACATACTTGTTTTTTAACCGACCAGCGTCCTGTCACCTTGTCGCTTACCAAACTGTAATAACACCCAGCACTTTGTTAGCTACTTTTTGTCGACAAGACCTGACTGGTATATGTGACTCCTTATACTGCCATGTGTCACCCGGTAGCTGACTCTTGGCCGCCTTGTATCGTTTCGCGCACACCAGATCTCTTTTACCCCGCACTCAGTCCACGTATGCTGTGCGGCCTCCTTTGTGCTCCACCGAGCGTAATTTTCACGTTTCTCTTGGTTACGTATTCACTTATCGAATTGATACACAACATGAGAGAGGCAGTGTACAATGGAAACTTATCGGCAAAAACTGCCCGTCGTAGTTGAGTGGTGCAGGAAAAACATCAAAAGCCACCGCCCGGAAGCACGCAATTTCCGTCGCCAGCACAATATGGAAGTAGTCACGTAACCCGACACCGGGACATGCATTGAGGGTCGAGAGACGGCGGATGAGAGGATTCTGGGAGATCAGTGGTATTGTGCCATGAACATGTGCTCCAGCAGTTAAGGTTCCCGTGAACACTGATCTGCTCCTCTGAAAATCATCGGATGTTTTGAAGCTTTAGCGGGGCACGTTACCCATTTTTTTCGTAAAGAAGTCCATTTGCAACCAGACAGTTTTAGAGATGCCACTGCTTTCTTGTTTGGGCAGGGACAGGGGCAGCTTAGATCTTAAAGGATCTTAGAGCCTGCAGTTCAGGGGCACATTCTAACTTATTGGATGTGCTCGGGTACCTATTAGTATAACAATGATGGCAATTAATGATGACATTTAATAACATTTAGCGCAATTTAAAGCTCATAACATTTTACAATTATACTTGCTAATGATAACACTATAGTGATTCAGCCATAGGCGTCGCCACGGAAGTTGGGGGAGGAGGCAGTGGGAAGTTGCTGCCAGCCCTCCCAACCTCGAACCCTTGTGCTCTATACCCCGGATGTTCCAGTTGTTTGGAAATTAATAGCAGAAATCGGGACAAACAACTTTATTTATCCCCGAACTTTAAGTGTTCTCTACTAACTTCATAGGTCTGGCCTGTGCCGTGGTTTCAGCACTCGCTTGTCGTGCTGATACACTAGCAACAGTATACAGACAATGCTGTCAGTGTGGGAGACGTTGGTAGAGTGTGGAAGACGATCGCTGCTGCTGCTGCTGGGAAGGGGGGAGTCTAGAAACCGGGAAGTGGTTCGTGAGGTGATGTTGGCAAACAGCAGACAGTCATTCCGGACAACTTGTTGGTGTGTTCTGGAGCTACACGTCGCCGTCGTTGCCTGGCACGAGGAGCACAGGTATTCTACCAGCCACTAAACCGGCCAATACGCGACCAGAATGATCTCCACCCCGTGAACAAATGGTGAAGAGACGTTCACTCTATCAGCACGTATATAATCGTGTAATAAATTGGCAATGACAATAATAGTCCTAACCTGCTTAAATGTTAAATGGGGCTGCAAGCAAAAAAAAACAAACAACAAACATAAGCCGTGAAAGTGCAAGTTAACTTCTCCATCGTCACAAATGTAATTGCATATACTTCCGTTTATTTATGAATATTCGATAATAGTTTGTACGAAAAGCAGCGTGGATTATAATGTTTTAGTGGTTACTAGTCCTGTTAAAAACGACTGTGATTTTTGGGAAGGAAACTGAGGCAGGACAGGGCAGGACATAGGACGTGGTAGGGTAGGGCAGGACAGGGCAGGACCAGGTGGAGTTGGGTGGCGTGAGATTCGTGCATTTCGTCGCATGACCATGTGTGCGTCACCCGTGAGTGTAGCAAGTACGACGCAGTGCCCCTGGGTGCGCCCCATGTCAGAGCGGAGGGGAAACAGCCACCCAGCCGACAGCGTACCGCGCGTCCGACAGCCTTATTGTGTCTGCTCATCGTACGCGTTGGCATCATAATGCAACGCCTGCCAAGTCTTCCGTTGGACTAAGTGCGCTATCATCCATGCGTGACGGATGACAGGAAGGGGAGGGGGAAGCTGCTGACCGCTTGGTAGTGTGAATACATCGAGGTCTAGTGCAGTCATGTCTATCTCTTTGTGTGCTTTTGTTAGTGATTGAGCACGATTCATGATTGCTGACCAATTGTTCCTTGAGCATTACCCATAGTTTACCATGTTATCTACCAATTATAATAGCACAACTCCATAAGGCCCGCAAAAGATGGTGGTATCAGCAAAACCGTCAGACCATACACGTTTTTCTTTGCAATGAAGAGAAAGTTTCCACTTCCAACACACTATGTGCCTGTTGGTGGAACTGGACAGAATCGGTTGTTCATGGCCAATGTAACTGTCTGAGCACTGCCAAATACGCTCATGGAGCGACACCGCTGAATTGCGAGGCCTAGCGCCGTTCGATGTGGTTACCACTGGTAGGCTACCATTCACGCATTGGTACATGAGCGGTCACACACTGGCTACGTTACCAGTCGCATATCGGTAAACATACCAGCTAAACATTGATAGTGATACCAGCGACACATTGTTAAGTTGATCATTCACACATGGTTAAATTTATCGCGCATACATTGCCGGAGTTATCAAGAAGATTAATACCCACGGAACTTATCATATTATCGTATCGCTCTGGCAATTGCACATGTAACTGACATTGACTACCAACACACAGAAGCAGCCATTTCGTAAAGAAAGGAAATACAATTACACATACACACAGACACAGACATAGACACAGGCCCAGACACACGCACCTACATACACACACACACACACACACACACACACACACACACACACACACACACATATATATATATATACATACAGGCATGCATGAACTGGTTTACCTTGTGCACTTGTGCACTAACAACGACGGAGCTTTGAAATGGACATCAAAAGAGTGCTCTCCTCACTCATTCACTAACACAGAACACATCCGACACTGGTGCAATCGGCCTGGCCGAAACGGAAACGGAGGAAACAAAGGCCCGGCCGGACCGGGGAGGAATCCACCAGTCTCCGGCCGGAGAACAATGGACGCAGTGTCCCGGCTCGGCCACCCAGAGCCAATCGGCCTCGGAGCTTTTTGCCGGCGGCGAAAAAGTCGCCATATCGAACAAGAACACAGCCAGGCAGATGAGACGGCTCCTTTGGGGGAGGACGCACGCGCCCACTAGACCTGATGATGCTTCCCTCTCGCATGGATATCGCCTGGTTTTTCTACATATTGGCGACTGCTAGACCAGCATGTGAGAAAAAGGCATGCAGAGTGACGCAGAAAAAGTAGCTAACGCTCGCGCAATCGTTGTTTTTAGTGTTTATCGCTAATATGCAAAAACGTCGGTGGAAAAAGTCCACCGAAAAAGCATTTATATAGTCCGAGAACAGGGCAAGATCTATGTGACTCAGAAATGGAGCCGGGAATAGTTGATGCAAGCATTGTGCACCAGGTCAGGTCTCAACAACCACTCTCCTGCAACAAGCTTGCAGTCCCTCATGAACAAACTACATTCTGATAGGGATTATGCAACACATCTTCACACGAGCCTGCAGCCAACCAACTTAACCGGAAGCACATGTGGTGTCATGAGCAGCAGAGCAGGGCCCTTCAATATGTACCCTGAGTATTACTCCCCCATAAACCCGGATCCTGAGCGCGTCACACGTACACCGGTGTAGCCCCCAGCGGGGTGTCCGGGGGTCAGCGCCGCTCCGCGCAACTGGGGTACCGGCCATATAACTCAGACAAGCCCATGCCGCACAAAGGCCTCACGCTGGCTCCGCACCGCCGCCGTCACAAATCATCACATAATACCCCCATTAAAATCCTTTAATTTATCGTGTCACAGCGAACCGCGACAAGGGAGCACACCAATGGAACCCAGACTTACAATTACAACAAATTTAAAAACGAACGATGACGCAGTCCAAGGGACAGACTGGGGATGCTACTACAGACGATGAATGGGAGCGAGAGCGAGAGAGCTTGAGGGATGAGAGGGTGAAAAGGTAAGAGAGAGAGAGAGAGAGAGAGAGAGAGAGAGAGAGAGAGAGAGAGAGAGAGAGAGAGAGAGAGAGAAGGCGAGAAGATGAGATGGTGGGAGAGTGGTGAGGGTGAGGGTGGTAAGGTAATTGGGTGATTGGGTGTTTGGGTGTCTTGGTGTTTGAGTGATTGGATGATTGGGTATTAGGCGATAGGGTGATAAGGGAAGGAGAGATCGAAGGAGGTGAACAAGAACAGGGATAGAGATATGTGGAGGGCACGGAAGGTACAGAGATATGTGGAGGACACGGAAAGGGACAGATATATGTGGAGGGCACGGGAAGGTACAGAGATATGTGGAGGGCACGGGAAGGGACAGATGGGGCAAGCTGGGGGCCGAATGGGAAGACAGAAAGAAGAACAGGAAACGGACATCAAGCATGAGCATTTGGCAGACGCAATCGCCTTTGTATGCGCATTATTGGCGTTGATAATGTCCACATGCTGGCATCAGTGGAGACCCCCGAGGACATGGCGCCCCTCCAGACGAGCGCCCTACCCCGCCCCTCATCATAGAAGGTCCTGGACCTGCCCCTGTGTTTATTGAAGTACATGTGCATGTGTTTATATTGAATTGTGCACACGTGTGCGTGGCCATGAATGCGTGCGAATTTGTGTTTGTGTGCGAATATGTACATTGGAAATATGCATGAATTAGGAATAACTCCCAAACCGTCATTGCATTCACGGTCCTTTAACAACAAGCCTTGAGCCCAGCTAGTTTGATGTGAAGGAGGAACCAACGTGAAATGCATGTACGCTGTACCAGAAACAGCTACTACTATACATCAGTCAGGTGCTAAAATGCTTTGTTTCCATTTCATGTTTTTTGGGGAGACGTATCAATAGTCAGCAATTTTCCTCTAGGCATGGCTACTTCCAGCATTCTGAATTAGTACTCGGAAATGCTTATATTTGGCTCATCCCTTCATGCATGCACTTGCTTGCCACCCATTTCATAGCTGAGAATGTCATGACTGTATTGGTTATTGTTGGTGTTGAGGGAGCGTTCTTGCCGCCGTTGGACAAAAGGCGAGGACACTTCTGGCCACTTGATATGGCTGGCGCACCAAAAAGAAGAATAGTCCCTCACAAGGTACGAGCGAAAGGCAATGGGATTGACCGGAAAAGGCGAAGGGATCGGTAGATGTATCTGACTGCATGCATTTAATTACCTTCGTTTATCTTCAAACTCGCAAGCGCCGTCCCTAGCTGCTGAACTAAAATTTAACTTGCAAGAAGTAATAAAGCCCGTATGAACGACAGAGCCTCTGTTGCCTGGACATGTTTGACAAACCATGCAACCAGCGGAGTTGAGTAGGCCGCCTTTCCATGGTGAACACATACCAGGGCGGTCTAAAAGCCCCACGCTGCGAACGGATTTCACCCGCTGAGTGGCTGCCGCACAGCTTCAACCGAAAGGCACTTGATTTATTCCCTGATCCCACTGCTTACAAATGGCTCGTCCATGTCAGTTTGTCCTTAATCACGACTGCGTATCTCCGCCTAATGTGCCGGACACGATGCGCTTCTGCTAACCTCTTTTGTCATGATAAAGAGAGGAGCCGGCGCCTGCAATTTTATCTCGAGATTATTACCCGCCGCGAACTAGGATGCGCTGCGGGGAGGCGCCGCCGCCGTCCTCCCCTGCCGCGCCGACGGCACCAGCCTGGGAGTGTGGTCTGCACTGGTGACTCCAGCCTGGGAGTGTGGTCTGCACTGGTGACTCCAGCCTGGGAGTGTGGTCTGCACTGGTGACTCCAGCCTGGGAGTGTGGTCTGCACTGGTGACTCCAGCCTGGGAGTGTGGTCTGCACTGGTGACTCCAGCCTGGGAGTGTGGTCTGCACTGGTGACTCCAGCCTGGGAGTGTGGTCTGCACTCGTGACTCCAGCCTGGGAGTGTGGTCTGCACTGGTGACTCCAGCCTGGGAGTGTGGTCTGCACTCTGTGACTCCAGCCTGGGAGTGTGGTCTGCACTGGTGACTCCAGCCTGGGAGTGTGGTCTGGTGCTCACTGGTTGACTCCAGCCTGGGAGTGTGGTCTGCACTGGTGACTCCAGCCTGGGAGTGTGGTCTGCACTGGTGACTCCAGCCTGGGAGTGTGGTCTGCACTGGTGACTCCAGCCTGGGAGTGTGGTCTGCACTCGTGACTCCAGCCTGGGAGTGTGGTCTGCACTCGTGACTCCAGCCTGGGAGTGTGGTCTGCACTCGTGACTCCAGCCTGGGAGTGTGGTCTGCACTCGTGACTCCAGCCTGGGAGTGTGGTCTGCACTCGTGACTCCAGCCTGGGAGTGTGGTCTGCACTCGTGACTCCAGCCTGGGAGTGTGGTCTTTGACTCCAGCTGGGAGTGTGGTCTGCACTGGTGACTCCAGCCTGGGAGTGTGGTCTGCACTCGTGACTCCAGCCTGGGAGTGTGGTCTGCACTGGTGACTCCAGCCTGGGAGTGTGGTCTGCACTGGTGACTCCAGCCTGGGAGTGTGGTCTGCACTGGTCTGACTGGGAGTGTTCCAGCCTGGGAGTGTGGTCTGCACTCCTGTGACTCCAGCCTGGGAGTGTGGTCTGCACTGGTGACTCCAGCCTGGGAGTGTGGTCTGCACTGGTGACTCCAGCCTGGGAGTGTGGTCTGCACTCGTGACTCCAGCCTGGGAGTGTGGTCTGCACTGGTGACACCAGCCTGGGAGTGTGGTCTGCACTCCGCCTGGGGTTCTTGACTCCAGCCTGGGAGTGTGGTCTGCACTGGTGACTCCAGCCTGGGAGTGTGGTCTGCACTGGTGACTCCAGCCTGGGAGTGTGGTCTGCACTGGTGACTCCAGCCTGGGAGTGTGGTCCTGGTGACTCCAGCCTGGGAGTGTGGTCTGCACTGGTGACTCCAGCCTGGTGACTCCAGCCTGGGAGTGTGGTCTGCACTCGTGACTCCAGCCTGGGAGTGTGGTCTGCACTGGTGACTCCAGCCTGGGAGTGTGGTCTGCACTGGTGACTCCAGCCTGGGAGTGTGGTCTGCACTGGTGACTCCAGCCTGGGAGTGTGGTCTGCACTGGTGACTCCAGCCTGGGAGTGTGGTCTGCACTGGTGACTCCAGCCTGGGAGTGTGGTCTGCACTGGTGACTCCAGCCTGGGAGTGTGGTCTGCACTCGTGACTCCAGCCTGGGAGTGTGGTCTGCACTCGTGACTCCAGCCTGGGAGTGTGGTTGTGGTCTGCACTCGTGACTCCAGCCTGGGAGTGTGGTCTGCACTGGTGACTCCAGCCTGGGAGTGTGGTCTGCACTGGTGACTCCAGCCTGGGAGTGTGGTCTGCACTGGTGACTCCAGCCTGGGAGTGTGGTCTGCACTCGTGACTCCAGCCTGGGAGTGTGGTCTGCACTCGTGACTCCAGCCTGGGAGTGTGGTCTGCACTCGTGACTCCAGCCTGGGAGTGTGGTCTGCACTGGTGACTCCAGCCTGGGAGTGTGGTCTGCACTGGTGACTCCAGCCTGGGAGTGTGGTCTGCACTGGTGACTCCAGCCTGGGAGTGTGGTCTGCACTGGTGACTCCAGCCTGGGAGTGTGGTCTGCACTGGTGACTCCAGCCTGGGAGTGTGGTCTGCACTCGTGACTCCAGCCTGGGAGTGTGGTCTGCACTCGTGACTCCAGCCTGGGAGTGTGGTCTGCACTCGTGACTCCAGCCTGGGAGTGTGGTCTGCACTGGTGACTCCAGCCTGGGAGTGTGGTCTGCGCCCAGCCTGGGAGTGTGGTCTGGTGACTCCAGCCTGGGAGTGTGGTCTGCACTGGTGACTCCAGCCTGGGAGTGTGGTCTGCACTGGTGACTCCAGCCTGGGAGTGTGGTCTGCACTGGTGACTCCAGCCTGGGAGTGTGGTCTGCACTCGTGACTCCAGCCTGGGAGTGTGGTCTGCACTGGTGACTCCAGCCTGGGAGTGTGGTCTGCACTCGTGACTCCAGCCTGGGAGTGTGGTCTGCACTGGTGACTCCAGCCTGGGAGTGTGGTCTGCACTGGTGACTCCAGCCTGGGAGTGTGGTCTGCACTGGTGACTCCAGCCTGGGAGTGTGGTCTGCACTGGTGACTCCAGCCTGGGAGTGTGGTCTGCACTGGTGACTCCAGCCTGGGAGTGTGGTCTGCACTGGTGACTCCAGCCTGGGAGTGTGGTCTGCACTCGTGACTCCAGCCTGGGAGTGTGGTCTGCACTGGTGACTCCAGCCTGGGAGTGTGGTCTGCACTCGTGACTCCAGCCTGGGAGTGTGGTCTGCACTGGTGACTCCAGCCTGGGAGTGTGGTCTGCACTCGTGACTCCAGCCTGGGAGTGTGGTCTGCACTGGTGACTCCAGCCTGGGAGTGTGGTCTGCACTCGTGACTCCAGCCTGGGAGTGTGGTCTGCACTGGTGACTCCAGCCTGGGAGTGTGGTCTGCACTGGTGACTCCAGCCTGGGAGTGTGGTCTGCACTGGTGACTCCAGCCTGGGAGTGTGGTTGCACTGCGTGACTCCAGCCTGGGAGTGTGGTCTGCACTGGTGACTCCAGCCTGGGAGTGTGGTCTGCACTCGTGACTCCAGCCTGGGAGTGTGGTCTGCACTCGTGACTCCAGCCTGGGAGTGTGGTCTGCACTGGTGACTCCAGCCTGGGAGTGTGGTCTGCACTCGTGACTCCAGCCTGGGAGTGTGGTCTGCACTACTCGTGACTCCAGCCTGGGAGTGTGGTCTGCACTGGTGACTCCAGCCTGGGAGTGTGGTCTGCACTCGTGACTCCAGCCTGGGAGTGTGGTCTGCACTCGTGACTCCAGCCTGGGAGTGTGGTCTGCACTGGTGACTCCAGCCTGGGAGTGTGGTCTGCACTCGTGACTCCAGCCTGGGAGTGTGGTCTGCACTGGTGACTCCAGCCTGGGAGTGTGGTCTGCACTCGTGACTCCAGCCTGGGAGTGTGGTCTGCACTGGTGACTCCAGCCTGGGAGTGTGGTCTGCACTGGTGACTCCAGCCTGGGAGTGTGGTCTGCACTCGTGACTCCAGCCTGGGAGTGTGGTCTGCACTGGTGACTCCAGCCTGGGGAGTGTGGCCTGGACTCGTGACTCCAGCCTGGGAGTGTGGTCTGCACTCGTGACTCCAGCCTGGGAGTGTGGTCTGCACTGGTGACTCCAGCCTGGGAGTGTGGTCTGCACTGGTGACTCCAGCCTGGGAGTGTGGTCTGCACTGGTGACTCCAGCCTGGGAGTGTGGTTTGACTGTGACTCCAGCCTGGGAGTGTGGTCTGCACTGGTGACTCCAGCCTGGGAGTGTGGTCTGCACTGGTGACTCCAGCCTGGGAGTGTGGTCTGCACTCGTGACTCCAGCCTGGGAGTGTGGTCTGCACTCGTGACTCCAGCCTGGGAGTGTGGTCTGCACTGGTGACTCCAGCCTGGGAGTGTGGTCTGCACTCGTGACTCCAGCCTGGGAGTGTGGTCTGCACTGGTGACTCCAGCCTGGGAGTGTGGTCTGCACTGGTGACTCCAGCCTGGGAGTGTGGTCTGCACTGGTGACTCCAGCCTGGGAGTGTGGTCTGCACTGGTGACTCCAGCCTGGGAGTGTGGTCTGCACTGGTGACTCCAGCCTGGGAGTGTGGTCTGCACTGGTGACTCCAGCCTGGGAGTGTGGTCTGCACTGGTGACTCCAGCCTGGGAGTGTGGTCTGCACTCGTGACTCCAGCCTGGGAGTGTGGTCTGCACTCGTGACTCCAGCCTGGGAGTGTGGTCTGCACTCGTGACTCCAGCCTGGGAGTGTGGTCTGCACTCGTGACTCCAGCCTGGGACTCCGGTCTGCACTCGTGACTCCAGCCTGGGAGTGTGGTCTGCACTGGTGACTCCAGCCTGGGAGTGTGGTCTGCACTGGTGACTCCAGCCTGGGAGTGTGGTCTGCACTGGTGACTCCAGCCTGGGAGTGTGGTCTGCACTCGTGACTCCAGACTGGGAGTGTGGTCTGCACTCGTGACTCCAGCCTGGGAGTGTGGTCTGCACTCGTGACTCCAGCCTGGGAGTGTGGTCTGCACTGGTGACTCCAGCCTGGGAGTGTGGTCTGCACTCGTGACTCCAGCCTGGGAGTGTGGTCTGCACTGGTGACTCCAGCCTGGGAGTGTGGTCTGCACTGGTGACTCCAGCCTGGGAGTGTGGTTTGCACTGGTGACACCGTGGATGTGGTCTGCACTGGTGACACCAGCCTGGGAGTGTGGTCTGCACTCCTGACTCCGGCCTGGGAGTGTGGTCTGCACTCGTGACTCCAGCCTGGGAGTGTGGTCTGCACTGGTGACACCAGCCTGGGAGTGTGGTCTGCACTGGTGACTCCAGCCTGGGAGTGTGGTCTGCACTGGTGACACCAGCCTGGGAGTGTGGTCTGCACTCGTGACTCCAGCCTGGGAGTGTGGTCTGCACTCGTGACTCCAGCCTGGGAGTGTGGTCTGCACTGGTGACTCCAGCCTGGGAGTGTGGTCTGCACTCGTGACTCCAGCCTGGGAGTGTGGTCTGCACTCGTGACTCCAGCCTGGGAGTGTGGTCTGCACTGGTGACTCCAGCCTGGGAGTGTGGTCTGCACTGGTGACTCCAGCCTGGGAGTGTGGTCTGCACTGGTGACTCCAGCCTGGGAGTGTGGTCTGCACTCGTGACTCCAGCCTGGGAGTGTGGTCTGCACTGGTGACTCCAGCCTGGGAGTGTGGTCTGCACTGGTGACTCCAGCCTGGGAGTGTGGTCTGCACTGGTGACTCCAGCCTGGGAGTGTGGTCTGCACTGGTGACTCCAGCCTGGGAGTGTGGTCTGCACTGGTGACTCCCAGCCTGGGAGTGTGGTCTGCACTGGTGACTCCAGCCTGGGAGTGTGGTCTGCACTGGTGACTCCAGCCTGGGAGTGTGGTCTGCACTCTGGTGACTCCAGCCTGGGAGTGTGGTCTGCACTGGTGACTCCAGCCTGGGAGTGTGGTCTGCACTGGTGACTCCAGCCTGGGAGTGTGGTCTGCACTGGTGACTCCAGCCTGGGAGTGTGGTCTGCACTGGTGACTCCAGCCTGGGAGTGTGGTCTGCACTCGTGACTCCAGCCTGGGAGTGTGGTCTGCACTCGTGACTCCAGCCTGGGAGTGTGGTCTGCACTGGTGACTCCAGCCTGGGAGATGTGGTCTGCACTCGTGACTCCAGCCTGGGAGTGTGGTCTGCACTGGTGACTCCAGCCTGGGAGTGTGGTCTGCACTCGTGACTCCAGCCTGGGAGTGTGGTCTGCACTGGTGACTCCAGCCTGGGAGTGTGGTCTGCACTGGTGACTCCAGCCTGGGAGTGTGGTCTGCACTGGTGACTCCAGCCTGGGAGTGTGGTCTGCACTGGTGACTCCAGCCTGGGAGTGTGGTCTGCACTGGTGACTCCAGCCTGGGAGTGTGG
>JAOTOM010005085.1:0-357500 GCA_034440615.1 Ashinkailepas kermadecensis
CTGAGGTCATGGCGTTTCAGGCCACATTACCTCAGGCCTTTTTATTCAGCCTTTTTATTTTTTTATGATTCATCACATATTAAAGATAATGTCAGAATTGGATTCCTTGAATCTTTGTCAATTCAGAAATGTATGAATAGTTCTATTTTGACTGATCAATAACTTAGTTATCGGCCACCGAACATAAGTGTGCAGCCTGGCCTTCAAAATTTCCCGAGGAAATAACTCCTGAACCGTTCACCTGATCGATGTAACATTTGCATAGATGGAATTAGGGCATAAGATAACCCTATGCAGCAATTTTGCTCAAAATCTGAGACTTGAGGGTGGACGATTGCCCATCTTCCTCGTCCATTTGTCATGGAATGGGCCAGAAGCTGTATCGCGAATCTATTATTGGGTCTTCGTTTTTTTTCGGGCTGCAAATCGATGGTTTTGTGTCCGGTGCGATCTGCAAATCAATTATGTCATGGTGAGTCGAATTAACATTCATGCGCGCGCTTTTCCAACAGCTCCGATGGTCTCTGAAAGGCCATCGAAGTTTACAAGGTCACCAAATATCACTAGACACGCTACGTTTCGTTATGGCGTCGTTATGGCGTTATGGCGTTCGTTATGGCGTTTCGTTGGGCGAGGATACAAACCGAACATATAGACTGACCCTTTTTCTTCACATTGGCACTCAACTTTGCCCCTGGTACGACTGGTGGCCTCGTTGCTGGTCACGAGAACCATGTCGATGCAATTACTTGCTTGCAAGGATGACACATGGAATGTGGAGGCAATGCAAATATATAACTCAAAAGTAGAATTGTGCCAAAATTATTGTGTAATAGCAAGTTTTTTTAAGGCGGATGCGTACTATACCGGGGCGCACGCAAATATGTATTTCTTGGAGGGACACATTCTTAATATCGATTTTGGGGTGGCCAAAACATGGTTTTGTTGGTTAGCAAAGCGCGAAAGTATATATATATATATATATATATATATATATATATATATATATAGATATATATATATATATATATATATATATATATATATATATATATATATATATATATATATATATATATATATATATATATATATATATATATATATATATATATATCTATATATATATATATATATATATATATATATATATATATGCATATATACATATCTATATATATATACATATATATATATATATATACTAGGTATTAAAGGGATGACATTTCTGATAGCATTACACCATTGGGTGGTACTGTTAGATACGACGCCGATTGATGTAATAAATGTTAAATTCTGACAGCACGGGACGTGGGGGATGTCAAGTATCCTGCAAAGATATATAGTTCCACCCATGATCTCCATGAACGCATACACCTATTTGTTCGTACATATTGTCTATCGTCCGAAATCGTTGCGTACCATCAAGCCCCGACTTCAAGTGACCACGAGATCTCAAGGTCAACGTAGGTTAAACAGGGACAATTTTAAATCAGATCAATTTTATTAAATATTGTAAAAAGTTCAAGGATATATCAAGACTCCAGACGTTAAGCTTCATCAAAGCCATTTGTATCAGAGCTCCGGGTTATACACGGTCATTCATGGTCACATCTTCGGCCAGGCTTTTGCAGTTAGGGTACGGACATAGGCGGACCGGAGGGGGGCCCAGGGGGCCCGGGCCCTCCCCCCCATGAGACCAAAGTGGCCTTTTAGACAAAAGTGCCCTTTTGACCGAAAAGTGCCCTGTGCCCTGCCCTGTACCCTGCCCTGTGCCTTGTGCTGTACCGTGAACTCTGCCCTGCCCTGTGCCCTGCCCTGTGCCCTGCCCTGTGCACTGCCCTGTGCCGTGCCCTGTGCCCTGCCCTGTGACCTGCCCTGTGCCCTGCCCTGCCCTGTGCCCTGCCCTGCCCTGTGCCCTGCCATGCCCTGTGCCCTGCCCCTACCCCTGCCCTGTGCCCTGCCCTGTGCCCTGCCCTGTGCCCTGCCCTGTGCCCTGCCCTGTGCCCTGCCCTGTGCCCTGCCCTGTGCCCTGCCCTGTGCCCTCCCCCTGTGCCCCTGCCCTGTGCCCTGCCCTGTGCCCTGCCCTGTGCCCTGCCCTGTGCCCTGCCCTGTGCCCTACCCCTGTGCCCTGCCCTGTGCCCTGCCCTGTGCCCTGCCCTGTGCCCGGCCCTGTGCCCTGCCCTGTTCCCTGCCCTGTGCCCTGCCCTGTGCCCTGCCCTGTGCCCTGCCCTGTTCCCTGCCCGGTTCTCTGCCCTGTGCCCTGCCCTGTGCCCTGCCCTGTGCCCTGCCCTGTGCCCTGCCCTGTGCCCTGCCCTGTGCCCTGCCCTGTGCCCTGCCCTGTGTCCTGCCCTGTGCTCTGCCCTGTGCTCTGCCCTGTGCCCTGCCCTGTGCCCTGCCCTGTGCCCTGCCCTGTGCCCTGCCCTGTGCCCTGCCCTGCCCTGTGCGATCTGCAAATCAATTATGTCATGGTGCAGAGTCGAATTAACATTCATGCGCGCGCTTTTCCAACAGCTCCGATGGTCTCTGAAAGGCCATCGAAGTTTACAAGGTCACCAAATATCACTAGACACGCTACGTTTCGTTATGGCGTCGTTATGGCGTTACGGCGTTCGTTATGGCGTTTCGTTGGGCGAGGATACAAACCGAACATATAGACTGACCCTTTTTCTTCACATTGGCACTCAACTTTGCCCCTGGTACGACTGGTGGCCTCGTTGCTGGTCACGAGAACCATGTCGATGCAATTACTTGCTTGCAAGGATGACACATGGAATGTGGAGGCAATGCAAATATATAACTCAAAAGTAGAATTGTGCCAAAATTATTGTGTAATAGCAAGTTTTTTTAAGGCGGATGCGTACTATACCAGGGCGCACGCAAATATGTATTTCTTGGAGGGACACATTCTTAATATCGATTTTGGGGTGGCCAAAACATGGTTTTGTTGGTTAGCAAAGCGCGAAAGTATATATATATATATATATATATATATATATATATATATATATATATATATATATATATATATATAGATATATATATATATATATATATATATATATATATATATATATATATATATATATATATATATATCTATATATATATATATATATATATATATATATATATATATATATATATATGCATATATACATATCTATATATATATACATATATATATATATATACTAGGTATTAAAGGGATGACATTTCTGATAGCATTACACCATTGGGTGGTACTGTTAGATACGACGCCGATTGATGTAATAAATGTTAAATTCTGACAGCACGGGACGTGGGGGATGTCAAGTATCCTGCAAAGATATATAGTTCCACCCATGATCTCCATGAACGCATACACCTATTTGTTCGTACATATTGTCTATCGTCCAAAATCGTTGCGTACCATCAAGCCCCGACTTCAAGTGACCACGAGATCTCAAGGTCAACGTAGGTTAAACAGGGACAATTTTAAATGAGATCAATTTTATTAAATATTGTAAAAAGTTCAAGGATATATCAAGACTCCAGACGTAAAGCTTCATCAAAGCCATTTGTATCAGAGCTCCGGGTTATACACGGTCATTCATGGTCACATCTTCGGCCAGGCTTTTGCAGTTAGGGTACGGACATAGGCGGACCGGAGGGGGGCCCAGGGGGCCCGGGCCCTCCCCCCCATGAGACCAAAGTGGCCTTTTAGACAAAAGTGCCCTTTTGACCGAAAAGTGCCCTGTGCCCTGCCCTGTACCCTGCCCTGTGCCTTGTGCTGTACCGTGAACTCTGCCCTGCCCTGTGCCCTGCCCTGTGCCCTGCCCTGTGCCCTGCCCTGTACACTGCCCTGTGCCGTGCCCTGTGCCCTGCCCTGTGACCTGCCCTGTGCCCTGCCCTGCCCTGTGCCCTGCCCTGCCCTGTGCCCTGCCATGCCCTGTGCCCTGCCCTACCCTGCCCTGTGCCCTGCCCTGTGCCCTGCCCTGTGCCCTGCCCTGTGCCCTGCCCTGTGCCCTGCCCTGTGCCCTGCCCTGTGCCCTGCCCTGTGCCCTGCCCTGTGCCCTTCCCTGTGCCCTGCCCTGTGCCCTGCCCTGTGCCCTGCCCTGTGCCCTGCCCTGTGCCCTGCCCTGTGCCCGGCCCTGTGCCCTGCCCTGTGCCCTGCCCTGTTCCCTGCCCTGTGCCCTGCCCTGTGCCCTGCCCTGTGCCCTGCCCTGTGCCCTGCCCTGTTCCCTGCCATGTGCCCTGCCCTGTGCCCTGCCCTGTGCCCTGCCCTGTGCCCTGCCCTGTGCCCTGCCCTGTGCCCTGCCCTGTGCCCTGCCCTGTTCCCTGCCCTGTGCCCTGCCCTGTTCCCTACCCTGTGCCCTGCCCTGTGCCCTGCCCTGTGCCCTGCCCTGTGCCCTGCCATGTGCCCTGCCCTGTGCCCTGCCCTGTGCCCTGCCCTGTGCCCTGCCCTGTGCCCCTGCACTGTGCCCTGCCCTGTGCTCTGCCCTGTGCTCTGCCCTGTGCCCTACCCTGTTCCCTGCCCTGTGCCCTGCCCTGTGCCCTGCCCTGTGCCCCTGCCCTGTGCCCTGCCCTGTGCCCTGCCCTGTGCCCTGCCCTGTGCCCTGCCCTTTGCCCTGCCCTGTGCCCTGCCCTGTGCCCTGCCCTGTGTCCTGCCCTGTGCCCTGCCCTGTGCCCTGCCCTGCCCTGAGTCCTGCCCTATGCCCTGCCGTATGCCCTGCCCTATGCCCTGCCCTGTGCCCTGCCCTGTGCCCTGCCCTGTGGCCTGCCCTGTGCCCTGTCCTGTGCCCTGCTCTGTGCCCTGCCCTGTGCCCTGCCCTGTGCCCTGCCCTGTGCCCTACCCTGTGCCCTGTCCTGTGGGCTATGCCTATAGGCTCACCGGTGTGTGGTGCCCAGGGGGCCCGGCTTCCTCTGCCTAGGTCGAAATCGAGAAGTGTCCCTCGGCAGAAAGTGCCCTTTTGGGTTTGGGCGCAAAAGTGCCATCGGCCTTGGCCTAAACGATCGAACGATACATACCTACCCCGCCTACCCCTAGGTTCGGCGTAAAAAATGTATCAGCCTCCCAAAAAGTCCTTGCTTAAAACTCACTGTTCAGTGTTCCATCAGTGAACAGCTGGACTTTCTTGCGCGTTTGCCCTGGGTACATCTGGCCGAACATGGGTTTCTTATTAAAAATTGTATTCAGTCAATTTACGCGCCAAAATTGTGGCGGCCTGAAGCTCCATTCAAGGCTGAGGCGGGCACAAGCACGATGTTAAGCACGATGGCATAAATTTGCACTTTATGTTTATAGGTACCTACACCACCCTGAAACTATAAATCACTGGGCTGTTATGTCTCAAGCTCATGTACCTTCTTCAGTCTGCGCATGCATAACCCTCCTCAGGTGTCTGGATAGCAGTAGCTCAGGCCCTTAGAAAAAAGTACCTACCTGCGTACCTGTAGCTATCTACCTGAACCTATTATGAAACAGCCTTGGTTCGAGATAGCACTTTTAAAGGCTGTGAATGCTCCAGCGCCTAGTTTTCCACCTACCTCTATTCTGGTTACCTTTCAGTAGAAGGACAGATTAACTGCAGGCTACAATAAGTAGGGAGGTACCTACCTAGTTGCACTGATATCAAGGACTTGGTGCTGGGGAGGGGCAATCAGGGCAACTGTCCCTTAAGTGAAGCCTCTGTGGGCCCTTTTGAGGTTCCATGATTCATTATCGGGCACCCCCGGTTGCCTGCAACAAATGCAGCGAATTGTGACGGAGGAATTGTGACGGAGGGATTGTGACGGAGGAATTATGACGGAGGAATTGTGAGCAGGCTGCATGTTTTTGGAAATATTATTGTAAATACAAGGGCTCGGTGCTATAACATATAACGTTTCCCATGGAAAATTCACGCCCCCCCCCCCCCGGTCAGCAAACCTTCCAGTGTGCCCCGGGCCGCAAAGTGCCCTTTTGGAGCCGGCCAAGTGCCCTTTTCGGACCGGGCCCCCCCCCATGGAAAAATCCTGGGTGCGCTCCTGGGTACGGAGGAAACGAAAACAGTTGCATTGTACATTTGAGTGGCCTTATCTTCCCTGCATTACCTCTCCTGGCTAGATTTAAGGGTGTACAGACATTGAGCCAGCGGATCGGGATGTAGAGACTTGCGGGCTGTGCAGCGCCGGCTCCTTGGCCTGCAGCTCGGCCATCAGCCGCCTTACGATGTTGGGCTGGACATGTGCCGAGCGCCCCATCGCCAGGCTCACCGTCAGCTCGAAGTACTCCACCACCCCCCTCCAGCGCTCTGAGGGCATCACGTGACCTCGGGGCTCACCACGCGCAACCAGCTGGTTCCTGAAAGGCCACCGAAGTACACGATGTCAGCATTCATCACTTAACACACTACTGCTCGTTATCTAATAGCTCAAAACATTTTGAAGAGGCGGTCAGCTGACGACTGGTCGGTCAGGTTAGACGACATTCAGTTGGAGTTCAAGTGTGGATTTGACACGGCCACGTGCTTGAATATTTATACCAAATATCTCGACAAATCAGCGTTCCCGCCCGGTTATCTAATTCGTGCACACTGCAATTTCCCGGAGAGGTGTCGCGGCAGCCCCAACTCGGTACTGAATAAGCAACACTGCCTACCGTTTGGAGTGCATGGAGCCGCCCAAGCTTGACACGAGTTGTGGCTTTAGTGCTCCTACCCTCACAAAAATCACATATCTGGGTCTACGGTTTGAAGACATGCCTGAGGTAACTTTGGAAGGATAGGATCCTGGAATACACAGTCCAAAGGAACCTGTTGTTCATACATAGTCCAAAGGAACCTGTTGTTCATACATAGTCCAAAGGAACCTGTTGTTCATACATAGTCCAAAGGAACCTGTTGTTCATACATAGTCCAAAGGAACCGGTTGTTCCTTTGGACTATGTATTGAAATCGTATGGCTGGCCAGCAGCAGGCATCAGATCAATCCTCTGACTACTTCATCGCACCTGTATGGCGAATCTTTCATTGGGTGTTCGTCTTTTGCAGGATGCAAAACGAAGCAGTGCGGTCGGAACGAAATCTGTGAGGAAAATGCATTCGGCGCGACCTGCAGAAAAAGTAAGTCATTATGCACTGTTGAACTCACCTGCAATGCCCGCACTTGTCCAAGTCTCCTATGGCTCCTGCAAGGCGTCGAAGTGCACAAGTTCACGATTCATCAATTCACACGCTATGCTCTCTGTCTAATGGTTCACAATATTATCAAGTGGAGGCCAGCTGAAGATTAGACCTAATTCACAAGGAGTCAAGTACGGAATCTGGAGAATCCAGCGTCTCCACCGTGTTACACAATTTTCGAAAACTCCAATTTCCAAGATAGGTGTCGCGGCAGCGCCATCTCGGTACTGAATGGGCGACGTTGCCTCTCGTTTGGAGTGCATGGAGCCGTCGGAACTTGACACACATTACGGTTTTAGTGCTCCTCCCCTTCCCTTTGACTGCTCGTCAATAGAAGAAGCCAGGTGGTGGACTGCTGACGTTAATGTGCTGTTTTTGACAGCATGGACGTCTGTTTTCTATCTGTATGCCTCATGTGTTTGATGGCATAGCGCAGTCGTGTGCACAATGCACCTGTCAAAGATGTCACAGTCACTACATGATAGGTAATGAACGTAATCTCGTTGAATGCGGACATGCGCTGAACCCTTCCCTCCTACGAAAAGTGCATTGAGCGACCACAACGGTATATTCTAGTGAGACATTATTATGCATTATTACATAGAGGTATATACCACAATAGCATGCGACAACAGTCGTTTTAATGTGGAGACCGAACGATAAAAGAACCTTATTGCAGGCCCATAGGTGCTTTTTCATTGATGTTTGTATGCCAGACAGGGTGGTAAGCCGATTCGAAGTGGAATTTAACGGAAGGAATTATGTTATATATATTTTGCAATCGAATCCCATATGGTAGTAACCTGCACGATGTCGACCATAGAGGTGATCTAAGCGTCCTTGCCAGAAATCTAAACCCTGTACTCTACATTGATGTGTAGTGAACATGCCTGATACATATACCATTGTCTTATAATACCATGGGGTCCAACACTTCACATTCTTTTCAGGAATTGCTAAATGCCCTGCCTCACAAGTGAATAGGATTACATCATGACCCGCGAATTTCTGCCTAATACAAATCAATGGGTTGGCATTGGCTAAATATTTCAGCCTCATTTTAATAAGACAATGACATCCTGATGATTTATTGGACATTGGATATTACCAGGCATTTTGCACAATTATTGTTGACAACGTGGTTTCCACTTGTTTAGTTACAACCTAGCTCATTACATATTTTCAAAACAGGAGTAAAAATGCATCTCATTAATTGTTGCATGAACATGCGGTCGCCTTTTCAAGCAAGGTTTTCAGGCCACAAGGCAACATTCAAGTGGGCACGTCTGTTGGTTCAGCCAATTTTTGTTTTGTTTGTGAAAAGGGCCTTCCCGTCATGATATACACCGGCATTAATCAGTTTCTATCTAGTTTTGGCAACGTCGCTACAGTCTAACGGAGCACATGTAGGACTAAGTACTCGGTTGTAAGTTGGATTTGTGTCGTTGGAGTTGGAACTCGAGTCGTTCGAGTTTTGTAACTTGGAAATGTGTTTGGTTTCAGAGACGTGTGGCGACATAAGTTGTGGCCCTGGAATGTCCTGCAAAGTCACCCCTGTCGGCCTACACTGTGTAGCAGGTCAGTGTCCCGTACAGGTCAGAATTAAGCGTCTTTGCAGGTCCGGGAGCCTCTCCTTTGTCTGTGTGACCTTAGTAGGCCAGTATATATTTATATGGCATTCGGCTGTAGCTCCAACACAGAACAGTAGCGGCCTCGCCTGCCGTATTATGGCCTACTGATAATCTGCCTCACATACTTATTGTGGTGGCCCACGCAATCATTCGTGAGTAGTAGCATAAAACTCCTGCATGCAATACTATTTTGTTTTGGAAAATGTTCTCTCCAGGCATCAAAACACGGGTGAAGCTCGTCATAGGGTACGGTGCATAATTTTCCGATCCTATTATGTGAAGTTTGAAGGCATCATGTCAGGCCACTGATCCATGGACTGCGAAGCGGGAATATCGCGGATAGATGTTTCCACTACGATTGGAAGTTATCATCGTATCTATAGAGAATACACCCAGGGCTCAAAAAAGCCTTTCGGTGGTCGCCGACGAGATACAATTCTTGGAAATTGGTCGCCAATCAGGTACGGGTCCAATGGGGAGGGGGTGGGGTTGGGTGGTGAAAGGGGCGGTTGTGCCTCGGAATTGGATAACATGAAATTTTCGAAGCATGATTTTTCATGACTACCTACTTTTTGCAGATCTGACTGCCTTCCATGCTTTCTTCGATTATTTCATCAAAAATAGGTGTCGCTTGGCGCCCTGTGTACATTTTTGCGCGCCAAAAGGAGTGTCGGCCTTCCCATAGGAACTCCTGAATGTCGTTCGGATAGCAAATTCGCTCGGATAGCAAAGTCGCTCGGAGACAGTGGAGGATGAACAGAATTCCCTCGAAGATAGCGAAGAATGACACAATCCGGAGTTCGGCACATAAAAGTGAAAAATCCCAAGCGATATTCGGCAATCGGACATCAATTACTCCCAATATTCTACCGTGTATAGAATAGATTACATTTCTAGTCCAGGTGAGTATTTATAATTCCCATTAGCTGTCATCTTACATCACATACAAAACAACGAAAAAATATTGATTACTGATAGATACAGTACTTCTACACTTGGACGGTAGTAACAGAACTAGTAGGCATAATACCCTTTCCTTTAATATCTTCTGAAGCACATTTTTCAGCTGGATATATGTTGTGGAAGAAACATGAAAATACGCTGAAATGGATAGAATCCTGATCTATATGAATTTCAGTGGTGCAAAATTGGGCATAACTAAGATATCATTTCACACCATTGCCGATCAGTTTTAGCCACGGCAGTAGCGGCCTCACAGCCGCGGCATCGGAAACCTCACAGCCATCACAGTGACCGCCTCACGGGTGCGGCATCGGCCGCCTCACAGCCCTGACCATGGCCGCCTCACAGTAGCAACAGTGGCCGCCTCATAGCCGTGGCAGTGGCCGCCTCACGGTTGCGGTAGCGGCTTCCTCACAGCCCTGACAACGGCCACCTCACAGCCAGAGCAGTGGCCGCCTCACAGTTGCGGTAGCGGCTTCCTCACAACCCTGACAACGGCCACCTCACAGCCAGAGCAGCGGCCACCTTACAGTCATGACAGTGGCCGCCTCACAGTCATGACAGCGTCCGCCTCACAGGTGCGGAAGTGGCCGCCTCACAGTCATGACAGCGGCCGCCTCACAGGTGCAGAAGTGGCCGCCCCACAGTCATGACAGCGGCCGCCTCACAGGTACGGAAGTGGCCGCCTCAGTCATGACAGCGGCCACCCCACAGATGCGGAAGTGGCCGCCTGACAGTCATGACAGCAGCCGCCTCACAGGTGCGGCAGTGGCCGCCTCACAGCCATGGCAGCGGCCCTCTCACAGGTGTGGTAAGTGACCGCCTCACAGCCGTGGCAGTGGCCGCCTCACAAACATAATAACGGCCGCGTCACAGCCGTAGCAGTGGCCACCTCACAGCCGTGGCAGTAGTCGCCTCACAGTTGCGGCAGCGGACGCCTCAAATAGTCATCACAAGTATCACAAGTAGTTGCTACCACTTTGCCACATCTCTTCAGACGTAAGATATGCTAAACTCTAAAGGTGCCTCGACGACTTGTAGCGAGACATCACAGTTCATTCCATCGAATAATGCTAATTTGAATTAAAATGTTTGGGTGGCCACAATATATCAATACTGCACCCACAAGCCAAATCTTGCACCCTGGCATCACCCCACTCAGTTGAGCTTAGAAGAATATGCGATCGATAGTAATCAGAAAGGGTAGGGGTACATATACAACCAGATCAGTGACTGTCTTGGTTGGACAAATTGGCTAATCCTGGATTTGGTGCATCCAGAGCATCATCCTCTTGAGGAAATCTTCTTCATTATTCTCACTTGTAGGTCAATAATGGTTCTTGACAATGAACTGCTCTGTGATGTGCTCAAGATTTACTAGAAAGTACAAGCCGAGATTCTGATGACATAAGCTGGAATAAAAACATCCTCTCCATATTTAATTACACCCAGAAAATTCCTCTCTACATCCAGGATTGCAAAGCACAAATCCAGCCTGCTGACTGCTGACATGTACTCTGTCCAACCAGGGTTGAAAGAATGTTCCTGTACTGGATGTTTGTCATCCACAAAATTATCCTCCATGAGGAATTATCTGGAATATATGGGATTATAATATATGGGACCTTTTCACCAAGAAATTTGAGATGTTTGCAAATGACTGCAAACTTCTTCCTGTTTGATTGACATGCCCAAGCTAACTGGAAAATACAGAAAGGAGTTAATGGTTCAGAAAGACAAAATTACAATTTTGGAATGGAATGTTTAACATTTTGCTCTCAAAATGCAACATTAAATAACAAATTCAACAATGTCCAACCCTCCTTGCTTTGAAACTGAAGAATTCCATCAGAATTTTGACACACAGCACCAAACCTACATCACATGTACAGATATGCTACAGCTCATGACAGCTTTATTGAAGGGAAATGTATTTAACCAAACTTTCCTGGTTTTAAGTTGTTGCCGATGTTGAAGCAACTTGAGAATACATATTACTCTAGACATATCTAGCATAGTTCCAGAAAAAATTAAATAATGGTAGATATCCAGGGATACTTGGCAAAAATTATGCTTCAACCAAGCATTTCTTTCAAGCATAACTCAAAACATCTTTATTTGTGCCATGATTATACAGTGCACCATAATTCTGGTACAATTATTTCAGCTTGAAGTCCAGTATAACATGCATGTATTCTTTTCACACTGGATTGGGATGCTGGAGTCTCATATCCTAGCCATATCCTGGCCAGAGTGGAAAAATACCATCTATTCTATATGTATACTATTCAAGATATCTGAATAAGTAACTTGGGAAAAATATGCCTGAACAAAGCATATTTTTCAAGCCAAACTCTACACATCTGTGCATGTCCTGGAATGATTGTGCAGTGCACCAAAATTCTGGTACAATTACTTTATTTGAAATCCAGCATAATATGCATGTATTCTTTTCACATTGGATTTGGATGCTGAAGACCCATATCATGGCGAGAGTAGAAAAATACCATCTATCCTATATATATCCCATTCAAAGTATCTGGATGATACCTATACAAAGAAAAGTAACATCATTGTGCTGTAATCTGTGTACATATTAGAGTTGCTGTTTTTTTTCTTTTAAAAAGAATTGGAAATGGCACAACAAATTCTGGCATAGCGAAGTGGATGGAAAAGAAAAGCAAAGTAAGCAGACCAAATCAGCACCAGCTCTAAATTCCAATGTTCTTCCATATAGGTATCCTTATCTAAACCTTCTCCACTTGCCATCTTAGGAGCTTCAGTAATTTGTAGTTTAGACTGTATACAAGACATGCTAATCAGTAATCACATGCTTTTCCTCTGTAAAGCAAAGGTGTTATCATAGGATATCTTATGTTAGGATTTCTAATTTAATGAAATACAAAAAGTACAAGTTAATGTTGTCCCCACGAAAGGTGGTACATTTATGATTTGAAGTATTTTTTTTAATTATTGGACCTTCCTTTTCCAATGGTTTATGAACATAGTTAACATGATGTGACCCCGCTCATTCCCTTTGCAAATGCTTGCTTTTCAGTTGGCAGGTAGAAGAACACTAAAAAGGTGGCCTTCAATTGGGTAATATAGCATACAAATAATGTTCAAAAGCAAAAGAAATAGCATAACCTAACAAAGCTACCATGAGAAAAGAAATATAAAAAATAGAAAGATTTCATACTTATTTCTCAAGATTCATCAAATGAAAAATCTAACCTAACCTAGCCTAACCTGCTTTTGAAGGAAAATCAACATTTTTGTTCGCTATGTAAAAAAAATTGCTGTGTAAAACTTGTCCTGTGAATACATAAAAACACAATAATACCAAAAATCTTACACTAGATGTTTTTTTACTTTCAGTATCACATGACACTTCAGGACAATATTAGGTAAATCTGCAACTTAAGTTAATTTTTGAATTCTTGGAATTTCTTTTTCCAATGCAATCTCTATGAAGGTGGTCAACATGATGTGACCACTCATTTCCTGTGCATATGCATACTTTTCAGTTAGTAGGCAAAATAACACCAACAAATGGGCTTGGAGTTGGGTAATATAGCATAAAAATAATGCACAAAAGAAAGAGAAAAATGTAACATAACATAACCCAGCCTAGCCTAGCCTAACCTTCATTGTAAGATAATACATTTCTTGCAAAAATGAAATTTTCAATTTTTCCCAAACATTTTCAAATAAAAAACCTAACATAGCCTACCCTAGCTCAATTTGTTTTTGAAGAAATATTTTTTTGTTGAAAAAGGTTAAAAAAGGAGTGTTTTTTTTAACTTAAAAGAAAAGCTTAACCTAACCAATCCTTACCCTATTGTTTGCTTCATGGAGGTAAAATGTGTGCAAAACCTGCCTCATGCATACCTTAAAGTGCAATTATACCCAATATTGTGAGATCATATTTCTGAACATGATTAAGACAATGGAACCATTCATTCCTGCTCAAAATGGAATGAAATTATGCTATGCATTCTTGTTTTTTGCAGAAAATGTTGGATTTTTCGCTTTTCTGAAGATAGAGTGTTCGACTCTGATATATTTCTTTCAAGAAAGAAAATGACTAGGTTAGAATGAAAGGCTTGACATAACACATGGGATAAAGCATTAAATCACCTAGCAGCAGCAGCTATGTTAGATTAGGATTTATTTTACATGTTACATTCTTCTTCATTATATATTTACCCAACCACGGATAATAGTAAACGGATAGGAAACTCCCCGGAATCGGCGACCAAGGACGGGCTATTGCCACCTAGCGGTTGGAGGCCGAAGCTAATCCTGGATAGGATATTGTTTGATTCCAGCAGCACATTCCCGCGTTGGAGAGTAAAGCGTGGTTTAGTTTCGGCCAATTTCCACTTTTTGGAGAAGCTAGGAACCGTGATTCTGCTGCATAGAACTCTGTGGCGGTAAGGAATTAATTAAAACATCTCTGCCTTCATTTCTTTGTTTCAGGGAACATTTAAACGCATGGCGTGGTGTACTCCGTTTATGGCGCGTTGTGTGTGTTTTTGGGAGCAACTTATGTGTTGGATCAAGTGAAGCATGTAATTCTCCATTGCATTGCCCAGTTATTTACTCTAAATCACGAGAAAATCTGAATCAGTGGTATTTAGTCTGTTTGAGCTTTTGCTTGGCTTGAAGCATTGGTCAAAGTGGGCGCCGTAAATGTACCAATTTTCACCTGCATATGCAGCTCTGAAACTAAGGGTTTTCGCTGGAGGATGTCCGATTTGAGGCTGAGGAGCAGTCCGAAGGAGGAATTGTCTGACATAAAATATTGCAATCTTTACCTAAGGTACATGGCTGAATATTTTGAAAGGTTGTAAGTGAAAGGATCGGTGAATCACCAAGCCTGGTGCCAAGGGCAAATACTTGGTGCCAGTGGTGACACAGGCCACCAGTGAGCACCAGTGTAGGGCAGTTGTAGTGCAGGTAGGAGTAAATAACATAGGTCCTGCTAGGAGTGAGGAGCTGCTGCAGGACTACAGGGCCCTTCTGGCCACCCTGAAGCATAGTAATTGTCTGATTCGGTTCTCATCAGGTTGCCGTAGCAACATATTTCAAAAGAATACAATATTATAGAACTTCTGAGTTTTTTTTATGGAGATGGGTCAATAGCTTGTTTTTTAAATTGAAATCATTTCCAATAATATCGCATTATGGGTGCCCAAAATTGAACATTTGCAAACCAGTACTCGCATGGCGTCGTTATTCCGATGGGTCGCGGCACCTAATCTAGCTGCCTCACCCACTAGCAGCCCGCCGCCGACGACCATAGCCCTCGCACGGCCGATGCTCCGCGCAAACTTCGTCCGGCCGGGGAGGGGGGTGTTGTGTTACCTACCCTCCGGCCGGGGAGGTGGGTAGGTTACCTACCCCTCCCCATATTCATAACGGCATCAGATGGATTGGGTGGTTCTAAGAAGAAGAAGGAATTGGTTCAGTCATTTTTTGATCCGAGGTCAACGTCATATCACGTCAAACAAAAACAAATTGATAGCGCAGGCGGCACAAAGACTTCAATAACTATAGTGCACAATTATTATTCCACTGCACGGCCAAAACTGATTTGTAGATCAATTTAGTCCTTGACCTATAATAACCTGAGGTGACTGTTCAAAATTTGATAAACCGGAGGCAAATGAAGCCAGTTTACCATATTATCACACTTGTTATCGGCACTGCATAGGTCACTGACCTAGGATGACCTGCACCTGACATTCGCCACACCAAATATGTATCCAACGCATGGTACTGACAATTGTATAGGTTTTTTTTCGAGAAATTTGTGATGTGATTTCAAAGGTCAAAGTCAATTTTCAGGTGAAGTCGGTCGGAGACCTATGATGACCTTGTTAGGGTCATTATGGTAAGGTATGCTTCAAAGTGTGCAATGGTTATTGAGAACGATATGCAATCTGTTGATCGATCGTGTATCTATATTGTCACAATATGTGAGATTTTCCGCAGTTTGGTCCGACATGCTGCCACTAAAAGTGTTGTAGGTCATTGACCTGACATGAGCTTGACCTGATAATTTTAGAGGATGTGTCAAATTGATGTAGCTTAAGGTACTGTAAATTTCAGAGATCTAGTGGAAACCGTTTTTGGGCATGGTGCGAAACGTCATGGGAGGGGGGTAGGTATTTACCCACCCATCCGGGCGTGCGAGGGTTGACATGGGAGACGTGGCAGCTGCAATGGGGTCATGCAGGAGGCCCCTGACAGTTCCTCAGAGGACTCCAATGGCTGTTCCGGGGCCCCTCGGCCCAATCAATGTTCATAATGTGCTCCTATGCCTGCTCAGGGTCCCCTCGTTTGTCAAAGAATATGCCTCAGGGGGAAATGTGACTGCCAGGGCCAATCAGCCAATCGGTCTTTGGCCAATCAGCAGCCTTTTTGTGTGGGGGGGGGGGCATCGAAATGGAATTGGCCTGTCCCAGACGAGTCGCAGGCATATACGGTTGGAATTGGAGGTGGGGGGGGCAGGTGCTCTCCCTTGTTTTTCTGCCGGCTCTCATGACACTCCGCTTCCATCAGTTAATCGGCACAGGTTAGTTGGTCACGAGCTTCATGGTTTTATACGGCGGCCGAAGGGATGGCGGCTACTGGAGTATGCGTCCCCGGCTGGCGCCGAGGGCGCAGTTTTTTTTTCAAACGACGCGTGGTAGAAGGCCGATTCAGCTATATTTCTCCATCCCGTCAAGCTTTTTCGATGGGGTGTCCTTCGCATCACCTATCCAGGATTACTTATCCGATCGTCCGATAGATGTCGCTAGTATCGGTCGGTGGTCGCAAACATCAAAGTGCCGCCCGAGAGTTTCCGATCCGTTTACTATTATCCGTGACCCAACTAAACATCAATATGTTGTTATCATCTTCATTACAAACTGAAAAGTATGCATGCACTTGTGCTGGTAATAGGTAAATGGTTAGGTAGGCAACATGCTACATCATCTTAATCCCATCATGAAACATGTTCTTATAATATTTTTGTCTTAAAATGCCATATCCAAAGTAAAAAAAACAAGCTTACCAATGCTTACACTCTGGACACTGCTACCCATGATCATATCCTTGTACCTAGGAAGGTACCTTGGCACCTAGGTAGGTTCCTACCTAGGTGCCTAAGTAGGTAGGAGCATCAACATACCTTTCTGTATTATCCTGATCCAATTTGACCTCTGACCTCCAGGAGCAAACTGGCTCCCTGTAAGTATCTTTAATGGTTGAATGGAGTCCACGCCTGGATATCTAACTAGGTACCTACCTCGGCAATGTCAATATGAATCAAGGCAGTCAAGCAATTAATTCACGAAAACGCGACATTAATTCGCCATCACGATTAGGTACAATTACCGTGAACAACCGGTTTTCGAACGAACGACTGAACAAGCCACCAAGAGTTGCCTGATTTCCAATTCCTCATTTACAACTAGATTCCTAGGCGACGACCACATTGGTCGGCGGGTCGGCGTTCCGTCGGCGATTTTGGCGACCACGGTATGCCATTGGTTTAGCATTGTGGTTGTCAGAAAAGCGCCGTCCTGTGCCGACGGGAGGTTCTAGTATAAATATGGTAGGTGGAACATTTGGTAGCATTACCGGTACGCTCATAGTATACTTTTGATCTGGAAAAAGATCATTGCTGGTAAATGAAAATATCTGATACATCGACTAATTCTATCATTTATGGTTCAAATGTTGATGGACATATCAAATAAAAATTATGGTTTTGGTCGCCACTGCGGCCTGGTGAGTCTGCACCTGGTCGCCGACGCTATCGCCAGGACGGCGCTATTTTTTAGCCCTGAATACACCCTTCCTTGCTCACCAAGGGACGCGGCCCGACAGGACGCTGAGAGAGATGTTCCACGGTCCTTACGAACGTCTCCGGGCTTTTCAAAACGTCTACGAACATCTGTGAAGGTCGACGGGCTATGAGGAACGTCTATTTATTCTTATATATATATGGGCCCTTGAGAACATCTCAGGCTCTTTGGAACGTCTACTGTCATCGACCAATTCCTACAGTCGATTGCGAACGTCTGCATGTGCTTGAAATATGTAGTTTTGACATTCTGCATACATATGCATACCTAGGCCGTCTGCATTCCTGGTACATAGCAGTGCCATACTGTCTAAAATTTCAGGATGGAGGGGATCCGACGAGCGAGCCCCCATTGACGTCCTGAAAACAAACTTAGTGTGCCTGCAGATCCTTTTCCAAATAAATTGTCCAAATTCGAGAACGTAAAACCTGTGGGGGTAGTCCAGGCCTTCGCCTCAAAATTCGCCCCAATTCTCACCACTTACTGGTTACGTCACTGTATCACAGTGAACACATTGATAACTTGAAATAGAGATATATAGAGAGATAGATAGATAGATAGAGAGAGAGAGAGAGAGAGAGAGAGAGAGAGAGAGAGAGAGAGAGAGAGAGAGAGAGAGAGAGAGAGAGAGAGAGAGAGAGAGAGAGAGAGATAGATAGAGAGATAGAGAGAGAGAGAGAGAGAGATATAGAGATAGTATATATATATATATATATATATATATATATATATATATATATATATATATATATATAGAGAGAGAGAGAGAGAGAGAGAGAGAGAGAGAGAGAGAGAGAGAGAGAGAGAGAGAGAGAGAGAGAGAGAGAGAGAGAGAGAGAGAGAGAGAGAGAGAGAGAGAGAGAGAGAGAGAGAGAGAGAGAGAGAGAGAGAGAGAGAGAGAGATAGAGAGATAGAGAGATAGAGAGATAGAGAGATAGAGAGATATAGAGATAGAGAGATAGAGAGATAGAGAGATAGAGAGATAGAGAGATAGAGAGATAGCGAGAGAGGGAGAGAAAGATAGGGGTCTATTCATCTTATTTTTGCCTTGCATTTTGTGTTGAAATAGCATTGGATGAAATAACCATTCGGAACAAAATGAGTCTCGTGACCCACACATTCTATCATTTTGGATTTATTTTGCTTAGTTGCATCTGTTTGTCATATTCGTTATCACTCTTCAAGTTTTTTAATTGAAGCAAAGCGCTTTCACTAGCTGACATTCCTCATACTGCACCACTTTTGCTGTTGAAAGGTAAAAACCTTTCCCAACCATAAAAACTATAAAAGCATCATCATTCTTGCCTTTCAACAGCACCGTTCTTGCCTTCAACATCTACATTCTGAAATATAACACCACTATTCTTGCATTCAACACAGTCGTACTTACTATTCCTACCTTCTACAACCAACATACTTACTTCTCTCAAGTCTAGTTCGAATCTTGGGTACTTCCAATATCCCATCACTTTCTCTTAACCCATTTCTGTTACATCTCACTCCTTTGGACAAAGGCGACCATATGTGCCATGGTTTGAGGATAAGCCCCAGGAAGCTTTCGTTGGTTTGGACTATGTATTGAATATGTATGTATTGAATAAAAAAATCGGATGCCTGGCCGGCAACAGGGGACGTTCATTCCTGTTACTACTTCATACAAGCTGTATCGCGATTCTCTCACTGGGTGTTCGTTTTTTCAGACTGCAAAACGTTGGCTTGCAAATCAAACGAAATCTGTGAGGAATCGCAATCCGGTAATCTCTGCAGAACAAGTAAGTCATGGTGCAATGTTGAATTAACTTTTAATGCGCACGCTTGTCCACGGTCTTCTATGGCTCCTGAAAGGCCATCGAAGTGCACAAGGTCACAAAATATCACTTGACACGGTACTGCTCATTACCACTTTCAGTGACATATTAAAGGGCTGATAACAATTATAATAATACCTCTGGGATGACCTTTTTCAAACAATGAATGGGCCAACGCATATTTGCGAGAGTGGTAGGCCGCTGGATAAGCAGCTGAAGGAACACCGGAACGCTGTCTCCCAGGCCCAACCAGAAAAATCCGCAGTTGCTGAATACCCTGTAGATACTCGGTACGATATCCATTGGAACGACGTGGATATTCTGGGACGTGAAACACAGTTTAGGGGAAGGCAGCTGCTAGAATCTTACCATCTTAGAAAGTCGCAACCAGACCTGAATCTGGATAGGAGTTTAGAATAACCGACCATGTGAAGAGTGGCTAATATTGACGGTCTTGGGAGAACTGGTGGAGGATAATTAGGGTAGTGTCAATTGTGATATATTTGATAATGTTGCACAGAGCTGTGTTGAGCATAGTCGAATTGAAGATAATTATAAAAAAATAACCAAATACTCATCTTAAGTAAAAATAGTATCAGAAATCGATCAAACATATTTCGGGCATGACCCTACTTCGGAGACACTGTCTCCGAAGTAGGGCCATGCCCGAATTATATTAGACCGATTTCTGATCTTATTGTTAAGTAATATGAGCATTTGGTTACTTTTTAGAATCATCTTGTCATATATTTTATAGTCTACGGTTTTTACTACGTCAAAGTTTCAAGTGTGATGTTGTACAGTCTCTAACGTCTTTTACTGCCTTGGAGTACGGCATTCTTCACTGCTCGTGTCATGTGCATGAATTTTCGTTTAAAACCTTAATTGTCTTCACTTTGAATATGCCATCAGTGTCAAGTTTCACTTACATTACAAGCTGGCATTCACACCGAATTTGGTATTAGTACACTGTTGGGTAATCCTATTTAATTATATGTAATTGAACGATATATATTTAATTAATTATATTTAATCATATTTAATATTTAAGTCACCGACAGCTGACTCGCAGTCAGCTGATGGCGACTTCCATACCTTGTTGATATAAAGGACCTGTGGGGGGTAATTCTTCAAGATTATCTGAATGTGCATTCATACCAAATTCGGTGTGAATATACAGTTTGTGATGTTAGTGAAATTGGCCACTGACGACGGAGCCGCTAGGAGCTCCGAAAGCTAATTAACTGTATAGAAAGTGTCATTCCAGATATATCAGTATCAAGCTCGTTATCGGATAGAATAAAATATTTTCAAAGCAAAGGCAAAGGTTAAACAACGTTAAACTGGCGTCAGTGTGGATTTGGCACGGTAACGTGCTTGAATATTTCTCGAAAATATCTCGACAAATCTGCGTAGCCACCGCGTTATGTAATTCATGTACACTGCAGTTTCCCGGAGAGGTGTCGTGGCAGACCCAACTCGGTACTGAATAAGCAACACTGCCTACCGTTTGGATTGCATGGAGCCGCCCAAGCTTGCCACGAGTTGCGGTTTTAGTTCCCCTTCCCTTTGACTGCTCGTCAATAGAAGAAGCCGGGTGGTGGACTGCTATCGTCAATGTGACAAATTGACAGCATGGACGTCTGTTTTCTATCTGTATGCCTCATGTGTTTGATGGAATAGCGCTGTCGTGTGCACAATGCATCTATCGAAGATGTCACAAAATATGTAATTATTGTAACCTCGTTGAAGGCAGCAAGTATTGAGTACTTCCCATGTGCGCACAGTGCATGGAGCGACAAAAAAGATGGTTTATGCGAACATTAATGTGCGATAACAGCCTTATTAATTTGGAGACCAAACGAAAAGGAGGCTTTATCTCAGGCTTGTTTGGACTCATCAATGTTGTTTCCTTGATGTTTATAGCTCAAGGCATGGTGGTAAGCTCATTCGAAATGGGATATAGCAAACTTAAATTACCATTAAATTTTATTTCTAATCACCAATCCTAGTAAGCTGTGCAAGGGGGTAACGGAAGTTGTCTCAATGTCACTGCAGGCGTCTGTGGCCGTGCACTCTGGTATCAAGTGTAGTGAATATGTCTCATACATATATGATTGTCTTTTGATATCATAGGTTCCAACCGATCACATTCTATTCAGCCTTTCCTAACGACCCTGACTCACAGGTGAAAATGATATTACCATGTTCTGCGAAATTCTGCCCGATACAAATCACATGATAGACATCGGATAAACATTTCAAATTTTAGTGGAATAAGGTAAGAATATCGTTATATGACTCATTGGACATGGGCTATTGTCAGGCTCATCCCACCGTTCTTGTTTACAACGTGGTATATATTGGTTTAGATGCAAAGTATATATTGTTTAGCTGTAAAGCTCAAAGAATATTTTCATAAGCATGAGGAAAAATGCATCTCAATTAATTGTTGCATGTACCTGCGGTCGCTTTTTCAAGCCGGGTATTCTGGCCAAAAGTTAATTTTACGGTAGGCAATTTGGTTGGGTCAGGACGGTTCGTTGGATTTTTTGTTTTGTTGGTGAAAAGAGTCTTACCGTCTTCATATACACCGCCAGTAATCAGCTTCTATCTTGTTTGGGCATCGTAGCTACATTATAACGAAGCACATGTAGAACTAGGATCACGGCTGTAAGTTGGAATCGTGTCGTTGGAGTTACGGTTAGAGTCGCTCGAGTTTTGTAACATTTGGATTGTGTTTGGTTTCAGAGACGTGTAGTGACATACGGTGTCCCCGTGTATCGTCCTGCAAGATCCTCCCAGAAGGCCCGGTCTGTGTACAAGGTCAGTGTCCCGGACAGGTCAGATGTCAGCCACCTTCCGGGTCAGTGAGTCTATCCGTTGTCTATGTGACCTTTACAGGCCAATATATATATATATATATATATATATATATATATATATATATGGCATTAGCTTGTAGCTGTGTCGTCTTCAGTGCTATCGTCACCTGATAATTTGCCTGACAGTCTTATCAAGGCGTCCCGGCCATCATTTGTAAGTGGCAGCAGAAGGCTCGTGCCTGCAAAATTGTTCTTTTACGTCAAAGTTCTCCTAACACATCACAACCCGGGTAGAGCTTTCCATATGCTAGGGCGCATCCTTTTCCGATCTTATGATGTGACCATAAAGGTATCACGTCAGGTGATATGATGTGATCCATGACGTAAGAAGAGGGAACATCACCTATAGTTTCTCCTCTGAAGTTGTCGGTCATCGTTTCGGATAGTTAACCCACCTAATACAAACTTAGGCACCCTCCGGGGAAATTCCGCTGCCTCGTGGCAGTAACGGGAAAGGAACCCTTCTGGACGTCAACTCTTCATAATGTATCCAGCCTCCTGTATCAGGTGAACGCCCCTGTTAGAATGTCGCCACACTTTTCACAGCATGGTGCAATATCTGTCCCACCATGGACAAAATGGACATCGTTGCAGCTGGATAAAGCAGAAATGTCGTACCGTCTGATATACTCCACACACCTTTGTCGGATCATTGACGACAAGGCAACTATCTAGTACATTTAGACAAGTCGCCTGTCTGGTTGATAAGTCACGTGTAAAGCAAGTACTTTCGAATTTTGACTCCAAGAGCAAAGCTTATGCGACCGTAACACATAACGACAAACTTTAGTCTAATTGTTCTATTAGACTAATTGTTAGGGTATTTAAGAAAGCTCTATCAACTGTCAGGCTCATTTATTGTCATCAAAACACACGCCAGTTGCTTCAGAGGATCCTGTACCATCCGCAGAGACACCGAAACCAACTGCCCATCAGCTATTGGTTCCTGCCACTGATATATGGAATCCCCATAACACCTACCTAGGTAACTACCTAACCCCAGTCCGCATACACAGGCAAGTCGAGAAAATATAGGCAGTGAAATGATAGTTAGCCTATTACCAACTTAAAACATTGAGCATTGCTACAAATAGCTTAAGCCCAATTGCCACAACAAGTAGCAGGGTTTGAATTGATTCAAATCACAGGATTACCTTGTTGGAATGTTAATGGATAACATTCCCGTGTAGAAACAGCATGGCCTTTAAGCCCATGAATCGCTTCAGGAGGCGTGACGGGAAATTTTCACCTCCTCAAAATGGTTGGAGTAGATACAAGTCACACTCATTTGGAGAGAGCCCAAAATATTGGCCATGGTTTTAAGACATGCCCGAGGTAACTTTTATTGTATGCCTGGCTAGCAGCAGGATGAAATCAGTCCTCTTACTACTTTGTCGGACATGTATCGCGACTCGCTCATTGGGTGTTCGTTTTTTTCAGGCTGCAATACGAAGTTGTGCAATCAGAACGAAATCTGTGAGGAAAAGCCATCCGGTGCGATCTGCAGAACAAGTAAGTCGTGGTACAGTGCCGAATTCACATGCAATGCACGCGCTTCTCCAAGACTCCTTTGGTTCCTGAAAGGCAATCGAAGTACACGAGTTCAGCATTCATCACTTGACACACTACGGCTGATATTTTATTTGATCTGATAGATCAAAATATTTTAAAGTGACTTCGAGCTGGACATTAGACCAAATTAACCAGAAGGCAAGTACGGAATCTCGAGACATCAGCGTCTCCACCGTGTGACACAAGTTACAAACACTTCAATTACCAAGATAGGTGTCACGGCAGCCCAATATCGGTACTGAATAGGCGACACTGCCGCTCGTTTCAAGTGGAAGAAGCCGCCGAACCTGACACACGTTGCGGTATTGTTGCTCCTCCCATTCCCTTTTAATGCTCATCGATAGAAGAAGCCAGGTGGTGGACTGCTGGCGTCAATGTGCTGTTTTTGACAGCTTGGACGTCTGTTTTCGTACCTGATATGCCTCATGTGTTTGATGGCATAGCGCCGTCGTGTGCAAAATGCATCCATAGAATATGTTCCAGTACCTACATAATAGGTAGTGAACCTAATCTGGTTGAAGGTAGATATACCTTTAACGTTCCCTTTTACGAAAAGTGCATTGAGCGGGCACATAAATTTATTTTAGAGATGCATTATTATACATTATTATAGAGAGGTGCATATGATCATTAATATGTGACATTCTTTTTTTTAATTTGAACACCAAACGAAAAGGCGACCTTGCTGCAGACTGATGATTGTTGTGTTCGTGATATTTGTATGTCAAGGCAGGATGGTAAGCAGGCCCGGAGTGGCATTTAACGGGCTTATGTTATCAATAATTTTGCCATCGAATCCCATATGCTAGTAATCTGAACGAGGGGACCCATTGCGGTGATGTAAGCGTCATTTCCGATATCTGTAGCCATGCACTCTAGTTTCAAGTGTGGTGAATATGCCGGGTACGTATGCCATTGTCTTCTGATATCATGTGGACCAACACTTCACGTTGTACTCAGGCATTATCAGTTACCCTGACTCACAGGTGAAAAGGATCTTGCCATGACCTGCAAATTTCTGCCAGATGCAAATCAAATGGTGGACATCGGCCAAGTAGTTCAATTCCATTTGAATAAGACAATGGTATTGCGATGATTTATTGGACGTTGGATATGATCAGGCTTGTTGCACGGTTCTTGTTTATAACGTGGTTTATATTTATTTTTCTACAAAGTTACCTCAATGAATATTTTCATAAACATGAGTAAAATTAATCTCAGTTAATTGGTGCATGTACAAACGGTCGCATTTTCAAGCACGGAATTCAAGCCAGATCGTAATTTTCAGGTGGGCAATTTGGTTCGGTCAGGTTGGTTCAGGGAGCCTTTTGTTTTCTTTGTGCAAAATGACTTTCCGTCTTGGTATACACCGGCAGAAATCAGCTATGTCGTGTTTTTGCAACGTCGGTACAGCCTAACGGAGCACAAGTGAGACAAAGAGCATTGCTATAAGTTGAAAGTGTGTCGTTGGAGTTGGGATTGGAGTCATTCGAGTTTTGTACAGTGGAATTGTGCTTCGTTTCAGAGACGTGTGGAGACATACAATGTCCCCGTGGGCGTGGATCGTACTGCAAGGTCCTCCCAGACGGCCCGGTTTGTCTGCAAGGTCAGTGTCCCAGACAGGCCAGAGATAAGCACCTTTCCAGTTCAGTGAGTCTCTCCGGTGTTTCTATGGACTTTACAGGCCAGTATATATCTGTATGACATTCGGTTGTAGCGGTCTCGCCTTCTGCGCTCTCGCCTCCTGATAATATGTCTGACAGTCTTAGCAAGGTTGCCCCGGCCACCATTTATGAGTGGCAGCAGAACACTCATGCTTGCAAGCTTATTTGTTTAGGTTGAAGTTCCCGATAGCATCGAAACCCGGGCGGCGCTCGTCATAGGCTAGGGCCAAATGCTTTTTCGATCTTATGACGTGAACATTCAAGGTATCATGTCAAGCCATTGATCTATGACGTACGAAGAGGGAACGTCGCCTATAGTTTGTTCCTCTAAAATTGCGAGTAATCATCGCTTCGGATAGTTAACACACCTAATGCAACCTTAGGCACCCTCCTGCGGAACTGCACTCCATCTCATGACATTACTTGTAAGGGTACCCTTCTGGACGTCAACTCTTCATAATGTATCCAGCCTCCTGGATCAGGGGAACGTCCCCGTTAGAATATCGCCACACTTTTCACAGCATAGTACAATAACTGGCCCACCCCGTGGCCATCGGTGCAGCTGGATAACACAGAAATGTCGTACCGTCTGGCATACTCGACACACCTTTGTCGGATCATTGCTGACTAGGCAATTATCTAGTACATTTAGACAAGTCGCCTCTCTAGTTGATAATTAACGTAAAAAGCAATTATATTCAAATTTGGATTCCAAAGGCTAATTTTATGTGACCGTATCGCATGGCGGCAATTATTTTCATAAATTGCCTGGCAGAAGCCAACGGATCAGGAATTTACATACAGCGGGGTAGCCGTCTGGTTGACGGGGCACCATTTCCCCGACGGACAGCCACCAATTGAGGAAAATCAATGGAGAAAAATCACAGACCTTACAAGAACACCCATATTTTCCAGCGAGCTAACATTGTCTTCAATGTTGCATGCATGGACCGTTCCTGGAGAATGTAGCTATCCAGGACATGCCTTTAGTGACCCTCTGGAATGCAGGGCACGTGTTAAGATGCCCACACCGGAGAGACGGCGGCGGTAACATATGGCGTAAATGACCAAGTTGGTCGGTAATGCGAGTTTACCCCTAAGGTTCTTCAATTTGTCCACGATCGGGGATTGTCCGCCCCATAGCTGACGTGGTAAAATAAGTTCCACTGGGTCCGTCGCTGACAACAAATCAGCCGGCTGAAGTGGCCGTAACTTTGTCTTCACATTTCGCAAGCAAGATCGTGCTTAGTGAATTTCCATCAGTGATGCCGAGGTGACCGTGCTTTGTACCCGGACACAAATTGGCTTTGATTCATTGGAAGCACAGAATAAATGATGGGAATTCCAAGGACATCTGTTCTATTTATAACGACAAAACCGAACCGTGGGTATGCATAGTTCAACTTTGAAAATCATTAGCTAAAGAGGCATGATAACTGTGGAGAATAAGAAGCTTAGCGTACTGATCAAGGGAATGCGATGTCTCAGTTCGCGTATAAATATATCCAAAAGCCCTTACGAATGTGGAAAGTAGTGCCCGCTTCGAAATATACTGATCGAAATATGTCGAAATATATCGAAGATTCACAGTCACTACCCGATAGGTAATGAGCCTAATCTCCTTGAAGTGAGACATGCATTAAAAACTTTCCTTCTACGAAATGTGCATTGCGTGACCACATATGTATTGTTACGACCATGAATGTGCGATAATTGGCTTGTAAATTCGGAGCCCAAGCGAAAACGTGGCCTTATATTTCAGGGTTTTTGAGACTCATCAGTGTTGCTTTCGTGATGTTTGATGTCAAGGTAGAGTGGTAAGCTGATTCTAAATTGAATTTATCGGAAACAATTTACCATATGTTTTGCCGACTAACCACCCATGCTAGTAATCTGTACGTGGGGCTCGTGGAAGTTATCTAAGCGTCATTGCAAACATCTGTCCCCATGCCCCCTTGTGTCAAGTGTAGTAAATATGCATGGCACATATATCTGCAAGGAATATTTGGAATAGGAATAGGAATAGGAATGTTGTGTCAGGACGATGGTATATACACCATTGTCTTCTAATATCATGTGAGCCAACATTTCAGATTCTATTCATGCATTGGTAAGTACCCTGACACACAGGGGAAGATGATCTTGTGATGGCATGCGATGTGCTGCCTGATACAAATCAAATGGTGGACATCGAGAAATACTTCTATTTCGAATCTTATCAAGCGTGTGCACAGTTATTGTTTGTAATGTAGTTTATGTTTGTTTTTTTACAAAGCTAACGCACAGATGCTTTATAAACAGGAGTAAAAATGCATCCCATTCATTTGAGACCGAAAGGACTAACTCGATTTAGTCTTCAATTTCTGTGTTTGTGCCATGTCTCTGCAGCCTAATGGGCCACCAGTGAGACGAAAAGCCAGGCTGTAGGTTGAAACTTTGTCGTTGTATTTGGACATGGAGTAGTTCGAGTTTTATAAATTGAGATTATGTTTGTTTTCAGATACGTGTGTCGGCAAAAAATGTGGCCCTGGATTGGACTGCCTGGTCACCATAGACGGCCCGGTCTGTGTGCAAGGTCAGTCTCCCGTGACAGGTTAGGGATCAACGCCTTTCCAGGTCAGTGAACCTCTCCGGTGTTTGTGTGACCTTTGCAGGTCTATATATATATAGGACATCGGTGGTAGCCGTTTCGTTTTATGTGCTCTTGGTTCCTGATAGTCTGCCTGACAGTCGTATCATGGAAAGCTCGGCCATCATTTATGCGTGGCAGCAGAAGACTTGCATGCAACATGATTTTTTTAGGGCACATTTTCCACAAAAGAATCGACCCATGGGTGCAGCTTGGCATAGGCTAGGACTCGTCGTTTTCCGATGCTATGATGTGAAAATTGAAGGTATCATGTCTGCTCACGGATCCATGATGTAAGAAATAGGTACATCAGAGGTAGTTTTTCACTAAAGTTGCGACAATTAAAAAAAAATCCACTACATTGCGAGTTATCGTATCTATGGAGAATAAGCACCTTAACGTTCTGTCCAAGGTGTCTTGAAACAGTATTGGACCTAATAACCATTCGGCACAAAATGAGTCTCTGGTGGCAACAAATTCACTCATTTCGGAAGTAATTGCGATTGTTTGCACTTGTTTGTCATATCCCGATATCACCCTGTCTGCAATTTTAAACCAGGCGCCGAAAGCTGGCTGACATTCCCCAAACGGCACCACCTCTGCAGTTGAAAGGTAAAACTTTTTAACAGTATCATTCTTACCTTTGAACAACACCATTCTAACCTCAAACACTACCACTCTTACCTATAACACCACTATTATTACCTTCATCACCACCATTCTGACTGTTCCCTACTGCAGTCTAAACCTTGGATCTTTCCAACATCCCATCACTTCCCAGTTCCACATTTATGTTTTATCGCACTCATTTGGACAATGGCGAGAGCAGACGCTGTGGTTTGAAGACACGCCTGAAGTAAAGTTCATTCGTTTGGACTATGTATTGAAGTCGGATGCCTGGCTAGCAGCCCTGTAAATCGATTATGTTACTGCTTCATAGGACAGATCGACCAGGGCCCGGCACCCTTATCTCTTAGATCCGGGCCAAGTCAGGGGTCCTCTCCAGCTGTTAGGGCTTTTGAGAAAAACAAATTATAGCTTCGGGGGCTTTCTAGCTCTGACATTTGCCCTCATTATTCCTCAAAATCATTAACCTAGGGACTCTTCTTAGCTCTCAGGGAACTCTGTTCGCCCTCAAGTGCCTTCTCATGATGCTACGGATCCTTCCTAGTTATCGACAGCTCTCGTGGTTTGAAGAACATGCTAGCTCTGAGGCTGGCTATCGGTATTCCTCACTTCAACAGCCAACAGGGATGTTTTCCTCTCGGGTGACCCTGTTCATCCATTAGGGGCCATTATCAACATCAGAAGAATCCCAGTGCATTCCTCTCTGTGTCTCAGGAAATCCTCTGCATCACTAAATTCTCTCTCCTGCTTGTAGGAACCCATCACAGTTCTCAATAGTCCTGTCTAGCTCTAATCTCTGGGAATTTCAGATATGAGATGGGCCCGCACTAGTCCTCTTCAGCTCGCATGGGTCATGTTCATCCATCGGGTGCCCTTTCAGATGGGCGCTGTATAACCAATGCAGTTGATGCGCCCTAAAACCCAAAAAACTACGGGTGCCCTTTCAGACCCAAAGAGCATCCCAGACTTCTCGGACCCGCACGTGCCTGTTTATTCTTCAGCCGTTAGGGACCAATTCCTGCTGAGACTGCTCTTTCCAGCTGGTATAGGCACTCCAGCTCTCGGGTGGGACCTCTGTTGCCTTCACGGCCCTTGCTAGCCCTCAGGGTGAACGTCTTCACGTGTCAAGGGCAGTTTCCACACAAGCTAGTAGATGTACTTAAACATGTTCTCGATTATATTTCTGCCCCTCAGGACGGTCGCCTGGAAGGCTACATTGGACTCGCCAGGGGGCGGGTACACCTTCACCCTAACCCCTTCACCCCAACCCCTTCACCCAACCCCTTCAACCCTTACCCCTATGCCTACCCCTTCAACATCGTTATCGGCCACCGAGTGTAACCTTACAGCGTGACCTTCCAGAAACACCCAAGACTTTAACTCCTGAACCGTTGACCTGATATAAACAAAAGTTTAACAGGAGGGTTCAGGGCACAGGATAACCCTATGCATCAATTTTGCTCAAAATCTGAGACATGATGGTGGACAAACACCCTTTTGCCTAGTCGATTTGTCCTAGAATTACCACGATATCGTCCATTAAATTTATAAATATTATACAGCTTTGCGTATTATGACTTTTGAAAACCGTCCCTCATCCACAAAATACCGGGGAACGCGTTGGTATGTGTAATCAAACTGCATCTCGACATCGGACGGAGGGACTGCCGAGTTCGTAGCTCAATCCTGGAAAGATTTCAAATATGGTAAAGTTTGCGCTCTTCAAATGAAAAGTTCTAGAAAAAACGCTTGTTTTTGTTTCCTATATATTAAGCCAAAACATGGTCCTTCCATTCTGTCAAATACAAAACACAAATTTAACGGGCATCGAGGTTACTGGACGTCACGTGGCCTGAGGTCATGGGGTTTCAGGCCACATTACCTCAGGCCTTTTTATTCAGCCTTTTTATTTTTATGATTCATCACATATTAAAGGTAATGTCAGAATTGGATTCCTTGAATCTTTGTCAATTCAGAAATGTATGAATATTTCTATTTTGACTGATAAATAACTTAGTTATCGGCCACCGAACATAAGTGTGCAGCCTGGCCTTCAAAATTTCCCGAGGCAATAACTCCTGAACCGTTCACCTGATCGATGTAACATTTGCATAGATGGAATCAGGGCATAAGATAACCCTATGCAGCAATTTTGCTCAAAATCTGAGACTTGAGGGCGGACGATTACCCATTTTCCTCGTCCATTTGTCGTGGAATGGGCCAGAAGCTGTATCGCGAATCTATTATTGGGTCTTCGTTTTTTTTCGGGCTGCAAATCGAAGGTTTTGTGTCCGGTGCGATCTGCAAATCAATTATGTCATGGTGCAGAGTCGAATTAACATCCATGCGCGCGCTTTTCCAACAGCTCCGATGGTCTCTGAAAGGCCATCGAAGTTTACAAGGTCACCAAATATCACTTGACACGCTACGTTTCGTTATGGCGTCGTTATGGCGTTATGGCGTTCGTTATGGCGTTTCGTTGGGCGAGGATACAAACCGAACATATAGACTGACCCTTTTTCTTCACATTGGCACTCAACTTTGCCCCTGGGACGACTGGTGGCCTCGTTGCAGGTCACGAGAACCATGTCGATGCAATTACTTGCTTGCAAGGATGACACGTGGAATGTGGAGGCAATGCAAATATATAACTCAAAAGTAGAATTGTGCCAAAATTATTGTGTAATAGCAAGTTTTTTTAAGGCGGATGCGTACTATACCGGGGCGCACGCAAATATGTATTTCTTGGAGGGACACATTCTTAATATCGATTTTGGGGTGGCCAAAACATGGTTTTGTTGGTTAGCAAAGCGCGAAAGTATATATATATAAATATATATATATATAGATATATATATATATATATATATATATATATATATATATATATATATATATATATATATATATATATATATATATATATATATATATATATATATATATATATATATATATATATATATATATATATATATATATATATATATATATATATATATATATCATATATACATATATATATATATATATATATATATATATACTAGGTATTAAAGGGATGACATTTCTGATAGCATTACACCATTGGGTGGTACTGTTAGATACGACGCCGATTGATGTAATAAATGTTAAATTCTGACAGCACGGGACGTGGGGGATGTCAAGTATCCTGCAAAGATATATAGTTCCACCCATGATCTCCATGAACGCATACACCTATTTGTTCGTACATATTGTCTATCGTCCGAAATCGTTGCGTACCATCAAGCCCCGACTTCAAGTGACCACGATATCTCAAGGTCAACGTAGGTTAAACAGGGACAATTTTAAATGAGATCAATTTTATTAAATATTGTAAAAAGTTCAAGGATATATCAAGACTCCAGACGTAAAGTTTCATCAAAGCCATTTGTATCAGAGCTCAGGGTTATACACGGTCATTCATGGTCACATCTTCGGCCAGGCTTTTGCAGTTTGGGTACGGAAATAGGCGCACCGGAGGGGGGGCCCAGGGGGCCCGGGCCCCCCCCCCATGAGACCAAAGTGCCCTTTTAGCCAAAAGTGCCCTTTTGACCGAAAAGTGCCCTCTTGGCCGGAATGTCCCAAATTTAGCCTTATTACTTAATAAATTACCTGCCTTATGTGGCCCGCCTGTGCCAAAGGTGCCCTTTGGGCCCAAAACTGCCCTTTTGGCCTAAAAATGGCATTCCCCTGTGCCCTTTCCTGTCCTATGCCTGTCCCAATTAGGTGCCCTTTTGATCTAAAAGTGCCCTGTGCCCTGCCCTGTACCCTGCCCTGTGCCTTGTGCTGTACCGTGAACTCTGCCCTGCCCTGTGTCCTGCCCTATGCCCTGCCCTATGCCCTGCCCTGTGCCCTGCCCTGTGCCCTGCCCTGTGCCCTGCCCTGTGCCCTGCCCTGTGCCCTGCCCTGCCCCCTGTGCCCTGCCCTGTGCCCTGCCCTGTGCCCTGCCCTGTGCCCTGCCCTGTGCCCTGCCCTGTGCCCTGCCCTGTGCCCTGCCCTGTGCCCTGCCCTGTGCCCTGCCCTGTGCCCTGCCCTGTGCCCTGCCCTGTGCCCTGCCCTGTGCCCTGCCCTGTGCCCTGCCCTGCCCTGTGCCCTGCCCTGCCCTGTGCCCTGCCCTGCCCTGTGCCCTGCCCTGTGCCCTGCCCTGTGCCCTGCCCTGTGCCCTGCCCTGTGCCCTGCCCTGTGCCCTGCCCTGTGCCCTGCCCTGTGCCCTGCCCTGTGCCCTGCCCTGTGCCCTGCCCTGTGCCCTGCCCTGTGCCTGCCCTGTGCCCTGCCCTGTGCCCTGCCCTGTGCCCTGCCCTGTGCCCTGCCCTGTGCCTGCCCTGCCCTGTGCCCTGCCCTGTGCCCTGCCTGTGCCCTGCCCTGTGCCCTGCCCTGTGCCCTGCCCTGTGCCCTGCCCTGTGCCCTGCCCTGTGCCCTGCCCTGTGCCCTGCCCTGTGCCCTGCCCTGTGCCCTGCCCTGTGCCCTGCCCTGTGCCCTGCCCTGTGCCCTGCCCTGTGCCCTGCCCTGTGCCCTGCCCTGCCCTGTGCCCTGCCCTGTGCCCTGCCCTGTGCCCTGCCCTGTGCCCTGCCCTGTGCCCTGCCCTGTGCCCTGCCCTGTGCCCTGCCCTGTGCCCTGCCCTGTGCCCTGCCCTGTGCCCTGCCCTGTGCCCTGCCCTGTGCCCTGCCCTGTGCCCTGCCCTGTGCCCTGCCCTGTGCCCTGCCCTGTGCCCTGCCCTGTGCCCTGCCCTGTGCCCTGCCCTGTGCCCTGCCCTGTGCCCTGCCCTGCCCTGAGTCCTGCCCTATGCCCTGCCGTATGCCCTGCCCTATGCCCTGCCCTGTGCCCTGCCCTGTGCCCTGCCCTGTGCCCTGCCCTGTGGCCTGCCCTGTGCCCTGTCCTGTGCCCTGCTCTGTGCCCTGCCCTGTGCCCTGCCCTGTGCCCTACCCTGTGCCCTGTCCTGTGGCCTATGCCTATAGGCTCACCGGTGTGTGGTGCCCAGGGGGCCCGGCTTCCTCTCCCTAGGTTGAAATCGAGAAGTGTCCCTCGGCAGAAAGTGCCCTTTTGGGTTTGGGCGCAAAAGTGCCATCGGCCTTGGCCTAAACGATCGAACGATACATACCTACCCCGCCTACCCCTAGGTTCGGCGTAAAAAATGTATCAGCCTCCCAAAAAATCCTTGCTTAAATCTCACTTTTCAGTGTTCCATCAGTGAACAGCTGGACTTTCTTGCGCGTTTGCCCTGGGTACATCTGGCCGAACATGGGTTTCTTATTAAAAATTGTATTCAGTCAATTTACGCGCCAAAATTGTGGCGGCCTGAAGCTCCATTCAAGGCTGAGGCGGGCACAAGCACGATGTTAAGCACGATGGCATAAATTTGCACTTTATGTTTATAGGTACCTACACCACCCTGAAACTATAAATCACTGGGCTGTTATGTCTCAAGCTCATGTACCTTCTTCAGTCTGCGCATGCATAACCCTCCTCAGGTGTCTGGATAACAGTAGCTCAGGCCCTTAGAAAAAAGTACCTACCTGCGTACCTGTAGCTATCTACCTGAACCTATTATGAAACAGCCTTGGTTCGAGATAGCACTTTTAAAGGCTGTGAATGCTCCAAAGCCTAGGTTCCCACCTACCTCTATTCTGGTTACCTTTCAGTAGAAGGACAGATTAACTGCAGGCTACAATAAGTAGGGATGTACCTACCTAGTTGCACTGATATCAAGGACTTTGTGCTGGGGAGGGGCAATCAGGGCAACTGTCCCTTAAGTGAAGCCTCTGTGAGCCCTTTTGAGGTTCCATGATTCATTATTAGGCACCCCCAGTTGCCTGCAACAAATGCAGCGAATTGTGACGGAGGAATTGTGACGGAGGGATTGTGACGGAGGAATTATGACGGAGGAATTGTGAGCAGGCTGCATGTTTTTGGAAATATTATTGTAAATACAAGGGTTCGGTGCTATAACATATAACGTTTCCCATGGAAAATTTACGCCCCCTCCCCCACCCCCCGGTCAGCAAACCTTCCAGTGTGCCCCGGGCCGCAAAGTGCCCTATTGGAGTCGGTCAAGTGCCCTTTTGGAGCCGGCCAAGTGCCCTTTTCGTTCCGGCCCCCCTCCCCATGGAAAAATCCTGGGTGCGCGCCTGGGTACTGCGGACACGAAAACAGTTGCATTGTACATTTGAGTGTCCTCATCTTCCCTGCATTACCTCTCCTGGCTAGATTTAAGGGTATGCAAACATTGAGCCAGCGGATCGGGATGTAGAGACTTGCGGGCTGTGCAGCGCCGGCTCCTTGGCCTGCAGCTCGGCCATCAGCCGCCTTACGATGTTGGGCTGGACATCCGCCGAGCGCCCCATCGCCAGGCTCACCGTCAGCTCGAAGTACTGCACCACCCCCCTCCAGCGCTCTGAGGGCATCACGTGACCTCGGGGCTCACCACGCGCAACCAGCTGGTTCCTGAAAGGCCACCGAAGTACACGATGTCAGCATTCATCACTTAACACACTACTGCTCGTTATCTAATAGCTCATAACATTTTGAAGAGGCGGTCAGCTGACGACTGGTCGGTCAGGTTAGACGACATTCAGTTGGAGTTCAAGTGTGGATTTGACACGGCCACGTGCTTGAATATTTCTACCAAATATCTCGACAAATCAGCGTCCCCGCCGGGTTATCTAATTCGTGCACACTGCAATTTCCCGGAGAGGTGTCGCGGCAGCCCCAACTCGGTACTGAATAAGCAACACTGCCTACCGTTTGGAGTGCATGGAGCCGCCCAAGCTTGACACGAGTTGTGGCTTTAGTGCTCCTACCCTCACAAAAATCACATATCTGGGTCTACGGTTTGAAGACATGCCTGAGGTAACTTTGGAAGGATGGGATCCTGGAATACATAGTCCAAAGGAACCTGTTGTTCATACATAGTCCAAAGGAACCTGTTGTTCATACATAGCCCAAAGGAACCTGTTTTTCCTTTGGACTATGTATTGAAATCTTATGGCTGGCCAGCAGCAGGCATCAGATCAATCCTCTGACTACTTCATCGCACCTGTATGGCGAATCTTTCATTGGGTGTTCGTCTTTTGCAGGATGCAAAACGAAGCAGTGCGGTCGGAACGAAATCTGTGACGAAAATGCATACGGCGCGATCTGCAGAAAAAGTAAGTCATTATGCACTGTTGAACTCACCTGCAATGCCCGCACTTGTCCAAGGCTCCTATGGCTCCTGCAAGGCCGTCGAAGTGCACAAGTTCACGATTCATCAATTCACACGCTATGCTCTCTGTCTAATGGTTGACAATATTATCAAGTGGAGGCCAGCTGAAGATTAGACCTAATTCACAAGGAGTCAAGTACGGAATCTGGAGAATCCAGCGTCTCCACCGTGTTACACAATTTTCGAAAACTCCAATTTCCAAGATAGGTGTCGCGGCAGCGCCATCTCGGTACTGAATGGGCGACGTTGCCTCTCGTTTGGAGTGCATGGAGCCGTCGGAACTTGACACACATTGCGATTTTAGTGCTCCTCCCCTTCCCTTTGACTGCTCGTCAATAGAAGAAGCCAGGTGGTGGACTGCTAACGTTAATGTGCTGTTTTTGACAGCTTGGACGTCTGTTTTCTATCTGTATGCCTCATCTGTTTGATGGCATAGCGCAGTCGTGTGCACAATGCACCTGTCAAAGATGTCACAGTCACTACATGATAGGTAATGAACGTAATCTCGTTAAATGCGGACATGCGCTGAACCCTTCCCTCCTACGAAAAGTGCATTGAGCGACCACAACGGTATATTCTAGTGAGACATTATTATGCATTATTACATAGAGGTATATACCACAATAGCATGCGACAACAGTCGTTTTAATGTGGAGACCGAACGATAAAAGGACCTTATTGCAGGCTCATAGGTGCTTTTTCATTGATGTTTGTATGTCAGACAGGGTGGTAAGCCGATTCGAAGTGGAATTTAACGGAAGGAATTATGTTATATAAATTTTGCAATCGAATCCCATATGGTAGCAACCTGCACGATGTCGACCATAGAAGTGATCTAAGCGTCCTTGCAAGAAATCTAAACCCTGTACTCTACTTTGATGTGTAGTGAACATGCCTGATACATATACCATTGTCTTATAATACCATGGGGTCCAACACTTCACATTCTTTTCAGGAATTGCTAAATGCCCTGCCTCACAAGTGAATAGGATTACATCATGACCCGCGAATTTCTGCCTAATACAAATCAATGAGTTGGCATCGGCTAAATATTTCAGTCTCATTTTAATAAGACAATGACATCGTGATGATTTATTGGACATTGGATATTACCAGGCATTTTGCACAATTATTGTTGACAACGTGGTTTCCACTTGTTTAGTTACAACCTAGCTCATTACATATTTTCAAAACAGGAGTAAAAATGCATCTCATTAATTGTTGCATGAACATGCGGTCGCCTTTTCAAGCAAGGTTTTCAGGCCACAAGGCAACATTCAAGTGGGCACGTCTGTTGGTTCAGCCAATTTTTGTTTTGTTTGTGAAAAGGGCCTTCCCGTCATGATATACACCGGCATTAATCAGTTTCTATCTAGTTTTGGCAACGTCGCTACAGTCTAACGGAGCACATGTAGGACTAAGTACTCGGCTGTAAGTTGGATTTGTGTCGTTGGAGTTGGGACTCGAGTCGTTCGAGTTTTGTAACTTGGAAATGTGTTTGGTTTCAGAGACGTGTGGCGACATAAATTGTGGCCCTGGAATGTCCTGCAAAGTCACCCCTGTCGGCCTACACTGTGTAGCAGGTCAGTGTCCCGTACAGGTCAGAATTCAGCGTCTTTCCAGGTCAGGGAGTCTCTCCTTTGTCTGTGTGACCTTAGTAGGCCAGTATATATTTATATGGCATTCGGTTGTAGCTCCAACACAGAACAGTAACGGCCTCGCCTGCCGTATTCTGGCCTACTGATAATCTGCCTCACATACGTATTGTGGTGGCCCACGCAACCATTCGTGAGTAGTAGCATAAAACTCCTGCATGCAATACTATTTTGTTTTGGAAAATGTTCTCTCCAGGCATCAAAACACGGGTGAAGCTCGTCATAGGGTACGGTGCATAATTTTCCGATCCTATTATGTGAAGTTTGAAGGCATCATGTCAGGCCACTGATCCATGGACTGCGAAGCGGCAATATCGCGGATAGATGTTTCCACTACGATTGGAAGTTATCATCGTATCTATAGAGAATACACCCTTCCTTGCTCACCAAGGGACGCGGCCCGACAGGACGCTGAGAGAGATATTCCACGGTCCTTACGAACGTCTCCGGGCTTTTCAAAACGTCTACGAACATCTGTGAAGGTCGACGGGCTATGATGAACGTCTGTTTATCCTTATATATATATGGGCCCTTGAGAACATCTCAGGCTCTTTGGAACGTCTACTGGCATCGACGAATTCCTACAGTCGATTGCGAACGTCTGCATGTGCTTGAAATATGTAGTTTTGACATTCTGCATACATATGCATACCTAGGCCGTCTGCATTCCTGGTACATAGCAGTGCCATACTGACTAAAATTTCAGGATGGAGGGGATCCGACGAGCGAGCCCCCATTGACGTCCTGAAAACAAACCTTAATGTGCCTGCAGATCCTTTTCCAAATAAATTGTCCAAATTCGAGAACGTAAAACCTGTGGGGGTAGTCCAGGCCTTCGCCTCAAAATTCGCCCCAATTCTCACCACTTACTGGCTACGTCACTGTATCACAGTGAACACATTGATAACTTGAGATAGAGATATATAGAGAGATAGATAGATAGATAGAGAGAGAGAGAGAGAGAGAGAGAGAGAGAGAGAGAGAGAGAGAGAGAGAGAGAGAGAGAGAGAGAGAGAGAGAGAGAGAGAGAGAGAGAGAGAGAGAGAGAGAGAGAGAGAGAGAGAGAGAGAGAGAGAGAGAGAGAGAGAGAGAGAGAGAGAGAGAGAGAGAGAGAGAGAGAGAGATAGAGAGAGAGAGAGAGAGAGAGAGAGAGAGAGAGAGAGAGAGAGAGAGAGAGAGAGAGAGAGAGAGAGAGAGAGAGAGAGAGAGAGAGAGAGAGAGAGAGAGAGAGAGAGAGAGAGAGAGAGAGAGAGAGAGAGAGAGAGAGAGAGAGAGAGAGAGAGAGAGAGAGAGAGAGAGAGAGAGAGAGATAGAGAGAGAGAGAGAGAGAGAGAGATAGAGAGATAGAGAGATAGAGAGATAGAGAGATAGAGAGATAGAGAGATAGAGAGATAGAGAGATAGAGAGATAGAGAGATATAGAGATAGAAATATAGAGAGATAGAGAGATAGAGAGATAGAGAGATAGCGAGAGAGGGAGAGAAAGATAGGGGTCTATTCATCTTATTTTTGCCTTGCATTTTGTGTTGAAATAGCATTGGATGAAATAACCATTCGGAACAAAATGAGTCTCGTGACCCACACATTCTATCATTTTGGATTTATTTTGCTTAGTTGCATCTGTTTGTCATATTCGTTATCACTCTTCAAGTTTTTTAATTGAAGCAAAGCGCTTTCACTAGCTGACATTCCTCATACTGCACCACTTTTGCTGTTGAAAGGTAAAAACCTTTCCCAACCATAAAAACTATAAAAGCATCATCATTCTTGCCTTTCAACAGCACCGTTCTTGCCTTCAACATCTACATTCTGAAATATAACACCACTATTCTTGCATTCAACACAGTCGTACTTACTATTCCTACCTTCTACAACCAACATACTTACTTCTCTCAAGTCTAGTTCGAATCTTGGGTACTTCCAATATCCCATCACTTTCTCTTAACCCATTTCTGTTACATCTCACTCCTTTGGACAAAGGCGACCATATGTGCCATGGTTTGAGGATAAGCCCCAGGAAGCTTTCGTTGGTTTGGACTATGTATTGAATATGTATGTATTGAATAAAAAAATCGGATGCCTGGCCAGCAACAGGGGACGTTCATTCCTGTTACTACTTCATACAAGCTGTATCGCGACTCTCTCACTGGGTGTTCGTTTTTTCAGACTGCAAAACGTTGGCTTGCAAATCAAACGAAATCTGTGAGGAATCGCAATCCGGTAATCTCTGCAGAACAAGTAAGTCATGGTGCAATGTTGAATTAACTTTTAATGCGCACGCTTGTCCACGGTCTTCTATGGCTCCTGAAAGGCCATCGAAGTGCACAAGGTCACAAAATATCACTTGACACGGTACTGCTCATTACCACTTTCAGTGACATATTAAAGGGCTGATAACAATTATAATAATACCTCTGGGATGACCTTTTTCAAACAATGAATGGGCCAACGCATATTTGCGAGAGTGGTAGGCCGCTGGATAAGCAGCTGAAGGAACACCGGAACGCTGTCTCCCAGGCCCAACCAGAAAAGTCCGCAGTTGCGGAATACCCTGTAGATACTCGGTACGATATCCATTGGAACGACGTGGATATTCTGGGACGTTGGAAGCTGTGCAATCAGAACGAAATCTGTGAGGAAAAGCCATCCGGTGCGATCTGCAGAACAAGTAAGTCGTGGTACAGTGCCGAATTCACATGCAATGCGCGCGCTTGTCCAAGACTCCTTTGGTTCCTGAAAGGCAATCGAAGTACACGAGTTCAGCATTCATCACTTGACACACTACGGCTGATATTTTATTTGATCTCATAGATCAAAATATTTTGTCGAGACATCAGCGTCTCCACCGTGTGACACAAGTTACAACCACTTCAATTACCAAGATAGGTGTCACGGCAGCCCAATATCGGTACTGAATAGGCGACACTGCCGCCCGTTTCAAGTGGAAGGAGCCGCCGAACCTGACACACATTGCGGTATTGTTGCTCCTCCCATTCCCTTTTAATGCTCATCGATAGAAGAAGCCAGGTGGTGGACTGCTGGCGTCAATGTACTGTTTTTGACAGCTTGGACGTCTGTTTTCGTACCTGATATGCCTGATGTGTTTGATGGCATAGCGCCGTCGTGTGCAAAATGCATCCATAGAATATGTTCCAGGAACTACATAATAGGTAATGAACCTAATATCGTTGAAGGTATATATAGCTTTAACCTTCCCTTTTACGAAAAGTGCATTGAGCGACCACATAAATTTATTTTAGAGATGCATTATTATACTTTATTATAGAGAGGTTCCTATGATCATTGATATGCGATATTCTTTTTTATTTTGGACACCAAACGAAAAGGCGACCTTGTTGCAGACTGATGATTGTTGTGTTCTTGATACTTGTATGTCAAGGCAGGGTGGTAAGCAAGCCCGGAGTGGAATTTAACGGGCTTATGTTATCAAGAATTTTGCCATCGAATCCCATATGCTAGTAATCTGAACGAGGGTTATGGAAGCGTCATTTCCGACATCTGTAGCCATGCACTCTAGTTTCAAGTGGTGGTGAATATGCCGGGTACGTATGCCATTGTCTTCTGATATCATGTGGACCAATACTTCACATTGTACTCAGGGATTATCAGTTACCCTGACTCACAGGTGAAAAGGATCTTGCCATGACCTGCAAATTTCTGCCGGATGTAAATCAAATGGTGGACATCGGCCAAGTAGTTCAATTCCATTTGAATAAGACAATGGTATTGCGATGATTTATTGGACGTTGGATATGATCAGGCTTGTTGCACGGTTCTTGTTTACAACGTGGTTTATATTTGTTTTTCTACAAAGCTACCTCAATGAATGTTTTCATAAACATGAGAGTAAAAATTAATCTCAGTTAATTGGTACGTGTACATACGGTCGCATTTTCAAGCACGGAATTCAGGCCAGATGGTAATTTTCAGGTGGGCAATTTGGTTGGGTCAGGTTGGTTCAGGGAATTTTTGTTTTCTTTGTGCAAAATTACTTTCCGTTTTTGGCATACACCGGCAGAAATTAGATATATATTGTTTTTGCAACGTCGCTACAGCCTAACGGAGCACAAGTGGGACAAAGAGCATTGCTATAAGTTGAAAGTGTGTCGTTGGAGTTGGGATTGAAGTCATTCGAGTTTTATAAAGTGGAATTGTGCTTCGTTTCAGAGACGTGTGGAGACATAGAATGTCCCCGTGGACGTGAATCGTACTGCAAGGTCTACCCAGACGGTCCGGTTTGTGAGATCAGTGAGTCTCTCCAGTGTTTCTATAGACTTTACAGGCCAGTATATATCTGTATGACATTCGGTTGTAGCTGTCTCGCCTTCCGCGCTCTCGCCTCCTGATAATCTGTCTGACAGTCTTAGCAAGGTTGCTCCGGCCACCACTTGTGAGTGGCAGCAGAAGACTCGTGCATGCAAGCTTATTTGTTTAGGTTGAAGTTCCCCAAAGTTTGGAAACCCGGGAGGCGCTTGTCATAGGCTAGGCCGAAATGGTTTTCGATCTTATGACGTGAACGTGCAAGGTATCACGTCAAGCCATTGATCTATGACGTACGAAGAGGAAAGTCGCCTATAGTTTGTTCCTCTAAAATTGCGAGTAATCATCGCTTCGGACAGTTAACACACCTAATGCAACCTTAGGCACCCTCCTGCGGAACGCCACTCCATCTCATGACATTACTTGTAAGGGTATCCTTCTGGACGTGAACTCTTCATAATGTATCCAGCCTCCTGGATCAGGCGAACGTTCCGGTTAGGATATCGCCACCCTTTTCACAGCATAGTACAATAACTGGTCCACCCCGTGGCCATCGGTGCAGCTGGGTAACACAGAAATGTCGTACCGTCTGGCATACTCGACACACCTTTGTCGGATCATTACTGACTAGGCAATTATCTAGTACATTTAGACAAGTCGCCTCTCTAGTTGATAATTAACGTAAAAAGCAATTATTTTCAAATTTGGATTCCAACGGCTAATTTTATGTGACCGTATCGCATGGCGGCAATTATTTTCATAAATTGCCTGGCAGAAGCCAACGGATCAGGAATTTACATACAGCGGGGTAGCCGTCTGGTTCACGGGGCACCATTTCCCCGACGGACAACCACCAATTGAGGAAAATCAATGGAGAAAAATCACAGGCCTTACAAGAACACCCATATTTTCCAGCGAGCTAACATTGTCTTCAATGTTGCATGCATGGACCGTTCCTGGAGAATGTAGCTATCCAGGACATGCCTTTAGTGACCCTCTGGAATGCAGGGCAAGTGTTAAGATGCCCTGCATTCCAGATAACTGGCCCACCCCGTGGCTATCAGTGCAGCTGGGTAACACAGAAATGTCGTACCGTCTGGCATACTCGACACACCTTTGTCGGATCATTCCCGACTAGGCAATTATCAAGTGTAGTAAATATGCACGGCACATATATCTGCAAGGAATATTTGGAATAGGAATAGGAATAGGAATGTTGTGCCAGGACAATGGTGTGTACACCATTGTCTTCTAATATCATGTGAGCCAACATTTCAGGTTCTATTCAGGCATTTGTAACTACCCTGACACACAGGGGAAGATGATCTTGTGATGGCATGCGATGTGCTGCCTGATACAAATCAAATGGTGGACATCGCGAAATACTTCTATTTCGAATCTTATCAAACGTGGGCACAGTTATTGTTTGTAATGTGGTTTATATTTGTCTTTGCACAAAGCTAACGCATATATGTTTTATAAACAGGAGTAAAAATGCACCCCATTCATTTCAGTGTTTGTGCAATTTGTTCAATGTTTGTGTTTGTCAATTTGTTTGTTCAATTTATGTGTTTGTGCAATGTCTCTGCAGTCTAATGGGCCACCAGTGAGACGAAAAGCCAGGCTGTAGGTTGAAATTTTGTCGTTGCATTTGGACATGGAGTTTTGTAACTTAGGATTATTTTTGTTTTCAGATACGTGTATCGGCATAAAATGTGGCCCTGGATTGGACTGCCGTGTCACCATAGACGGCCCGGTCTGTTTGCAAGGTCAGTCTCCCATGACAGGTTAGAGATCAGCACCTTTCCAGGTCAGTGAACTTCTCCGGTGTTTGTGTGAACTTTGTGGGTCTATATATATATATTAGGCTGACCCCCGATGCACGCTTTTTTCCAGCACGTTTGCTCCCCTGGTCTATTTTGATGTAACCGTGGACGCTGATTCCGAATCTGACAACTATTTTGCAAAAATAGCGATTTTTGAGGGTGCACGGGTCAGGTTAAGGGTCAAATTTACCCATTTTTGGTACCTTTGCGGGAAAATTCGCTTCTTGTGGGCATATGCCTTGGCTGCTATGGTAGTTTTATACAGTGACTATACATCATACACGACAGCGTCGATTACCCCCATAACCATGTTTCTGCTCACTCTACATTACACGAAATCTTACTTTTTCTCCAACGCTTGATCCGTCTCTGCCGCCAATTGCTGGTCCCCCTAACTAGTAATTCCACTTTCTGCCTATAAGTGGCTAGAGTTATACCGTTGTAAAAGCCTAGATATTGAGCGAAGACGGCGAGGTTTCGTATGAAAAGCAAAAGGAAGGGCAAAAGGGAAGTTGATAGCACTGTGGTCGCGTTCGTGGCTGCATTTTTAGACAAAAACGAAAAAGGTCTGCCCGCACACAGGTGGCATACCTACTGGAAACATCTACACCGTCCCATCACCTCTACTCATTTCACCTCACTCAGCGACTTCTATGAAACGCCTCTTCGTCACTTGCCCACTGTGCTTCCTTCTGAACGCTCTTTTGTTCAGTGACAGACCATCTTGGCGGTCTGCCCCAGAGACAGCAGCTACCGCTTCTGTAGTCAGTTTGACAGCCCTCTCGGTTGATTGTGTGTGTGATGGTATGCCAGTGACCAGCTGTTGTTCCTTGATACTTTCCAGCTCTGCGTCTTGCATGGCCTTGACGAAAGGTGGCTCAACATCAGCGCCACATTCCACCAGGCTGCGGACGTCCACCAGATCCGTGTAGAAGTGAGCCGTGATATTCACAACGGGTGCACGGAACAGGCGCACTTGTCCGCTGGCATTTTGAACCGACCGTCTGAGTGTCCGGATGAGCTCGACACCCTCAGCTCGAATGGCAGCGTCCTGGTCGCCCAGCATGGCGAGCAGTACGTTTTCTGGGTGCGCCATGTATGTGTTCCGCCTCGTGTTTTTGATGACGACATCCAGAGCTTGTCCTTGGAAGTGTTCTTGTTGACGGCGGAGAGACTCGCAGATGTGGGCAGGTGCGTCTACCACATCTGGTTTGTGCTTGATGCTCATAACCGCTGGCACATAGACGCAGACTATGTAGCGCGCTAGGGAAGCCAGTTCTGAGGACGGTTCGGCCTGTGCCATGTAGTAGCGCAGGAGACGGCTCTGCGCTGTATACCACCGCGCCATGCACAGTTTTCCGTGGCGTAGGCCCGCCACATCTGTTGCGTTCCCACTGACCACAGCCCTGGCGCAGCGATAAAGCAGCTTCATGTCGCTGCTCAGAGACTTCTCCGTCGTTGAAGGAATAACTGGAAAGTCACTGCACTCGATGGTGGGGAACTTCGCAACCACCAGGGAATGGACATCCCCGGAGATGCACTTGCCAATGGGACCGCTGAAGGTGGTTGGCCCAGTTGTCTTTCCGTCGATCCACTGGAAGAGCGCTCTGTATGGCAACTCTGCCTGATGGCAGAGGCACACAATCCGCCCCAGAGGTCGCCCGAGCGCTATTTCGAAGTGGGCCATCCACCAGTTTTTACAGCCGGTGACTTGAGCGGTGCCGTCGCCGCCGACGAACTTGATGTTACTCAGGTTGATGCCTCGGGTGATGAGAAACTCTCTCAACTTAGCTGCTACCTGCCGACCAGTATGCCCATCTTCACAGGTAAAGTGTCCAATGTGGATATCATCTGGGTGCATGTTCACGCTAATGTTGTGCTGCTTGCCAGCACCGCTGGCTCGAGTTTTGTCATCACGGCCGTCACAGAACACGGCGGTGCATTCGGCCCCACTCTCTGCTACATTCTCCAGCTTCTGTCTCCTGCTCTTATCCAAGGCAGTCTGAATCCTCTTCTTGGTCACGACACTATCACTGGAACTACCCTGTACAGCAATGGAGAACTGCGTCAATATTTTCGATGCTTTCCGTGCGCCAACGTCTCCGCTATCAAGGGCTTCCGCCACACCAGTCAAATCCACCGACGCTGGACGAGCTGCGCGGACGCGCTGGCGGCGGGAAGGCACGTAGTCATCATCGCTACAAGGCACGTAGTCATCATCGCTTCGATCAGCTTCGTCGCCGTGGGTCTGCTGCACGGTAATCGACGCGCGTTGCTTTGCTGCTCGGGGTTGTAGTCCGGCACCGCTGGGACCGGCTACTGCGTCTCCATCATGATCCAGTCCTTGGGTGGTATCGCCGGACGCACCTGCGAAACAACCGCAGGGATTCATTAATTGAACAAATATGTGCCGTATTTGGAATAAAAAACGGCAGATGTGTGCACTACAACGATAATAGCTTTACGATTGCACTAATTGTTCTGCTGTTATACGAATATCCTGACCATTTGAGACAAGGCACTGACAGTAAGCTGTATATTGGGCAACTCAAGCGAGAAAACGTAGGTCACACGTTCAATCTATCAGGAATGTCATGTTCTAGCTGAGACCCGAGGATTACGACTTGAGATTTATCAGAGGTTATGAGACCCCTTTTGGAGCGTATAGATGCTGCTTTCTCGGCGTATCTTTCGGAAGTCGTGACAAACTATGTCTCATATTATATCTATCTCATTATATCTATCATATCTCATGTCTCATTCTCATATCATATTTTGTGGGGTGATTCCCCTTTTAAAAATGACAGATTGCACGCCATACTTCGAACCCATAGAAAATGATATGGTGCTTACCTGAGGTTGAACGCTTTTCCCTGGCAGCGACAGCTGCTTTCCTGTCCGTTCTCCTCTGCCAGAGCTGAGTCGTCTTCCTGTCCAGGTCTGCAATCTTCTGGCGCCGCGGCCCTCTCTGGTCCTCGAGGAACTCTCGGTCCGCTGCAAGTTCAGGTGGTTGGCTGGGCTTGGAGATATCGAAAAGGGCAGATACGTCAGTCTGGTGGTGTTCTGCGCAGGTACCCATTGTTTGTTTCTTTTTTGTCAGGTACACTTTCTGCTTCCACAACGCGGAGATGAGACTCACGACTTTGTCGCTCCGCTTAGCTGACACTGAGGCCTTTTCCCACAGCGCCATCACCTCCTCGGCCACTTTCGTTATGCAAGACTTAACTGACACGCAACACTCCTCCACCTTTCTCGCCTTCATTTCCTCCAGTCTCAGCTTCAAGATCCGTCCCATAACCTCTCCTACTCTTGGCAGCAGGTTAGGAGGAAGATCACACGGTAGTATCTCCAGGTGAGCATGAGGCTGCTTAAGTTTCTTTCGAAACTGTGCCTCCTCCATTATCGATAGGTAGACTGGATACGGATAGGCTGCAGGATACAGGATCTGAAAAGTCAGCACGCTCACCTGATGATATTTGCAAGCATACAAGAACAGAAGTATCAAATCAGGATGTCAGGATGACAATATGTAATGAAACACTAAGGTTAAGAAATCAGAAGACTGCAAATTGAAGCCATTTGCAATTGTATGGTTTACATGGTTTTCAATTAGCATGTTTATTCAGCAATAAAGCATACATAAATCGCAGATATCATTTCGTTTGTGTATTTGTATTGCTCGAAGTCACACTACGCAGATGGACTATTCAGGAGCAACTTTAAAGCACTGGCAGACACCAGGTCTCCAATACACCATCTCTCCCCACCCCTCGCCAACAGCGCCGACGTAAACGCAGTGCCCCCTGACCACCACATCGACAGTGAGCAATCGACAACTCGGTATTTAGCAGAGTCAGGCTCTATATATTCCCACTGAATGAAGCGTTCATGCCTAAATGAATGTAAATTTCACTATTGCAGCAAACACCCCCTTACTATCCGTTTCCAGCGGGTTCTTGGACGGTCTCAGCTTGGAATAACCCCCTCTTGCACCTATAGGCGTAAACAGAAACTACTAGTTTGCGCACCGGTGATTGGCGGCAGAGACGGATCAAGCGTTGAAGAGAAAGTAGAATTTCGTGTGATGTACGGGGAGCAGAAACCTGGTTATGAGGGCAATTCACGCTGTCGTGTATGACGTAGAGTCACTGCATAAAACCACCATAGCAACCAAGGCACACGACCACAAGGAGCGAATTCGTCCACCAAGGTAATACAAAATTCGTAAATTTGACCCTTTACCTGGCCCGTGCACCCTCAAAAATCAAGATTTTTGCCAAATCGTTGCCAGATTCGGAATCAGCGTCCACGGTTACATCAAAATAGACCAGGGGAGCAAACGTGCTGGAAAAAAGCGTGCATCGGGGGTCAGCCTAATATATATATATAGGGCATCGGTGATAGCCGTTTCGTTTTTGTGCTCTCGGTTCCTGATAGTCTGCCTGACAGTCGTATCATGGAAAGCTCGGCCATCATTTGTGCGTGGCAGCAGAAGACTTGCATGCAAAATGATTTTTTTAGGGCACATTTTCCACAAAAGAATCGACCCATGGGTGCAGCTTGGCATAGGCTAGGACTCGTCGTTTTCCGACACTATTATGTGAAAATTGAAGGTATCATGTCTGCTCACGAATCCATGATGTAAGAAATAGGTACATCAGAGGTAGTTTTTCCACTAAAGTTCCGACAATTAAAATAAAAAATCCATTACATTGCGAGTTTTCGTATCTATGGAGAATAAGCACCTTAGCGTTCTGTCCAAGGTGTCTTGAAACAGTGTTGGACCTAATAACCATTCGGCACAAAATGAGTATCGGGGGACCACAAATTCACTCATTTCGGAAGTAGTTGCGATTGTTGGCACTTGTTTGTCATATCCCGATATCACCCTGTCTGCAATGTTAATCCAGGCGCCGAAAACTGGCTGACATTCCCCAAACGGCACCATCTCTGCGGTTGAAAGGTAAAACCTTTTAACGGTACCATTCTTACCTTTGAACAACACCATTCTAACCTCAAACACTACCACACTTACCAATAACACCACTATTATTACCTTCATCACCACCATCCTGACTGTTTACTACTGCAGTATAAACCTTGGATTTTTCCAACATCCCATGACTTCCCAGTTCCAAATTTATGTTTTATCGCACTCATTTGGACAATGGCGAGAGCAGACGCTGTGGTTTGAAGACACGCCTGAAGTAAAGTTCATTCGTTTGGACTATGTATTGAAGTCGGATGCCTGGCTAGCAGCCCTGTAAATCGATTATGTTACTGCTTCATAGGACAGATCGACCAGGGCCCGGCACCCTTATCTCTTAGATCCGGGCCAAGTCAGGGGTCCTCTCCAGCTGTTAGGGCTTTTGAGAAATACAAATTATAGCTTCGGGGGCTTTCTAGCTCTGACATTTGCCCTCATTATTCTTCAAAATCATTAACCTAGGGACTCTTCTTAGCTCTCAGGGAACTCTGTTCGCCCTCAAGAGCCTTCTCATGATGCTATGGATCCTTCCTAGCTATCGACAGCTCTCGTGGTTTGAAGGACATTCTAGCTCTGAGGCTGGCCCTCGGTATTCCTCACTTCAACAGCCAGCAGGGATGTCTCCCTCTCGGGTGGCACTGTTCATCCATTAGGGGCCATTATGAACATCAGAAGAATCCCAGTCCATTCCTCTCTGTATCTCAGGAAATCCTCTGCATCACTAAATTACCTCTCCTGCTTGTATGGGCTCATCACAGTTCTCAATAGTCCTGTCTAGCTCTAATCCCTGTGAATTTCAGATATGATATGGGCCCGCACTAGTCCTCTTTAGCTCGCATGGGTCATGTTCATCCATCGGGTGCCCTTTCAGATGGGCGCTGTATAACCAATGCAGTTGATGTGCCCTAAAACCCAAATAACCAAGGGTGCCCTTTCAGACCCAAAGAGCATCCCAGACTTCTCGGACCCTCACGTGCCTGTTCATTCTTCAGCCGTTAGGGACCAATTCCTGCTGAGACTACCCTTTCCAGCTGGTATAGGCACTCCAGCTCTCGGGTGGGACCTCTGTTGCCTTCAGGGCCCTTGCGAGCCCTCAGGGTGAACGTCTTCACGTGTCAAGGGCAGTTTCCACACAAGCTAGTAGATGTACTTAAACATGTTCTCGATTATATTTCTGCCCCTCAGGACTGTCGCCTGGAAGGCTACATTGGACTCGCCAGGGGGCACCTTCACCCTAACCCCTTCACCCCAACCCCTTCACCTCAACCCCTTCAACCCTTACCCCTATACCTACCCCTTCAACATCGTTATCGGCCACCGAGTGTAACCTTACAGCGTGACCTTCCAGAAACACCCAAGACTTTAACTCCTGAACCGTTGACCTGATATAAACAAAAGTTTAACAGGAGGGTTCAGGGCACAGGATAACCCTATGCATCAATTTTGCTCAAAATCTGAGACATGATGGTGGACAAACACCCTTTTGCCTAGTCGATTTGTCCTAGAATTACCACGATATCGTCCATTAAATTTATAAATATTATACAGCTTTGAGTATTATGACTTTTGAAAACCGTCCCTCATCCACAAAATATCGGGGAACGCGTTGGTATGTGTAATCAAACTGCATCTCGACATCGGACGGAGGGACTGCCGAGTTCGTAGCTCAATCCTGGAAAGATTTCAAATATGGTAAAGTTTGCGCTCTACAAATGAAAACTTCTAGAAAAAACGCTTGTTTTTGTTTCCTATATATTAAGCCAAAACATGGTCCTTCCATTCTGTCAAATACAAAACACAACTTTAACGGGCATCGAGGTTACTGGACGTCACGTGGCCTGAGGTCATGGGGTTTCAGGCCACATGACCTCAGGCCTTTTTATTCAGCCTTTTTATTTTTATTATTCATCACATATTAAAGGTAGTGTCAGAATTGGATTCCTTGAATCTTTGTCAATTCAGAAATGTATGAATATTTCTATTTTGACTGATAAATAACTTAGTTATCGGCCACCGAACATAAGTGTGCAGCCTGGCCTTCAAAATTTCCCGAGGCAATAACTCCTGAACCGTTCACCTGATCGATGTAACATTTGCATAGATGGAATCAGGGCATAAGATAACCCTATGCAGCAATTTTGCTCAAAATCTGAGAGTTGAGGGCGGACGATTACCCATTTTCCTCGTCCATTTGTCGTGGAATGGGCCAGAAGCTGTATCGCGAATCTATTATTGGTTCTTCGTTTTTTTCGGGCTGCAAATCGAAGGTTTTGTGTTCGGTGCGATCTGCAAATCAATTATGTCATGGTGCAGAGTCGAAATAACATCCATGCGCTCGCTTTTCCAACAGCTTCGATGGTCTCTGAAAGGCCATCGAAGTTTACAAGGTCACCAAATATCACTTGACACGCTACGTTTCGTTATGGCGTCGTTATGGCGTTATGGCGTTCGTTATGGCGTTTCGTCGGGCGAGGATACAAACCGAACATATAGACTGACCCTTTTTCTTCACATTGGCACTCAACTTTGTCCCTGGGACGACTGGTGGCCTCGTTGCAGGTCACGAGAACCATGTCGATGCAATTACTTGCTTGCAAGGATGACACGTGGAATGTGGAGGCAATGCAAATATATAACTCAAAAGTAGAATTGTGCCAAAATTATTGTGTAACAGCAAGTTTTTTTTTAAGGCGGATGCGTACTATACCGGGGCGCACGCAAATATGTATTTCTTGGAGGGACACATTCTTAATATCGATTTTGGGGTGGCCAAAACATGGTTTTGTTGGTTAGCAAAGCGCGAAAGTATATATATATATATATATATATAGATAGATATATATATATATATATATATATATATATATATATATATATATATATATATATATATATATATATATCTATATATATATAGATATATATGTATATGCATATATACATATCTATATATATATATATATATATATATATATATATATATATATATATATATATATATATATATATATATATACTAGGTATTAAAGGGATGACATTTCTGATAGCATTACACCATTGGGTGGTACTGTTAGATACGACGCCGATTGATGTAATAAATGTTAAATTCTGACAGCACGGGACGTGGGGGATGTCAAGTATCCTGCAAAGATATATAGTTCCACCCATGATCTCCATGAACGCATACACCTATTTGTTCGTACATATTGTCTATCGTCCGAAATCGTTGCGTACCATCAAGCCCCGACTTCAAGTGACCACGATATCTCAAGGTCAACGTAGGTTAAACAGGGACAATTTTAAACGAGATCAATTTTATTAAATATTGTAAAACGTTCAAGGATATATCAAGACTCCAGACCTTAAAGTTTCATCAAAGCCATTTGTATCAGAGCTCAGGGTTATACACGGTCATTCATGGTCACATCTTCGGCCAGGCTTTTTCAGTTTGGGTACGGACATAGTCGCACCGGAGGGGGGGGCCAGGGGGCCCGGGCCCCCCTTCCCCATGAGACCAAAGTGCCCTTTTGGCCAAAAGCGCCCTTTTCACCGAAAAGTGCCCTCTTGGCCGGAATGTCCCAAATTTAGGCCAAAAATCACCTGCCTTATGTGGCCCGCCTGTGCCAAAGGTGCCCTTTGGGCCCAAAACTGCCCTTTTGGCCTAAAAATGGCATTCCCCTGTGCCCTTTCCTGTCCTATGCCTGTCCCAATTAGGTGCCCTTTTGATCTAAAGGTGCCCTGTGCCCTGCCCTGTACCCTGCCCTGTGCCTTGTGCTGTACCGTGAACTCTGCCATGCCCTGTGTCCTGCCCTATGCCCTGCCCTATGCACCGTCCTGGGGATCTCCGATGCCTCTCGTGACAGTACTAATAAAGTCACCCTTCTCAACGTCAACTCCTCAGAATATATGCAGCCTCCTGAATTAGTCGAACGCCACGCATAAGAATGTAGGCACACTTTCCGCACAAATTGTGCAATAACTGCTCAGCATGGCCAAAATGACCATTGGTGCAGGTGCATAACGCAAAAATGGCGTACCGTCTCGCATATTCGACGACACATCTTTGTCTGATTATTGACGCCGGACGATTACCGGATACTTATTGACAAGTCGACAGACGAAAAAGCAGTTATTTTCGAGTTTTGACTCCATGGGCCAAGTCTTTGCAATGTCGGCAACTTTTTATTAAGGAATTACCTGGCAGAAGCAGATAGGACAGGAATGTCCATACAGCGGGGTAGCCGTCTGCTATGCACACATACAAAAATTGGTTTTGTCTCATTGGATGTTGAAAAAATGATCAGTAATGTTAAGGACATCTGTTCTATTAGTACATACAAAACCTAGCTGTCGGCATGCACCGCTTAGCTTTGAAGATGCATCCTCTTAAGAAGCATGATATTCATGGAAAATGTGCAGCGAACGTGCTCACCAAGGGAATGCGATGCCTCAGGTCCATGTAAAAAATATCCAAGGACCCCCACGAACGTCTCCGGGCTTTCAAAACCTACACTGGCTCTGTGTAGCCAGACGGCTCTGTGAAGGCCTACTGGTCATTACGAGCGTATGCAGATCCTTGGATATCTCTCGGGCCCCTGCGTACGTCTCCGAGTTCATTAGAACGTCTACGGGCCTCTACGAATGCCTACAGGCTATTTCGAACACAGCGGGTTCTTGCAAAATGTGAGGACCCTTGCGAACATCTCCGAGCTCTTGAGAACGACTACCGTACATTGCAAAACTTTTGAAATTGCTACGGGCCCCTACGAAGTTCTGCGTGCTCTTACGGATGTCTGTAGGCCCTTGCGAACGTGCACGATCACTTACGAATGCGTACGGGTCTTTACGAATGTATACGGGCTCTTACAATCGTTTAATTACCCCTGACTGAATGCTGAATCGATGTTTTCTCCAATGAAGTTTTGACATTCTGCATCTATATGCACCGAAGGACTTTTTTTTCAGCCGATGGCACCTTTCGGAGTATAAATGCCCTCCGGGTAATTTTTTTCCAGGCCTGTTCTTAATTTTCCGGTGCTGTGGTCGATTCGATCGAGTCTCGGTGTGAACTTTTCGACATCGAGTTCTATTTTTTAAAGGTCCTTAGGTGATATTTTTGGGTCCTGGTACGATTCTTCGGTCTCCAGGTGCGATTTTTTTCCGTGCCCTGACACGCTTTTTCCCAGTGCCCAACGGGTTTTGGGGGGTCTTTGACCAGATTGTTTGGGGCGCAGAGTAACATTCCGGTTTATAATTGATTTTTGGGGCCGCTGCAACCTTTGGGGTCCAGGCGCGACCTTTTTGGTCCCCAGTGAGATTTTCAAGGGCTGCGACGCGACTTTTTTAGTCCAATGTAATCTTTTGTGTCCCGACGTCATTTGCTTGGATCCCTAGCGCGAGTTTTAGCGACCGCGACACTTTGTAGGGGTCCAATACGTGTTGGACGCTTTTGGTGTCATTGTTGGGGTTCCAGAGTGATTATCCATGTCCGTATTGTTTTTCGTTGCTCCGGCTTCATTTGTGTCCCAATGATACTGTTGGGGAACGGTACGACCTATCGTGCCCCTAGCGTGATTTTCATGGTCCGGGCGTGAATTTTTGGTACCTCTAGGCTCAGCGTGATTTTCAGAGGCCCGGGCGGATCTTTTGGGCCCATATTGTGATTTTCAAGTATCCCAGCACGACTCCTGCCATTGCAAGGGCTTCTTGCAAATTATAGACCTCCTCTCGCATCTTAGGGGTCTCGTCTCATTTCCCGGAGCCTCTTTACCGCTTTTGGACGTCTCCTCGTGCGTCCTACCCTCCTCCATATTCAATGGTCCTCCTCTCCCGTTTTGGAGGGCCTCCTCCCACATCCTGGGGCCCCTTTAACATGGCATGGGGCTGCCTCTCATGTTCCAGGGGCATCCTCTGCCAAATTAGGGTCTCCTGCCACGCCTCGTGGGCCTCCTCCTTTGTCCTCGCAAAGCTTACCCGTCTTGAGGGGATTTTCAATTTGGGAAACCTCGCCTCCTTCCATACCTGCTACCTACCACTCCCATCTTAAGGGCCTTCTCTCATTTCCTGGGAATTCCTTCCGGTCGTCGGAGCCTCATTCGGCCCTGGAGACCTCCTACCCCATCTCGAGGGACTCCTCTCGAGTCCGGCAGGGGCCTCCTGTTCTCTTCTAGAGGCTTTCGTTTTCAAATTATGGGCCTCCTCTCACGTCTTCGGGGCCTCCTGTTCTGCGTTTTGATTCTATATTTGCCCATTTTAAGGGTGGCTTCTTATCTCCTGGTGGACTCCTGTTCTCTCTCAGGTGCCTCCTCTTGCAAATTACAAGCAACCTTTCCTATCTCAGTTACCTTGTCATTTCCTGGGGACCTTCTTACCCGTCTTGAAGCGCTCTTTCTCGCCTAAGAGCCATCCCTATTATCTAATTGCCATTCTCTCCTATTTTAGGGGCTTCCTCGTTCATCATAGGGTCTCATTTCCAATTTTATGTCATCCTCTTCCGAATTAGGTGCTTCCTGCCACTTTCCTGGATCATCCTTTTCTAACTTGGTGGAACCTAACCCGTTTTGGGGACTGCTTCTGCGTCTCCGAAACCTCTTCTCATATCCACTGGCTTTCTCTTCCGTCTTAGGGCCACCTCTCATTTTCTGAGGTCTCCCTTCCCGTATTGGGGCCTCCTTTGCAATCATGGGGGCCTCCTTTGCAATCCTTGGGGCCTCCTTTGCAATCCTGGGGTCTCCTTTGCAATCCTGGGGCCTCCTTTGCAATCCTGGTGGCCTCCTTTGCAATCCTGAGGGCCTCCTTTGCAATCCTGAGGGCCTCCTTTGCAATCCTGGAGTCCTCCTTTGTAATTATGGGGGCCTCTTTTGCAATCCTGGGGCCTCCTTTGCAATCCTGGAGGCCTCCTTTTAATCATGGGGGCCTCCTTTACAATCATGGGGCCTCCTTTCATTCCTGGGGGCCTCCTTTGCAATCCTGGAGTCCTCCTTTGTAATCCTGGGGGCCTCCTTTGTAATCCTGGGGCCTCCCTTGCAATCCTGGGGCCTCCTTTGCAATCCTGGGGCCTCCTTTGTAATCCTGGAGGCCTCCTTTTGCAATCCTGGGGGCCTCCTTTGCAATCCTGGGTGCCTCCTTTGCATGCATGGGGGCCTCCTTTGCAATCCTGGAGTCCTCCTTTGCGATCCTGGGGGCCTCCTTTGCAATCCTGGGGGCCTCCTTTGCAATCCTGGGGGCTTCTTTTGCAATACTGGGGCCTCCTTTTCACTCCTGGGGGCCTCCTTTGTAATCCTGGAGGCCTCCTCTGCAATCATGGGGGCCTCCTTTGCATTCCTGGGGGCCTCCGTGCCAATTGTTGGCACTCTCTTGATTTCTGGGGCATCCTATCCTCTCCTAGGTGACCCTTCTTCAAATTAGGGGCTTCCTCTCACGTCTTGGAGGCCTCCTCTCATGTCTCGTCGGCCTCCTTGCTCACTATTTTCCTGTGCATTTCCGGATAGGGGCCTCCTCAAATTTCAGGGGGGGCGGCGCCCCCCACCCCCACAGTCTCACGGCAGGGGAGGGGGCGACTGCCCCCTCTGCCCCCCGGTGGCGACGCCCTTGATTCTATGAGTGTTTCCGGTGTGCGGTGACTTTCGTGTCTGTGCCTTGCGTGATTCCTCGCGCGGATCGCCCGGTGGCATTCGTCGCTCCACCAGGGCGCCGCGCGAGGTTTGTGTTGATGGCGTGGTTTTGTTTGTAGTATGTGTTGGTGTGCTGTAGTGATGAGCATGTGTGCAAATTGCTCTGGTGTGAGGTGTGGGTTGTGTACTGTTTGTGCGGCTATGGATTCTGAAAAGGGTGTCCAGGCTGCTTTTTTGAGGTTCCATCGGCCCGTGGGTGGATTGGGTGTGCCGGTGGTCGGGATTTGGTGAAAGGTTATAGTTATGGGCGCGTGGTCGCTGAAATGAGGATCGGGATCGGAGGTCCATGATAGGGTGAGGGCTATATGTGAGGATGCCAGGGTTACTTCAGGTGTCGTGGGGGGGGGGGGGTGGAAGCCAATTGGGACGAGGTACGTTGGTGATCCGGTGTTGAGTACTGTGAGGTTGTGTTGTGCTGCTAGAGTGATGAGTAAGTGTGCTTGTGGTCGGGTCGTGTTGTTCGTGTGTCCCATAGTGGGTGATGTGAGTTAAAATCTCCAGCTATTATGACTGGAGTGGTAATTTGGTCAAGTGCTTTATTTGGTTCCGAAAGATTTTCTGTGTTGCTTGATGGGGGTCGTAGATGTTGATGAGTGTGTAGGCTGTGTTGTGGAGGTGTATTTCGGTGAGGAGTATGTTCGATGTGGTGTTAAAGTGTATCAGGCGGTGCGGTGTTGTGATCCTAATGTAGGTGCAGACACCGCCTGATCTGTGTGTGGTGTTTGCATCGTGTCTGTATAGCGTGTAGTGGCTGATATTGAATTGATAGGGGTCGTTGTGTTTGAAATGAGTTTCTTGGAGGCATAGTGCAGTGTGGTTTGTTTGTAGTGCGTAGTGTTTAAATTCTGGCCAGTGTCTAATGAGTCCGTGTGTGTTCCACTGTAGTATTGTGGTCATTGTCTGTGGGTGTTAGCGCGAGTGAGTGGTCTCTTGGGGTTTTTTTTTTTGTAGTGCTTTTCGTGGGCCTGTGAGGTTCTTGTGGTTGAGTGGGGGGTGGTGTTGGAGTGAAGGGGATTGTGACGTCTGAGTCGGTAGTGGTGTGCTCGGCGTCTGTCTGTTCGGACCCCGTGTCTGTGTGCGAGTGCTGTGTCGGTGATGTGTCCGTTGTGTGTGAAGTGTGTGAAGTCTGAGGGGATGTTGAGGTTCCTGGCTGGTAGGGCGGTGGCGGTGGCGGTGGGTGGCAGGGTGGGGTGGGTGCCTGTTGGCGAGTTGGGATGGGTGGTGGTGCTTGTAGTGGTCGGTGGGTGGTGGGGTGTCCTGGTGTTGCGGGGTGTTTTTGGTGTGTGTTGGTGTTCGTTGGTGTTGGTGCGTCTGTTTGTTGTGTGTATGTGTTCGTTTTCTGCTTGTGTTGCGTGGGTGTGGGCAGAGCCGGGTATTCTGTGTGTGATAGTGGTGGTGGTTGTTGATTCTCCGGCTCTGTGCGGCGAAGCGGCCACGCCGCCCGCGGGCCAAAAACCAACGCTCTGGCGTCGGCCAGGGCCAGGCCCCCGAGGTGGACTTGGCGGAGCACCTCCCGCTCCGCCTGCCATCGGGGGCAGCCCCCGTCCGACGCCGCGTGGTCCCCCCCCCGCAGGCGGCGCAGCTGCGCACGTCGCTAGTGCAGTGGTCTGTGTCGTGCGATTCTGCACAGTTGGCGCAGGTGTGGGTGTTGCTGTGGCACCCCCCCCCCCCCCCGCTGAATGCCCGTACCGTTGGCATTTACGGCATCTTCGCGGGAGGGGTGCGCGTGGTGTGACTGAGTACCGCAGGTAGCCTGCCTTGACGTGTTTTGGTGGTGTACGTGTTGTGAATGTTAGAATTAGTATGTATGTGGTGTTGTATCCGTGTCGTGGGGGCGGCCTGTACACGGAGGAGACGCCCTGTTCCCGGAACCTCCGGGTTAGGGTCTCCTCCGGTATACAGGCGAACTCCCGTGCCTTGATGGTGCCTTGGGAGGTGTTCATGTTTGTGGCCGGTGTGATGGTGATAGGGGTGTGTTGTATGTAGTGTATGGTGGGGAGCATGCGGCCGTCTATGTTGTTGTTGGCCTGTATGAGGAGCGCCCCAGATCTCAGTGGTTTGGCGTGTAGGGGCGCTCCTGTCTGTCTGACGAGTTCCTCATCCACCAGCCGGGGGTCGAGGGAGCCCATGGGCTCCCCGTCTCCCCGGCGGCAAATGAAGAACTCGCCTGTCGGTGGTGTGTTGGTGTTCATGGTGTTGTATCGTGTGGTGTTGGCTGTGTTTATGCTGTGTGTGGTGTTGGGAAAAGGGTGAGTGTGACAGGTGTGTGTGCGACACAGACCAGTACAAATAACTGGCGGAGGGTATAGAAGGGCGTGAAGGAAGCCCGACAGATTGTAAAAGAGGGGCAGATGAAGACGAAGAAAACACAAAGAAATCAGAGATGTGCGTGAAGAGAGCACGTTCAGAAAGATCAGAAAGAGATCGTGCAGAAGGCACTAGAGTGAACATCGGGGGTGGGGTGGAGGAAGCCTGGGTGGGAGGGGGTGGCAGCACCGCCGGACTCACCTTGTAGAAGAAGGCGGTAGATCGTAGACAGAGACTTGTAGAGGAAGACGATGGCCCGTAGATGTAGGCTTGTAGAGGAAGGCTGCGTCGTTGAACTGTAGATGAAGAGGAAGTCGATGTAGCACGGCACTGGATGGTCTTGAGATGTCTTGTAGAACGGTGGGTGGTAGGTAGGAGTAGGTAGGTAGTGAATGAAGAGGAAGGGGAAAGTGGACGTGAGGTCACTGGCGTAGGGAGGGTGTGTGTAGGTGTGTGCGTGTCTTGTAGTCCGGTGTGTAGTGTAGTGTTGGTGGCAGGTGGCTGGTGCTGGTGTCTTGGTCTTGCGTCTTCGCAGCCGATCGCGTGCGGTGCGGTAGGCGCTTCACTGGGGGTTTTCTCAGGTAGACGTGCGAGCGAATAGCGAGAGAGTTATGGAGAGGGGGGGGGGAGAGTGATTTTTTTAGGCGTGCCGGACCATGAAGGTCATTTGCGCCGCCTTTAAAGCGAGTACGTTACATGTCTGTCTATAAAGCGAGCGTGTGTGATCAAAGTGCAGGCAAGTGGACATTTACATTAAGGAATTTTACGTTAATTTGCGTGGTATTTTAGGTGCTGAATGCGAGGGTCCGAGTTGGGGACAGTTCCCTGATGCCTAAATGGTTTAGTTTTACTTTACTCCTCCACAAAATAATTTGTAGTTTTGGGTGGGGTTGGGGGTGTTGTGGGAGTGGCGAGAAGTTGATTTTGCCAGGGTGCCGGCTTTAGCCTACTCTTATTGAAGAGAACCGAGGGATCTTTACCGTGCGAACAAGGAGGTAATTGTTCACACCGCCTATCACGCCGGCTGCCGCGTTTTAGTTGTTAGTAGCGGGTTAGTCTAAGCATGCCATGCAGGGTTGTCAGTTGGGTTAGTACGGTGTTTTGCAATTCGGCTCTTCTATGTCCGCTGTACCTCTGGGTAGCCGTTTACGTTATGAGTTGCTAGGCAAATCGCTCATCTACGTCCGATGGCTCCTCTGGGTAGTCGTTTTACGTTATCCTAATTTTTATTTTTATTTTTGTTTATGTTTCCCTAAAGCAAGTCGGTTCATCTACTTCCGACGGCACCGCTAGGTAGCCATTTATTTCTAATTGAGAAGCAAATCGGCTCATGTACGTCCGACGCCATGCGGGGATGGTTATTTACGTGTTTCCTTCGAGTGTTTCGCGGTCATGCATTGCGAGTTGATGTGAGTGTTGGTGGTGTGGTGCCTACAATGCTCCTGCTAGTTGTGTGGCATACAGATATTCAAATAGCAATTGAATGAGTCCTGGGTGCTTGTCACCGAGAAGCGATGGAAGCGATAGGGTGATGCCCTCTTTTTGGCAGAATGCCTTAAGTGGTTGTCTTTGGGGGCTAAAGCTACTACAGTCTAGCAGGATGTGGCTTATGCTTAACGTGGTGTTGCAGGGGCCGCAGTGCGGTGTTGTATATTGGTCATCCTCTAATTGAGGCTGTGTTAGTTTTGTGCAACCGGTTCTAAGTCTTTTGAGGATGACCTCTTTTTGTCGGTGAGATTGATTTGTTGAGTTCCATGTACCTATTGTTGGCTTGATGGCGTGGGTGTGGTTGGATTTGTGTTGTGTTGAGTTGTGTTGTGTCAATTTGTTCTGTTGATGTTGGCGAATGTGGCGTTGTAGGAGTGCTTTGCAGTCGTCTACCGAATATTACATGCTAGGGTAAGTGTTCAATGCTAAGGCTTGCTTTGCGAGCCGGTCTGCTTCTTCGTTACCTGGGATGTTGGCGTGGCCCGGAATCCAGAGGAAGGAAAAGTTCATATTGTGTGTAAATAAAATATATATACGACCTTCAATATACCAGGAGGTGCTGAGTTGACATCAAAAGTAACGATAAGGGTTGTACTTTATTGCTCAACGTTATTTACATTATGGGCCACGAGTTGTTGGATTCTATCAATGAAGTGGTGTGGACAGTCGTGGGTGTTAGTTGACTGGAGGACAGATTTGGAGTCTGAGCAAATTACTACGTTTCTAGCTTTACGTCTCATGAGAATGGTGATAGCGGCCAAAATGGCCATTGCTTCAGCGGAGTAGATGGAGAAGTTATCCGGTAGACGCTTTGAAAGTCTGAGACCTGGTCCAGTGATGCCGATGCCTACCTTTGCCTCATGTTTCGACCCATCCGTGAATACCAGTGATTTTTGTTTGTTGTCATCGGCGAACTTGTGGAAGAGGCCAAGAATTTCCGCCGATGTGATAGTGGATTTCTTTTCCGAGATCAAGTACTCGACCTTTGGTTGACTGAAAGTCCAAAATGGCCTAGTGGGCGGTCGAGTTGCGGTGGATGGCATTGCGAAGTTTAGATCTGAGAGAGCCGTGGAAATTTGAATGCTATATGGTGGAAGCTTGCGCGCAAATCGGCTCTTGTCGTATCTATCAGGCGTAAAGCAGCGCTGTGCTGGATTATTTTTGATGGACTTGACTTTGATGTGGTAGCGGCACAGCTGTTGTGTCCTCCGGTCGTGGAGTGGGGGCGTGTTTGAGTCCACTAGTAAACTGGCTATCGGTGTGGTGCGTAGGGCACCTGTGGCTACTCTGATGCAGCTGTTTTGGATGATTTCTAATTCTCGGCTCTGGCTTTCTGAAATGGTGGCAAAAATGATGCTGTTGTATTCTAGGATGGGTCGTATGATTGATGTGTACAGTCGCAGTAGTGTTCTCCTGTCTCCGCCCCAGTCTGTGCCTGCAAGTGCTCGGAGTATGTTGACGCACATCGCTTTGAGATGGTGGTGATGTGGGTGTTGAAACTGAGTTTTTCGTCTGAATGTACTCCTAAGAACTTGAAGCATTTCACCTGTTCGATGGTTTTGCCATCGATTTTAAGTAGAGTTTCGGGTGTTGGGCGGAGACGACTATATGTGACGGTGGCCGATTTTTCTGCGGACAGGATTAAGCCCCAAGTTTTGCACCACTTTGCAATGTGGTCTAGCCCTGCTTGAATGGTTCTTTCAGCTTTGAAAAAACAACTTTCAGCTTTCAAAAAAGTGCCTGAAGCGAGCCTAACCCCTTTATTTGCTTCCTTCAGATCAAATGTGTCCAAAACCTGTCTTGTGAATACCTTAAAGCACAATAATACTGCACATACAGGTGGTGTTAATAAGATAAATTATTAATGATGTAAAACACAAGTGTGGAATATTGTCCCCCCTTGGTTTGTCATGCACCAAATCTGGAATGCCTCATGCGCTGGTGTTGGATGTGAATATTCAGTAAATGTGTTGTTCAAGGCTGTTGCAGGATTTGAATAATTTTTTAAAAAAGAAAATTTGAAGACATTGTTTTTAAACATTAGTATTGCTAAAATAGTTTTATTATACACCAGCGCCTTTATTATCTGCAACAAATTGACACTGTCCTCACTTAAAGACATCCTTGCGATGCTATTTCATCTTTAAGCAACTTTGACGATGTATAGCGGCAGTGTCAGTTGATCAGGAATACCTTCATTGAAACGAGTGATACATTCTGAGGAAGTTCCAGGGGTGGGGCATTTTTAGTTAGTACCATCGTTTGATCAAAATATTCAATTTCACATGCGACCACATAATGTTTCTGGCGTTCCCAATGCTAAAGCTATACGGAAATATGGGAATATGTCAACTTTAGAACGAAATTGACGAATACTAATGGCCGTTATACTGGAATATAAGTGGTATCACCTGCTACAGAAATTATGAATGTATCCAGCACAGCTGGGGCAAAATCTCGAGATAGCATACTTTCTTTGTTTTTAACAATTATCTTCAAGATTTAGCCTCTTGCGGCGGCGGCCGCCATGCGACCCAATGGCATGCTTCCAGTTCGAAATTCCGCCGCTAGGTGCAAACGAAGCGCTAGCAGTAGCGTGGCCGCGCGTGTCCCCTATCGTACCGCTTGCGTTTTTAATTTTGCACATGCTCGGAGAATGTGCTTTCCCACAGCTCACAGCTGAGATAGGTCAGGCTGGATCCGTCACTGAAGCCATGTGGCCCCGATGAAGTGACCGTAATTTTAGCTTCACATTCCGGAAGGAAAGTCGTACTTGGTGCATTTTTAGCAGTGATGCCGAGCACCGAGCACCGAGCAGCAGACCATGCGGTGCACCCGGACAACAGTTGTCTTTCAATCATTGGAAGTACTGAAGAAATGACCACACATGTTTAGGGCACTTGTTCTATTCGTGCCTGAAGAACCTAACGATAGGTATGCAGCGATTAACTTCAAAATATATTCGTGTAAGAAATATGGTATATGTGGTGATATTAGCAGCTTAGCTTGCTCACCAAGGGGATGTGGTGATTCAGGTCCTTATAATAGTACCCGAGGGCCTTTACGAACGTCTCCGGGGATTTGTTTTAATGTCTACGGACCTCTGTGAAGGCCTACGCAGGCCATTGCAAACGTCTGCGGATCCTTAAATATATATAGGGCCCGTGCGAACGTCTCGTCCTCTTTATAATGTTTACGGGATGTACGAACAACTACATGCTTCTAGGGACGTCTGTAGCTGCTTATCGCCCTCATCAAATATTTAAGGACAATTACGGTCGTCTATGGGCTCTGTTGAACGTATACGGGCCTCCACGGACGCCTACAGGCATTACGAATTTCTGGAGGTTCTTGAAATATGTAAGGAACCTTACGAACATCTCCGGGTTCCTGAGAACGACCACGGGCCATTGCAAACCATTTTGAATGGCTACGGGCTCCTGCGAACGTCTGCTGGCTCTTATGGACGTGTATGGGTCATTACGAACATGCACGGGCCCTTACGAATGCGCGCGTGTCTTTACGAGAGTCTACGGATCCCTACAGGCGTTTACTTACCCCTGACCGAATACTGAATCATCAGTCAATACTGAATACATCTTTTTCAGTAAAGCTTTGACATCCCGCATCTATTTGCATGTTTATGCGGTCTGCATTCCTGGTATATGGTATAACTGTGCAATGTTGACTAAAATTTCAGGAGGGAGGGGATCCGACGATCCGTCCCAAATGAGGACTTCGGAGAAGAAGAAAAAACTGTATTTGCCTGTAGAAAAATGAGTCAGTTTCGAAATAAACTGGCCGAGTTCCGGGAACTTTAAGACCTGTGCGGGTATTCCGGGCACTCCTCGCGAGGTCCGCCCGTCCTTCAGCAATCCTTGGCTATGTCCATGGATAACAGTGAACCTATTAGGAAATGACTAGTGACATTTGATCCATTTTCGTGATGCCATGCATTCTCTCTTGCAATGGCATGGTATCAAATAAATATTCGGTACCAAATGAGTCTCGGGTGGCCACAGATTCACTCATTTCGGACGTAATTGTGGTTATTTGCATAGTTTTGTCATATCCGTACATCGCTCTGCCTACTACTTTTTTAAGCGAGGCGCCGACACTGACTGACATTCCCCAAACGGTGCCGTTTTGCTATTGAAGCTTAAAAACCTTCTAACAGCACCATTCACACCTTTGAACAGCACCATGCTCACCTTCAACGCCACCATTCCTACCTTCAACACCACTGTTCTTACCTTTAACACCACCATTCTTACTTTTCCCTACCCCAGTCCGAACCTTCCTTTCTTCCAACATCACATTACTTCCCCATTTCTGCTTTATCCATCTTATTCGGGGTGACACTCCTTGTCCAATGGACAAAGACGAGAATAGGCGCTGTGGTTCGAAGACGTACCTGAGGTAACTTTCATTGGTTTGGACTATGTATTGAATTCGGATGCCTGGCCTGCGGCAGGATAAATTCGATCCGGTTACTGCTTTATGGGAGCTGTATTGCGACTCTTATTGGGTGTTCGTTTTTCAGGCTGCAAAACGAAGGTGTGCAATCTGAACGAAATCTGCGAGGAAAAGCCAACCGGTGCGATCTGCAGAACAAGTAGGTCATGGTACAGTGCCGAGCGTGCGCTTGTCCACGGGCATGTATGGCTCCTGAAAGGCCATCGAAGTGCAGTCACCAAATGTCACTCGACACGCTACTACTCGTTATCCGATAGTTCAAAACATTTTCAAGGGGCATCCAGCTGAATGCTAGACCAAATTCATCAGGAGATAGTGCGGAATCTGGACAAATAAGCGTCTCCACTATGTTAATCAATTCATGAACACTGCAATTTCCCAGAGAGGTGTCGCGGCAGCCCCATCTCGGTTCTGAATAAGCAACACTGCCTACCGTTTGGAGTGCATGGAGCCGCCTAAGCCTGCCACGAGTTGCGGTTTTAGTGCTCCTCCCATTCCCTTTGACTGCTCGTCAATAGAAGAAGCCAGGTGGTGGACTGCTGACGTCAATGTGCTGTTTTTGACAGCTTGGACGTCTGTTTTCTATCTGTATGTCTCGTGTGTTTGATGGCATAGCGCTGTCGTGTGCAAAATACACCTATCGAAGATGTCACAGTCACTACATGATAGGTAATGAGCCCAAACTCGTTGAATGCAGACATGCATTGAATACTTCCTTTGCACGAAATGTGCATTGAGCGACTACATAAATGTTTTATATGACCACTAAGGTGCGACAACATTCTTGTTAATTTGGAGACAAAACGAAACGGAGGCCTCATAACTGTTGTTTTATTGAATCTTGTTTGGACAAAGTCGCTACAGTCTAATGGAGCACAAGTAGGACTAAGAGCACGGTTGTAAGCTGGAATAGTGTCGTTGCAATTGGGGTTGGAGTCGTTCGAGTTTTGTAACTTGGAATTGTTTGGTTTCAGAGACGTGTAGCGACATACGATGTGCCCGTAGATTTTCCTGCAAAGTGACCCCAGTCGGCCCGGTCTGTGGTTAAGGTCAGTGTCCCGTGACAGGTCAGAGGTCAGCGCATTTCCAGGTCAGTGAGTCTCTCCGGTATCTCCGTGACCTTTGCAGGTCAATATGTATCTCTGGGGCATTCCGTTGTAGTTGTCTGGCCTTCCTTGCTCTCGCCTCCTGATATTCTGCCTGACTGCCTTATAATAGCCTGACCCTGCTGCCTGACCCTGGCCACCATTTGTGAGTGGCAGTAGAAAACTCGTGCATTCAAAATTATGTTCCACCATTTAATAATTGTTCTCCCAAACCATCAAATCACGGCCGGAGCTTGGCATAGACTAGGACGCACCCTTTTCTCCTCCTATGATGTGAAGGTTGAAGGTATCATGCCAGACCATTAATCCATGACAGAAGAAGGGGAGCACCGCGGAAAGCTTGTCCCCCTTGATGTTGCGAGTTATCTCCGTTTCACATAGTTAACACACCTAATGCAAACTTAGGCGCTTCCTGGGGAACTCCTATGCCTCGCGTCACAATACTAGTAAATGCACCCTTCTGGGCGTCAACTCTTCAGAATGTATGCATCCTCCTGGGCCAAGCGAACGCCCCTGATGAGAATGCAGGCAAACTTTTCGCAACATAGTGCAATAACTGGCACACCATGGCCGAAATGGCTATTGGTGCAGCTGGATAACGCAAAGAAAGGTGTACGGTCTGGCTTATTCGACGACACGCCTTTGTCAGATCATTGACGCCAGGTACCTGGTACATTTAGACAAGTCGACCGTCTAATTTGTCATTCGCGAAAAGGCAGTAATTTTTTTATTTCGTTCCAAGGGCCAGGTCTATGCAACCCTAAAACACGTCAGAAATTTTTGTTTGATGATTTACTTGGCAGAAGCAGACTGGTCAGGAGTTTTCATACGGCGGGGTAGGCGTCTGGTAGGCCGGGCACCATTTCCCCGGCGGAGCACCAATTTAGAAAAGTCGATGGACCTCACCAGGACGCCCAGATTTTCCAGCGAGCAAACATTGGCTGCATATAGAGAAAGAGTGGAGGCTGCACCTTCACTGGAGAGACGACGGCGAAAATATCTGTCGAAAATGAGGAATTTGGTCGGGTTTTACGAGTTTACCCCTAAAGTTCTTACATTTGTACATGATCGGACAATGCTCCTCCCCATAGCTGATGGGGTTAAATATGTCCCGCTGGTTCAGTCACTGAAACCAAGTGAAACCAAAAAGAATGATTGGCCTGTGTGCACATCTGATTGCCAGGACAACTCACATCCAGATGTTTCTTACTTAGCGTTTGAAGAAAATGTTGATAGGGGAAGTGTTCTTCTCAAAAGATTCCTGGTCAGGGTACACTGATATCATACGGACACTTGATCACCATTATATCCAACGAGGCAATTCAGCTATCGCTGTTGTCTGCTATTGCTACGACATATTTATGTTCAGTCTCAATTTACTTTGCTCAGGACACATCCCTGTTCCTTAACATTGCAAGATGATGAGGAAGAAGATTGTTCTGAGTTAATATATCCGATTATGCGTCACTTCGACTTGTCTAGATGTGTTTGTTTCAACATCAATCTACTCTTAATTTGGCGATTTCTTTACTGGCTGTACAATGGCGTGGACGTATGGCACAATCGATTGCGAAATGCGCCAGCAGTGATGTCGGGGAAAACCCCTAACTTCTCCCATTTTTGCTTCTTGTATTGGCCACTCACACAATTTTTCTTGTTTGAAAATAAATATTCACATCCACAAGAAGTGATTTCCATTTTCCCCGAAACAAATCGTCTCGTTAGTTGCAAGGTGTCAGGAGGCCGCTGCGGGCCGTGTCTACTTTGTCTACTTTGCAGCTAAAGGTTGCTGCTAAAGCTATGTTCCGAGATGGCTGGGCCGATGTGTATGAAGCTTTCACCAATTAATTCAGAGGATGCGATTTCATCAACGCTCTTGAATATCTAAGCTTGAAACCATGTCTAACAACTTTAACTATACCTGTGAACATAGACCCAATTGCAGCCAAAGTTTGCAGCTAAAGCCATGCTCCGAGATGGCTGGACTGATGTCCATAAAACCGTCATCAATCGATTCACGGTATGAGATTTCATCGGCGTTTTTGAATATCCAAGCCAGAAACGATATTTAACAATCTTAAATCGACCAATTCCTGGAGGCATTGTTTGACATTGACATTGCAGAGACAGACCAGACATTGTTTCAAGCTTAGATATTCAAAAGCGCTGATGAAATCGCATCGTCTGAATCCATTTGGTGAAGGTTTCATGCAAATCGGCCCAGCCATCTCGGAGTACGGTTTCAGCTGCAGCCTATAGCTGTCTTGGGTCCTCCCGATGCTAAGTTTGAGCATACATGCATATATATATATATATCATCATCATCATCATCATCATCATCATCATCATCATCAGATTTGATTTGACCTTGAGTAATGAACTGGTAGCCTCTGTTTCCCTAAGGGATATTCCGACACATTACGGTCCGATACATTCAGAGCATGCGACATGATGCGTCGACAAAATTATGCATTTCTGAATTTTGAATACCCAAAAGTACGATTAATTTAGCATTCGACAGCCATCGATGTAATTGACAACATATATAACGTACGTTCCGAAAAAAAAGTTTTTACCGTATATATCGAAATATGAAAGAAATTTCCTGGTATGTGGTACAGTGTGTGTCATTAGAGTTTATGCGAAGCTTGTCCCGACTCATTTTTTTCACTGACCTCTGGTGAACATGTGCATACTATTCGACGCTCGTTTCGGAAAAGCGACAATGCCATTCCTGTTCTGTGGTGCAGGGTACATGTCATTGTCGCGTCTGCGCACCAGTGGCACCGATTGCTGACTGACTTCTGATTTCTGATGCACTTCTTGTGCACCTGCACCACTCAGATTAATTGTAGTGTTGTAGGTCGTATTAATTGTTGTCTCGTAGGTCGTATTAATTGTTGTCTCGTAGGTCGTATGAATTGTTGTCGCAGGTCGTATTAATTGTGGGGTCGTAGGTCGTATTAATTGTGGTGTCGTAGGTCGTATTTATTGTGGTATTGTAGTTTGTATTAATTATGGTGTCGTAGGTCGTATTAATTGTGGTGTCGTGGGTCATATTAATTGTGGTGTCTTAGATCGTATTAATTGTATTGCTGAAGGTCGTATTAATTGTGGTGGCGTACTTTGACCAGTCTGACCGTTGCAGATTTGCCCACATATCCTTGCTTCTGTCCCGAGCACACCGAGCGTGAAGACGACCCTGCCAAAGGCTCTGTGTGCATTCACGAGGACGACGATGTCGACGACAACGGCGACGACGACGACGATGATCGAGTTATCGGTCTCCTCAACGGTGGCGGCTACTAACCCGACGACGAAAACATTGGCGGCAAATAACACAGCCACCACCATCTGGGCTCAGGCTGGAGGGATGCAGTCTGAAGTGGATCTGAATCCAGTGCCGAGTGAACAGTGTATTCCGCGGTGGATATGACTGCAGCCCGCTGTTGATGCACTACCAGGATCACCACGTGACGCAACATCAACACCGGTCGTATTCGTGCACCTCGGCAATGCCTGCTGTCACTTTCGTACGAAATAAATCTGATTTGTCAGCAACTGTATATTTCCCACGGAGATGTAGGATATTATGTCTAATGCAATGAAAATCGCCCATTTCAAATTGAATATTGAAGTAATCTGGAAGTAAGCATGAAACTCAATGGAGTAGGCAGTGTTTTCCATTTTTCCCGCATGGTTCACTGATTCAGTATAAGTCGCTTTGCGCGTGCGGTCTGGAGTTTGGCGAAATATGCGAACTTGACATGCATAACTCGTGTTGGAAAATAATATCCAATGATTGATCAGTTATGCTGCATTGGATATTGATATGAACCTAACGCGTCCAGTCACGAAGCAGCGTTAAGCCACAACTGAACTGTTCCTGACCGCGGATGTTTGATTGTGTAAGGGAGACCGGGTCAAGTTGATGCACGGGATAATTCACACAACCAAGATACCATTCAACAGCGTTTACTCCAAAAGTATGAAGCCGGTTTCCATGGCTACCACACATGTTGCTACTGGCGCCCTCTTCTCGCGGCAAAAACAAGCGCAAGTCCATTCAATCCGCGGCTGCGGAATAGTGGGGATGTGGCACATTTTTGGAGCGAATGTAAAATTTAAATATCTGTTCTTCGCCTTTAATTTTTACTTTGTCACTCACTTGCTAACTGTTGTTTGAGGTGTATGTTATCATTACCATGTTCTCTTAGCTTTGCAACGGTGAAATGTTTTTACCGTTTGCCGCTACAACGTGCTGGCAATGTTCCCTACCATGTTCCAACTTGCATCACAAAAATATGCACGTTAAATTGGTACATCATGCATCAACATAATCAGCCTATGTGAACATCAGCCTGCATCGACGTTCTGTGGGCTGGTAATGAAATAAAATAACCTCCGAATTGCCTATTTGTATTCAGGTGTTTGCTAAAACTGCTTCAAGATGACCTTATTCAATATTTCTACCGGCACTTCACACAAGGCTGAAATCACGGAACGAAGGAAATGGTGCAACTACGGAATGAACGCTTGCGCCTTTCATAAATGGCATAAGCCATGAGCTATGGTCAACGAAGACTCAAACCATTATTATTACAGTGAGCATAAAATATTGACCTTTGAGGTGGTGTAAGCTAATGCCACCTATAGATATTGTAAATATCTATATATATATATATATATATATATATATATATATATATATATATATATATATACATTGTATTGAACTTATATTTTATCAACGTACCCATCATCAGTAACAACTGAACCCAATATCGGGGGGGGGGGCGGTAAGTTGCTGAACCGCTAGTTGTTTTAGTGTTTTGTTCTCAGGCGGAAAGCGTAAAAAGTCGCGCCCTTAAAATCCGCCGGGGCCCTTAAAATCACACCGGGGCCTCAAAAGGTCCGGCCGGCGCCCACGAAAATCGCGCTGAGGACCCAAAAGGTCGCTCCGATGCCCCTGGAAATCACGCTGTGGCTCCAAAGTGTCGGGCCGAGGCCCCTGGAAATCACGCTGGGTCAAAGAAGCGACGCGGGGACCCCTCAAAATGACGCTGGGGGCCAACAAGACGGACCGGGTCCTTGAAAATCACGCTGGTGTCCTAAAAAAGTCGTGCCGGGTCTCTTGCAAATCGCGCTGGGCCTTAAAATGGCCCAGCTAATGGGCGTTGCCTGGTCCCTGAATATTACGTTGGGGCACTGGCGGATCTAGCCCACCGGTTTGGGGGGGGGGGGGGCAACTTTCGGCTTTCGGCGTCAGAAATGGTGCACCAAAAATGTCGTGCCGGGGTCTTTGAAAATCACGATGGGGCTAAAAGATCGGGTCGGGGACACTAAAAATCACGCTGAGCCTGGGGGTTCCAAAAAGTCGCGCATAGACCATACAAATCACGCTAGGGGCTCAAAAAGTCGCACCGGGCCCTAAAAGTCGCATCGGGACCCAAAACAAATGAAGCCGGAGTTACGAAAAAAAATCCGGACATCGAAAATCACTCAGGAGCCCCAAGGATCACGCCAAAACCATACAAAACATGTGGGACCCCCAAAAAGTGTCGAGGCCGCTAAACCTCGCGCTAGGGATCCAAACAAACGACACCGTGACAAAACAAATCGTGCTTGGACCCAAAAACGTCACGTCGCAGACATTGAAAATCACTCTGGGGGCCCAAAAGGTCACACCTGAGCCCTAAGCGTCACAGCTCCCCCAAATCAATTCTTACCCGGAATGTCACTCTGCGGCTTGAAAAAAAATACTTCGTCAAATCCCCCAAACCCGTTTGTCCCCGGAAAAAGATACGTGTCGGGGCACCGGCAAAAAAAAATCGCACCGATAACCCGAAGAATCGTACCGGAGCCCAAAAATATCGCGCAAGGGGCTTTAAAAAATAGAATTCGACCCCCCACCGAAAGAAATCATACCAATACCCGATGGAATGGACCCAGCACCGGAAAATTCGAAACAGGTCTGGAAGGAGAATTGTCCGAAGGGCAATTTTACTCTGAAGGGTGCCATCGGTTAGGAAAATAACTCCTTGAGCAGCCGCAGTGGCATGCAAAAGGAGCAAATGCCCCCTCCATCCTGAGAGAGGTCTGCTCTCAATAATCGCCCCAGGGTCCCAAAAAAAAATCGCGATGGGCCACAAAAATTCACGTCGAGCCCCCAGGAGTCGCATAGGGCTCTCCAAATAAGTACAATGGGTCCCAGAAAGCTCGCACCGGGTCCCGGAAGTTTTCACCAGGACCCGCCAAAATCGCTTTGGGGCCCAGCTAAGTACAACGCGCCCCGCAAGCTCAAGCCGGTCTCCCCAAATATCGTGATCGGGACCCACAATTCCTGTTGGTATTCCCGAGAATGAAGAACAATTGTTCAATACAACGAAGAATGGCTCTTAGATGCTCCTGGGTTTTAGACATTGCGTGTAAAGAAAATATACGACCTTCAATATACCAGGAGGTGCTGAGTTGACATAAAAAGTAACGATACAAACAGGGGCGTCGATTTGTATCCTTTTGCGGGGGCCATGGCCCCCCCAATGCTGATCTTGGCCCCCCCAATGTTAATTTGGGCCCCCCCAATAACCCATGCTATTTTTATGCTGATAAAAAGCTAAAGGAAAAAAAAGAAGAAAAACACTGTGTTAGGTACATAGAAAACTTAGTTGATGTTAACCAGCACATTTTGTACTAAAAAAGAACAGATTTGGACTAGATAGTGGAGTGAGCAGGGGCGTCGATTTGTATCCTTTTGTGGGGGCTGTAGCCCCACCAATGTTGATTTGGGCCCCCCCAATAACCTATGCTATTTTATGCTGATAAGAAAGCTAAAGGGAAAAAATGAAAAACACCATGCTAGGTAAGTAGAAACATTGATGTTAACCAGCACATTTTGTACTGAAAAGAAACAGATTTGGATTAGATAGTGGACTGACCCTCCACCTTTTGCTGAAAAATGTAAAATTGTGTGCAAAAACAAACAAAATAGCTGAAATTCCCTCCACTGTGGAAGTACAGCTTATATCATAAAATGTCGAGATTAGCGATGCTGATGCATTTTAAACCAGATTTTCTGAAAGAAAATTTGCTAAGCAACTAAACACCAATTGCATGGTCATACTGATGTTTGTACACACCAGCAGGGTGTCGATGTGTATCCTTTTGTGGGGGCCATGGCCCCACCAATGTTGATCTTGGCCCCCCCCATGTTGATTTGGGCCCTGCCCTCAATAACCTATGCTATTTTTATGCTGATAAAAAAGTGAAAGAAAAAAGAAGGAAAAAACACTGCTAGGTACATAGAAAATGTAGTTGATGTTAACCAGCACATTTTGTACTGAAAGGAAACAGATTCGGATTACATAGTGGGCTGACTCTCCACCTTTTGCTATGAAATTCAAAATTGAGTGCAAAAAAAATAGCTAGATTTCCCTCACTTGTGGAAGGACAACTTACATCATAAAATGTTAAGAATAGCTGATGCTAATGCATTTTAAACCAGATTGTTCAACAACAAAAAAATGTTCAGCCACAAAACAACAATTGCATTGTCATACTGATGTTTGTATACACCACCAATGGCAAAACCACATGCATATGGAGCTTGAATAAGGTTCATTCCATTCTCACTTTCCAGTCATTGTCAAACTTGCATACCAGTGAGTGAACCAGTGAACAACAATCAGTTATCATTGAGATTGTGGATATACAAACTAAAATTATCTTCAACAGCCCACCCATCACACCATCAGCTTGATATTTACCTGGTGCCTACCTAGGTACCTACATGCCCAGTGACAATGTGGATATTCTTTTACTTTCTGCCATAGCGTTGTTTACACTAGATATGTAACCGAATGTGCCGCATATCGGCAGGAAATGTCGTACTGTTCAAATATACCACTGGATATGGATGCAACGTTTTGATGACGTCACAAACAGTCACAGTGTACGACTTATTCGCCCATCGGGAAACCGGACGATGTTGCAACATTACATTTGACTCAGTGCAGCGTGAAACTGCCATGAGACCATCGCAGTGGCTTCAGATCATCAGAACCTCTTCAAATAGATCCATATGCATGCATTCAATTTTGATATGGGGAATCCAAGTCTCAAACTGAACCAACGAGAGCCATGTGTGAGCCAATCTGCCAGCTTATGACACCATGAAAGACAAAACTCAGCAATAAGCTGCATGGACACTGCATTATAATTGATATTCCTGAGCAATATGTACTAAGTTATGGCGCACATGACTTCCAAAGCAAACCTTAAAAGTTACACCAAAGTTAGCCTTCAAGCCTTGGTGACGTCACAGCTTTTTCCTCATATATTGCAGAAATTGGTAGCATCAGGCATGTTTCAATTTCGCTGCGCATGGGGGGGGGGGAGAGAGTGATTTTTAGGCGTGCCGGACCATAAAGGTCATTTGCGCCGCCTCTAAAGCGAGTACGTTACATGCCTGTCTATAATAGCGAGTGCTTGCTATCAAGGTGCAGGCAGGTGAACATTTACGTTCAGGGAATTTCACGTTATAGTTTGTGTGATATTTTAGGTGCTGAAGGCGGGGGCTGATATGGGGACATGTCTAAATGGTTTTAATTTTACTTTGCTCCTCCACAAAATAATTTGTAGTTTTGGTGGGGGTGGGGCTGCGCATGCGACGTGCGAAGCTTATGCATTGCCCATATAGTTTTGCACGTTACATGATTTTTCTCGACAAAATGGAGGACTACCAGGGGGGGTCGATTTGTATCCTTTTGTGGGGATCATGGCCCCACCAATGTTGATCTTGGCCCCCGCAATGTTGATTTGCCCCCCAATAACCTATGTTATTTTATGCTGATAAGAAAGCTAAAGGGAAAAAATGAAAAAATATCATGATAACTAGAAAGATTGATGTTAACCAGCACATTTTGTACTGAATAGAAACAGATTTGGATTAGATAGTGGAATGACTCTCCACCTTTTGCTGAAAAATGTAAAATTTTGTGCAAAAAACAAACAAGATAGCAGTATTTCCCTCCACTGTGGAAGTACAGCTTACATCATAAAATGTTGAAATAAGCAATGCTGATGCATTTTAAACCAGATTGTCTGAAGAAAGAAATCCGCTAAGCAACTAAACAACAATTGCATGGTCATACTGAAGTTGGTACACACCACCAATGGCAAAACCACATGCATATGGAGCTTGAACATCATTAATTCCATTCTCAATTTCCAGTCATTGTCAAACTTGCATGCAAATCATGGTTATCATTGATATTGTGGATATACAAACTATAATTATATTCAGCAACCTACCCATCACACCATCAGCTTGATATTTACCAAGGTACCTACCTACCTACATACCCAATGACAATGTGCATTGATATTGATATGGGGCTACCCAATCTCAAACTAAACCAACAAAAGCCACGTTTGAGCCAATCTGCCAGCCTATGAAAACACGAGAGCAAAGTCAGCAAGAAGCCGTATAGACACCTCATTATAATTGATATTCCTGAAGAAAACAATGGTTAGTAAGCTATTGCCACACATGACTTCCTAAACAAACCCCAAAGAGTCATACAAGACCAGTGTCTGGTAGCGGCCAAGGCCTGTAGCGGCATTAAATGCCCCCCCCCCCCCACGATACCATTACCTTAGAAGGTACATCAAAATTCGCCTTCAAGATTTGGTGACGTCATAGCTTTTTTCTCTTATATTGCAGATATTGGTAGCATCCGGCGTGTTTCAATTTCACTGCGCATGAGAGAGTTAGAGCATTTTTCAATTTTCAATTTTCAAAGTTTAAAGAACTTAACCAAGCCGAACCTAACCTATTTTAAGTTGCTGTTGAATAAAAAATGATTGGTAAACTTGCAGTTTAAGGTGATTTTTTGTTTGTTCTAATTTTTCTTCAGAATACCATGTTCATGACGGTGACTAAGACGATGGGACCACTTATTTTCGGTGCAAATATATTTAATTTTAATTTGAAAAAAGTGACAAGTTGTTCAACTGAAAAACTTAAACCAACCTACCCTAACCAATCCTAACCAATTTGTTTGCTTTATGGTGACAAATGTGTGTAAACACTTTTCTTGGTTGGTTGGTTAGTTATTTGGGCTTACGGCCGCATTGACTGCGTTGGTCATACAGCGCCCACAACACTTTCCTTGTTCCTTAAAGCACAATAATACCAAAAAGTTTAAAAAAAACAAAAAACAAACATGTTCAGACTTTTGTTTTCTTCAAAAGCAGCTTAGGTTAGGTTAGGTTTCTTTATTAAGGTTGAGAATTTTCAGAAAATAAATTAATTGACATTTTTATTTTGTTTATTTTTTTGTTCTCAAACGGTAGGTTAAGCTAGGTTAGGTTAGGTTTTGTTGCATTAAATAAAAAAACATTTATGTTTATGTTATGTTACCGAACTCAAAGCCCTTTTTGGTAATATTTTGCTCACAACCTGAAAAGTAAGCATTCACAAAGAAAATAAGTGGATCCAATCATCTTAGTCACCTTCATAAACATGGTATTCTGCAGAATTTTTTTTTTTAAGGGAAAAAAAAGAACGCCTTAAACTGCAAGGTTACCAATTAATTCGAAATTTTTTGGGGAAACATTTTTGGAAATTTTTGAAAAGTTTTCCCACTTGGAAAGCCTAAACTAACCCAACTTAGCCAAATCTAACCCATTTGTTTGCTATATGGAATTAAATGTGTGTAAAAACTTGTCTTGTTACCACCTTAAAGCACAATAATACCGGTTTAGCTAGGTTAGATGCTGAACTTCGAAATTAAAAAAAAAATTCAAACATAAAATAAAATCGGAAATTTTCCTTCAAAAGGAGCTGACGTTAGGTTCGGTTAGGTTGGGTTCGGTTGTTCAATTTATAAAATTTTCGAAATGTACCTCGCTTCATTTTGGTTTCTATTTTTTTCTCCAAAGCAAGGGCGTCGATTTGTATCCTTTTGTGGGGGCCATTGCTCCACCAATTTTGATCTTGGCCCCCTCAATGTTGATTTGCCCCCCCAATGACATATGCTATTTTTATGCTGGGAAGAAAGTTAAAGAAAAAAATAAGGAAAAAAACACCATGCGACTTACGTAGATGCCAACCAGCCAACCAGCTGGTTGATGCCAACCAGCACATTTTGTACTGAAATGAAACAGATTTGAATTGGATAGTGAATTGACTCTCCACCCTTTGCTGTAAAATTGACAACTTTGTGGAAAAAAAACAGAGGAGTTGGATTTCCTTCCAATTTGCAAGCACAACTTACATCATAAAAGCAACCTTAATCCTTGGCAACGCGGTACATAGTTTATCGTCGCTTTACCGAGGCTTATTTACTGACGCACCCGAGCAGAAATCGGGCATATTCCAAATTCGGTGGAGAAATTCGGCGCAGCCTGGCAATCGCACTCGTGACGTCACGGCTCAGAACTATGGGCCTGTGGCGGCTGCAGAAGTGACAAACACCTGCTTGTAAGTTATATAAGGTCAAAGCCCATCACCAAATGTGTCTGGAGAGACTTGATAGACACTTGCGCGCAATAAATGCCACAAATCGTGGTGGGCGTTTCTCAGAACATCCAAATAAAAAATTCCAGTTACAAAAATTCCAGCGCCTAAAGTCTAAATTTGAGGTTGTAGTCGACAAATGTGACGGAGGTGAGACATTCTTGATGCAATTGCGCGCAGTGTTTAATCCGTAGCCCAATCTCATGTGACGTACTGATTCGTTTTTGTACTTCGCACTTTCTGTTGTATCTGCATATTGGTGTGATTTTAAATAGTGAATAAATAGCTTGCTGCTATTTAATTCCCAAAGGAACAGTAGTTGAAGAAGTAGGCAGGTAAGCTTGAACAAGAACATCCAAATACAAAATTCCAGTTACAAAAATTCCAGCGCCTAAAGTCCAGTCCTTGCCTTTTTCTGATTTGTGCTCAGGGTTTCCATTTTAATATCACATAACTATCACGTATGTCTTCAAGAAGGTCTGTTTTTAGTTTACTTTTCTTAATATTTTCACTCCACTGCACCTGGTGCTTTTTCTGTCCTGGATTGGGGCACCTAGTGTTGCATTTCCGTCCAGGGGTTGGCACACCTTTTGGTAAATTTACAGCTTAAGGCAATTTCTGATTTCTTGATTTGTTTAATGCAATGTTTAAGAATGTGATGAACATGATGTTACTGCTCATTTTGGTAAAGTTGTGTTTTAAGATGTTTTATGAATTCGTGGAATGTATCATTGCAATGCAATGTTTATGAATGTGACCCAAATTATGGGACCACTCATTTTCTATACAAATGCCTACATTTCAGGTTGTGAGCAAAATAACACCAAAAAAGGCTTTGAATTAGGTGTCATAGGATAAGCTATTCTTTTTAAATAAAAAGAAATGCAACATAACCTAGCCTACCCTCCCTTTGGATAAAAACAAAACCAAAACATCAAGTGGTAAAAATTTCAAGCAATGTATTTTTTTACAATAAAAAATGTAACCCAACTTAACATGTTGAAATGTAAAAGAAAATAGCATGTTGAAAGTACTATATCTTCAGGAATGGAATCCTGTGCTGATGATATTTTCTGTAATAAATTTGCAAATCAGATCTACATCATTAGTGTTAATAAATATGAAAAATTCATAGAAATGCATACACCGGTTTGTGGACAAGAAGTTATTCTGATGATTTCTGATGTATTGGAACATGACAAATGTTTCATGATAGAAGCAGGCAAAGTTAAAGTACTTATATCTCAATAAATGGTCAGTTCACTAACAAGACAGCAAATTCACTCCAATAGCACTCAAAACACCATGCGGCCCACTCTTTTTGGCAAGTTTAAAATCGATGACAGTGCTTTCTTGAATCGTGTTTAAAGCACATGAAGGAAATGTATTGCTGACACTTGTAAGGAACTGATGTGCAATCTGCAATCTACTCTCGATCGTGCAATCTGCGGAAAAAACACGTTGAGCAGCCGCAGTGGCGTATTAAAGGGAAAAGTTCCCCTCCCTAATGTCAGGCACCAATGAAATACTTTCACCCACCGTCATTACTATTCAGGTCTGCTGTGCTCTGATGCTCCATCAATGCCGGTGTGTTCTAGCCTGCATCTGATCGCTGAAGTATTTTTATTTAGCCGGTGTGTGTTTGTTGGTGTGTGGAGTGAGGAGGAGGGTAACGGTGACGGTGACGGTGACGATAGATCCGAGCCCACTATATGGCACGGCAGTCGCATGCTATTACTCAGAGTTGTTATGTTGACATGTGCTGAGCACTGCTCTTTTAATTATGTGACTTCACCAGTTATTGGACGATTTTCCCCGTTGGTGAGGATGCTGAATGAACATAAACATACACATTGTCGAATAAAAATCGGAAATTCTGAGATCCGAAAATATAGTGGGCTAAATCCGACGAGTTTTTTTTTGGTGGGGGGGGGGGGGGTTCTAGTGCGTTGGCACTTCGGCCCCCCCAATGTTTTTCAAAAATCGACACCCCTGGATACAAATTATACTTTATTGCTCAACGTTTCGGCCAGGGGCCATCATCAGGAAAGACGATGACGTCAGGAGTGACGATCGTCACTCCTGACGATGGCCCCTGGCCGAAACGTTGAGCAATAAAGTATAATCTTTATCGTTACTTTTGATGTCAACTCAGCACCTCCTGGTATATTGAAGGTCGTATAATTTATTTACACGCAATGAATAATTGTTCAACTTAACTCGTCCACAGGACAATTAAATTGGTGGTCGAGTAAATTTTGTTGTGAATTTTAAATTAAATTGTGGTCGAAATCATTCACCTACGTACACCACGCACCGTTATGGAATAGGTCTGGTGATTACACATCAGCCTGGCGATCTCGGTTCAACGCGGTGATCACAGATCAGTCTGGTGATCACAAATCAGTCTGGTGATCAAACAGCTGCCTATGTTTGATGGGACCACAATCACACCACAGTCTGATTGTGGTGGCAATCACACTGCGCAATGCTGAAGGGAGTCTAATCACCCGACTTGACCAGTGACGGCAGTACAGACTAGATTGTATAGTGCACGATCATCGTAGAATAATCACTTCATTCGGCGGCCAGCCAAGGGCTAGGTCGCGTCGAGGATGCCATCACAACCGTCCTATCGGAACGCTCTTGGGCGGTTGACGTTTATAATTATCACGCAGTGGTTTTTCCAAGTATTTAAAGCACATTTGGGGTACGTTTTTCAGCCGTCTCCCGGATGATGGACTATCTTTTTGGAGCAACGTTTTTCCTCACGGACCACATCTTGTCCGCAAATCAGCAGGGCTGGTATGTACCAAGGAGCACACATCCGCAAACTGAAATATGTGTGAAGGTACGGTCTAGCCGTGTCACACCCAGAAAAGCATGTCACTAAAACCATACTGAAGGGCAACGGCTGGCGATTACAGTTGCCATAGCAACACAGTCTAAAGACAGCTGTTGCGATGATGCTCCAATGAGGCACTCTCCCCTCCCACTGGCCGCCCGAGGCACCGCTCGATCAATGTCGAGTCAAGGTCAAGCAGTGACAGCGGAGCGGTATGACGCACTCTCCCCTCCCCCTGGCCGCGAAGGTCGGCCTTTCCAATTCGTGTTCTAGCCAGGTCCGAGGGGTGGGGGACGTTGCCAGCCGAGGTGAGATGCACCGTGTCGCAATGTGTTGTGTGCCGGAGACCCAACAGACGGTGGTTCTCGAGCCGCCGTCGGGTTTCGCTGTCACGCCTGTCTCGTGTCGTGACGTCTGTCGGATCGGGCCGCAGTGAGCCACTCTCAGACGCGCAGATTCCGACTCACTGCGCTGCCTGTTGGGTCCGGGTCCACGTGTGTCGGCTGAGTCTGTGTTACCTGCTGGTCGCTCGGTCGGGGTCCGTGTGTGTCGGCTGGGTCTGTGTTTTACCTGCTGGTCGCTCGGTCGAGGTTCACGTGTGCCGGCTGGGTCTGTGTTACCTGCTGGTCGCTCGGTCGGGGTTCATGTGTGCCGGCTGGGTCTGTGTTACCTGCTGGTCGCTCGGTCGGGGTTCACGTGTGCGGGTTGGGTCTGTGTTACCTGCTGGTCGCTCGGTCGGGGTCCGCGTGTGCCGGCTGGGTCTGTGTTACCTGCTGGTCGCTCGGTCGGGTTCACGTGGCGGGTTGGGTTTGTGTTACCTGCTGGTGCTCGGTCGGGGTCATGTGTGCCGGCTGGGTCTGTGTTACCTGCTGGTCGCTCGGTCGGGGTCCGCGTGTGCCGGCTGGGTCTGTGTTATTGGGTGGGTGTGTTGTGTTACCTGCTGGTCGCTCGGTCGGGGTCCGTTGTGGGCTGGGTCTGTGTTACCTGCTGGTCGCTCGGTCGGGGTTCCGTGTGGTGGTTGTTACCTGCTGGTCGCTCGGTCGGGGTCCGCGTGTGTCGGCTGAGTCTGTGTTACCTGCTGGCCGCTCGGTCGGGGTCGGTGTGTGTTTGTGTTATGTGGTCGGCGGTCGGGGTCGTGTCGGCTGGGTCTGTGTTACCTGCTGGTCGCTCGGTCGGGGTCCGCGTGTGTCGGCTGGGTCTGTGTTACCTGCTGGTCGCTCGGTCGTGGTCCGCGTGTGTCGGCTGGGTCTGTGTTACCTGCTGGTCGGCAGGACGCAATGCAATCCGCTGTTGGTCGTCGCCTGTGTTTGTGATACTCCGATCCCCACGTGTTTTCGTCCGCACGTCCTTCACCTGTACACGTGTCGCGCCCTCTGCCTCGGGCCATGCATGGAAACTCAATTGTGTGTTCGGTGGCTCCAGTGCGGTTCCTAGAAATGTATCACTAGGTCCGTGGTGACGCGCGACGAGAATCAGAGGAAAACATAGTTCCCCCAACACCGATATTATCCATTTATGCTTACCGCCTCCCGTGGTCCGAGGAACTTTTGATCCCAAGTGTGTTGTATTCATGCACGCCCCAAATTGTTCACCAGTGCTAAACAGTTGCTGTCTCATCTTTGCCTGGGTGGAGACATTACGATGCATGGCTTCTTAACCAAGCTGATCTCCTTAATTTTCAGCTGAATAGCTAAGTGGGAAGGTGTTAATGATGCATGTAGCCAAAACTGGGGTTTCGGCGCAGCGTTTGAGTGCTGTTTGTAAGGTTGTATCGTCATTAAGCGCATTTGCATTTGCTCGTCAAGAAATAGCGTAGAGCATAGATCGATTGTTCTGCCACCTGCACTGCCGGGGGTTGTCGGGACCGTGGCCTGGCCTGTCGTGCGTCCGGGTGCTGAACATCAGGGCAGTCGGCTCGGAAATGCTGTTGGAGATTGTGAACAATGCACCAATAAATAACCAACATCCTCCCCAAGAAGCGTTGACATCGTGCTTCAAGATACGTGTCTATGAAGTCGTCATGCTTCGCTTCTAACATATCTTGCTTGCGAGTAGCATGCCCACGATTCCCATAACGGATCGTGATATACTAGCATCTCGCAGCGCAATTCCAGATAGTCTGGTCTGTACAATACTAGTTTATGGCAAAACGGTATTTTTATCGCTATCGCACTTGTATGCATCCCTGAATTGTGTATCTCTCAAAACAAATGAAAAAGGCACATCATAAGTATACTATTGGGCGAAAATCGACTTTGAAGAACTTATAGGGTATTTATTATAAATGACATGATGTTCAAAGCGAATCTTGACACCCTACTGTACGTGCATTGGCATATCGCACCAAACGAAAAAAAAACTTCTCAACATTTGAAAGTATTGAAGAAAGCTGAGCCGCTATATGACACTGGACATACATGGTACATAGTACGACATAAATCACCACACGCCGAGGGCTAACAAAGTCAAAATCAAGTTCAAACTATTCGACTCAGTGGCGTATGAAATATGCTTCAGCCGGCGACATTCGCAAGTCGTGACAAAAAGGGCACGTCGGTGGACAATCTGGCGACAGTAAGAATAGCGCCAGCAGATTCCTTGAACACCCGGAAATCACCCAACAAATATATTGAAGCATACAGATGAGAAGGACTTCTCTCATCACTTCACAATATCTCACACATAACCTGGCTTCGGTGGCGACTCGGTGTCTCTCAGTCATCAAGGCGAACGTCCCATGGCCATTAAGGTTCAATGTTGTGGGTCCTGGCACGCGAGCATTGTTGCTTCGTCGCGGTCGAAACGTCGCCGGTCCGCTCACTGACCGTCATCGTGATGTGTCTCACTTCGGCGGGGAAGGCGGAACCCAGCCGCCATCGCATGCGCCGACCACACCACTCCGCCACCACCGCGAGCACGAGCGAGCCACAGCGCTAGCGCCGCTTCCTGTTCGGCAGGGACCGGTCGTCGCCGGATCGCTTCCGCTTCAGGTCGTCGCGCGAGCTCTCGCGCGTCTCGCGGCGCGACACCTTGCTGGTGTGCTTGTCGGCCTGCAGCAGCGCCTCGATCTTGCCGACGCACTCGCGCTGCATCTCCCGGGCGAAGCGCGCCACCTGGTGGTAGCTGGCGTTGAACATCTGCGCGTTGCAGAACATGAGCATGAGGTCGCGCTGGAACTGCAGCGTGTTGGTGACCAGGCCCGTCTCGACGTTGCGCTTCATCAGCGCCAGGTCCATGGGTCGGCGCACCACGGCGCGGTAGCGCGGCGCCTGCTCGTGGGTTATGGCGCGCGCGAACATGGAGGCGTGCCGGTGCGCGGCCAGCTCGCGCCACAGGATCAGGATCGACTTCCTCCAGATCTTGTAGTCGCGTCGCTCCTCGGCGTCGTCGCCGCTGAGCGCCGCCGCCGCGGGGCTGTTGGGCACCGACTCGGACAGCGCGGCGGCCACCGACGAGCCGCCGATCCGCTGACGCAGCGGCGCCGCCTCGCAGTCCGACTCGGCTCGCTCCTCCTTCACGGCGCGCGCCGACTCGGCCGCCGCCGCCACCGCTGGCTCCACGCCAGAGCGCGCCTCGCCGGGCGCCACGACGTCGCTCGGCGTCGACTCCCGTTCGCCCGGAGCCTCAACGGGCTCGCGTTTGATGTCGCCTGAGGCGATGACGGACAGCGGGGCACACGTGTCGCCACCGGACTTCCCTACCGTCATCGGCTGCTCTCTTGCACGTCGCGCCACTTGGTGAGTTTTACTACTTGACTCCAACGCCTCTGGAGTCGTTTTGCTCGATTCCTTCGCTGGTTTCCTGTGCTGCTCGTACACGGTCCTCGCGTCCGGCCCACTCGCGTCATTCCTGGCAGGCTCTTCCGTCGCCTTTCTATCTGACCCGCCTGTTGCCTTTCCATCGGACGACTCCATCACGGGCTTCCAATCTGGTTCCTTCAAGACCGTCCCTCGTGGCTCCTTCACATTATTCCCAGCTGGCTCCTTCACATTATTCCCAGCTGGCTCCTTCATAGTCCTCCCATCTGGCTCCTTCATGGGCTTTCCATCTGGATCCTTCATAGGCTTTCCATCTGGATCCTTCACAGCCTTCCCATCTGGATCCTTCACAGCCTTCCCATCTGGCTCCTTCGTGGGCTTCCCGTCTTGCTCCACTACGGTTTTTCCAACTGGCTCCATCGTGGGCTTCCTACCTTGCTCCTTTGCGTTCTCTTCAACCGGTTCCTTCATGGGCTTCCTATTTTGCTCCTTTGTAGTTTGTTCAACTGGTTGCTTCGTGGGCTTACCCTCCGACTCATGGACGGGCCTCACGTCACGATTCTTCTTCTTCTCTTCTAGCCCATCTACAGTCTCCTCAAGTGGCCCATGCATGCTGTCACCTGTTTGCTTTTCCATCTTCTGCTCTGGCCCTTTAGCCGACGCCTGCAGGTCCGTATCAGCATTGCGCTCCGGCTTTAACATCAGCCTAACCTCTACCCTCTTTTCCGGCTCTGCTTTTCGCTCTGGTTTTTCCTCAGACCTGTGTTCAGATGTTTGCTCTGCCCTTTGTTCCACAGTCACCTCAGACTCTTCCTCTGGTTGTTGCCCCGGCTGCTGCTGCAGCTCCCTGTCGGCGATTTGATCAGGTGCCTGACTTCGCTCGGCTTCAGCCGACCGCTCCGCCGCTGGTTCCTCAACTGCCGGCGGCGGCAGGCGCAGCGTCACCGCATTGTGGCCCGCCTCGGCCGGCAGCTCGGCCGTGGGCTCCGACTCGGCGGCGGTCGGCTCGGCAGCGCCAGACAGGTCGGCCGGAGCCGGAGCCGCGGCCGCCTCGGCCGCCGCCGGCGGCTCGGCCGCCGCTGGCTCGGCCTTTGCCTCCACGTCGGCCGCCGGCTGCGGCACGTCCGCCTGCGACGCGGCCACCTCGCCGGCCGCCGGCTCCGGCTCCGGCTGGACGCCCGGCGTCGCCGGCTCCGAGAACAGGTTGAGTCGTGGCAGCGGCACGCCCGGCGCGGCCGGCGGCAGCTCCAGCAGGCGCGACAGCGTCGGCGAGCTGGCGGCGGCCGCCGGCGCGCCGGGCTCGCCGGCCGGCGCGCCGCGCGAGCCCGACGACGGCGAGCGCAGCAGCGACGTCAGCAGCGGCGAGGCGGGCGCCGGCCGCGGCTCGCCGCTGTCGCGACTCGCCTCGTCGCCACTCGCCTCGGCCGGCGTAGCGACCGAGGCGGGACTGTCGGGCATCGTCTCCACTTCCGACACGGAGCCGGCCTCCTCCGACTGGCTGCTCTCGCGCCGCTCGGCCGCCGGCCGCTGACGCCTGGGCGGCGACGGCTTGGCCAGCTGCACGCGCAGCGCGTGCTGCACGGCCAGCTTCTGCTGCTCGCGCTCGGCCAGCCACTGGCGGCGCCGCTCCTGCTCCAGCGCGGCCGCCTCCTTCTCGGCGGCGATCTCGCGCTGGATCTCGTCCAGCTGGGTGTCCAGCTGGCCGGAGCGCAGCTGTCGGATCTGCTGCTTGAGCGCCACGTAGGCGGTGCGCGCTTCGGCCACCTGGCGGCGCAGCTCGTCGCCGCGCTCCCGGCGCAGCCGACGAACGATGCTCTCGCCGGGCGTGTCGATGGGGGCGGCGGCTGCGGCGGCGGCGTCGCCACGCTCGCGCTTCCGCCGCGGCGTGTCAGCCAGCTCGAGCAGGCGCGCGTACTGCTGCGCGCAGTTCTTCTGCGAGAACCAGTCGTGCGGCCGGCCCGGGTCGGCGAAGCCGCGCATCGCGCGCGCCACCGACATCCAGTTCTGGTCGCCGGTGCGCATGACGGCCGACGCCAGCGCCAGCTGCTCGCGCGTCGACCACGTGTCGAGGGGCGTCTGCTTGAGCGTCAGTCGAGACGGAGTGCCCAGAGACATGGCGGTTAGCTGAAACGCGCGCACACAACGGCCGATCAGAGTCCTAGAGATTGACGTCACATTCACAAGTTGTGCCAAGCGTTCGGAATTGGAATGGGCTGGTGGTTGTTGCTTAAACAATTTGCATAGAGTAGGGGGACCGAATAACGTTGTCCTTAAAAATAGTATTCCGTGCAGTGACTTTCTAAAAGATGCCAATGGATGTGAAAGGTGAACAGAAATCAGGTGGTACATGGTCAAAGCACTTATTTGCAATATTTTGCTACATAATATCTTACAACGAGCAACCCTGCAGCGCAAAATAATTTATGAATTGCAAGTAATTGCAGCTAAATTTGGTTGTTTTGATAAACATGCTTAGATAATAATAATAAACTAGATAATAAAATAAGATAATAAAATAAAATAATATATAATAATCTTATTTTATTTAAAATAAATAAAATAAGATAATAAACATACAAATTAATGGTTGCATAAAAACCACTGAATGAACAGTGTCTGACCACTTACAGATGCAAAAACACATTTTGCAGTCAAAGTACATCAGTCAAAGTACAAAGAAGACCTCCAATTGGGTGCACTGAATGAACCAGGTCCATCATCAGGGAGGGGGTTAATGTGGTGCTCATTCAGAGGTGTCGGCAGGATAACCTAACCTAGCCTAACATAGGATAGCCTAGCATAGCCTAGCCTAACCCAACTCACCCCAACCTAACACCCCTGGATTCATTCAGTGCACCCGGCTTGAGGTTTTCTCAGTACATTTGAATGACATCAACAACAGCTGACTGGCAGTCAGCTTATGGTGACTTTGATACCTTGTTGATATGAAGAAAGTGGGAGGGATAATACTTGAAGATTACCCATTTTACCTCCTTGAAGAATACAAAGAGGTTAGGTTTCATTAAGTTATGTTAGGCTTTTGTTGTAGGCTTTAAAAATTGTTATTGTTGTTTTTTTAGGATGTTTTGGGAATTTGTAGAAAATTCTTTCAGAATACCATGTTAGTTAACATGATTCAGAAGATCCAACCACTCATTTTCAACTTTTGTGTGCTTCTGAATCATGTTCATAAACATGGTATTCCCCCCCCCCCAATTTTTTTTTCTTCACAAAACACCTTAAAGCACAAATTTACCCCATCTTTGGGGTGGGGTGGATTTTCTATCATTCAAAAACAGTTCAGGGTAGCTTGGGTTAGGTTAGGTTAGGCTTTATATTTGACATTTTTCCACAAAAAAAAAATTGTTTGGAATTTTTCCATGACAAGGAATATTTTTTTTTGCATGGAAGGTTAGGCTGTTACATCATTTTGTTCTTTATTTTCAACATTATTGTCATGCTATATTTCCCAACTCCAAGCCCCTTTTTGGATGTTATTTTGCCTCACAACTGAAAAGCATGCATTTGCAGAGGAAATGAGTGGTCATATCATGTTCAGCACACTCACAAACATTGCATTAAAAAGAAATTCCAACAAATCAGAAACTACCTACCTTAAACTGCAAATTTACTGCAAAGTCTTATGTCTTAAGTTCCTATGTTGCCTTAAAAGGCGTTTTTTGAGTTCTTTGAATTTTTCTTTGGAATACCATGTTTATGAAGGCGACGGGACCACTTATTTTCTGTGCAAATTATTACTTTTCAGGTTGTTAGCAAAATAATGTCAAAAAGGGGCTTTGAGTTAGGTAACATAGCATTAAAAGAACGCTGGCCGTAACGATCGCACGATGGGTCCGTACTACCGACCGTAACGACAGCACACACGGTCTGTACCAGCGTGGTAGCGAGCATACATATGAAGTCTTTACCACAGTTTGGCAGCAGAACGTGCATACTTTCTGTACATAAGGGCAGTGCTGGCTGGGGTGGAGTGGAGGTGATTGTGACCTCATTTGGCCCTGAAGACCAAATGAGACCAAGAAGACATTTGACTGAAGACCAAGATATACATTTTGTGACCTGGGGTCACAAAATGTATACTGCAGCGAGTTCACCACAGCCGTAATTCCTCCAAATTGTGTGCTTCTAGTTTCAGATCTTAGGTGGCTGACCCCCCCCCCCCCCCGGGTGAACGTTATGTGAGAAGCATGTTGACCAGGGATCTTCTGCACTTCATCCTACCGTAGCATTGCTTGCACTCAAAATGTAATGGAATGTCGTGCGTACCGAACCGGGCTGTTGAAATAAACAACTTGAACTGGATATGGATGCAATGTTTCATGGGGTCATGAACCCTTGCTGTGAGGTAGGTGTATAACCACTTTGGTTCGAAGATATCAAAAGTTGAATGACTGCAGAAAGTGAGAGGTCTTACTGAGCGGGAGGGGGAAGCGGGAAGCTGTCATGGAACCATCTGTGGCTCCAGTTCATCAGAATCCCTTTCGATTGTTTCTGGGACAGGGGTGGATACAAGGGGTGCTGGGGCATGTGTTCCCAATGTCCTCTCAGGTTTTTGGCCAGAGTTGCACATTGAAAGAAGTCTGACCTTCAGTGCCCCAGAATGCCCCCACAAATTTTTCAGTTCCATGATGACAATTCGACACATGGTCCAATTGGACATTCATTGCATGAGTAGGCTTTAATTTAGTATTTCCCTCTTTACTTTCATGGATATTATAACATCAAGCAACTGATATGATAGTGTAAAGTAATATAAAGTGCAACATTAACCAATGGCCCTGACTGCTAACGACTGTGCGATGGGGTTAAAAATATATTGGTGCAGAGATTCGAACCCACCACCATCTGTACAGAAAACGGACGCCCTAACCAACTGCGCTAATCGTCGACATTACGTGGGCCGAATACGCTATGTAGATCATGCCGACTGAGATGTTTATTTCCTTGATAATATCTGATGAAATTTCGCATGTTCTTTACACACCACCAAAAATAAATGCTTTTCTTACTGCAGCATAACCTAACCTAACCTAGCCTAACTTACCTTTGGAGAAAACAAATTATTGTTTATTTTATTTTAAGCAATTTATTTTCTTGAAATTTTCAAAATGAAAAAAGAAACCTAACCCAGCCTAACCTAACCTAAGCTGCTTTTGAAGAAAAAACTCCTATTTTTTATTTTCTTAAATTTGAAAAATTTTGGGAAACTTTTCAATATTACTGTGCTTTAAGGTGGTAACAAAAAGTTTGTACATGCATTTGCATCCATAAAGCAAACAAATGGATTAGGTTTGGTTACATTACATTAGTTTAGGTTTATACCTACCTAGGTTTGATTTTAATTCCCCCAAAATCACAATTCTTTAATTTGGAAAGAAAACAAGTGGTCATATCATCCTAGCTGTAAATTTGTCTTAAAAGGTGTTTTGGGAATTTTTTTTTTTTTTCGGAATACTATGTTTATGAACGTGATTCGGAAGATGAGATCATTCGTTTTCTCCGTAAATGCTTACGCCTCGGTTAATCTTAGCGATAATATCTATAATGCGCCATATATGCCACACCTCTGTTTTTTGTTGCATAATTTATCCATCCCTCACCTGGCACTTCTCAGACGTGATTAAAGGGCGATTCAACACTTCACGCAGTTGATTCAACCCTTTTTCACGTCGAAAATGCTTAATTTCCGCCTCTTTGCCACATATATAACACACCACTACTATTCCACCACAACGCCGAAAAACTAAACATACAGCACGGCTAAGAGCCAGCTTCTGCTCGGTCTCGTCTTGCCTCACAACTTCCAACAAATAGTACGATAATTCATAATTAAATAGGAAAACCTAACCTAACCTAACCTAACGTAATACAATCTACTCTTATCTAAACCAATATAAACTCATATATTATAATTTAAAAACAAGCTCAATATTTATCGTGACGTCATTTGTACATCACAGCCTCAAGCCGTGCTCTGCTTAGTTTTTTCGGTGTTCCGGTAGAATAGTGGTGGTAAAGACATAAAGACATAAAAGATCAGTGCAACTATGAGCCACAAGGGCCCTTCTTGGTTGCACTTGGTACACTGAACCGGTTGCCCACCAAATCTGTCAATCAACCCACCCTGGAATACAGAAAAACAAGCCCCCTATTCTTATAATGATTGTCTATGCCATTTTTAAAGATGTTCAGTGTGTTGCTACTGACAATTGTTCCTGGAAGCTGGTTCCAGTGTTCTACTACCCTGTTGGTGAAGAAAGACTGTCTTAACCTTGTCCTGCTGTGATTAACTTTAATTTTGAATTGATGACCTCTAATTGCATCATTTCTGTTAAATTCAAACATTTCCCTTAGATATCCCTGCTCCTGACCATGAACAAATTTAAAAACTTCGATGAGATCTCCTCTCAGCCTTCTATATCTAAGTGAAAACATATTCAATTTCTTCAATCTTTCCTCATATGCCAGGTTGCCTATACCATTAACCATTTTTGTTGCCCTCTTTTGTACTCTCTCTAAAAGCCAACAATCTTTCTCATAACTAGGGGACCAAGCTTGGACACAGTATTCCAAATGTGGCCTGACATATGCACAGTAAAGCTTCCTGATGACCTCCTCACTTTTGTATGACACATTCCTCTGTATCGCCCCAAAGCATTCTTAGTGCCTTCTTCTGGGCTTCTTTGGTCTGTTCTGATGCCCCCAATTTTGTGTTCAAAATAACACCTAAGTCCTTCTCCTGCTCAGTCACAGATAGTACTTGGCCATCCATCAAGTATGGCACCTTCATATGCTGCCTACCTACATGCATGACTTTGCACTTATCAAAATTAAACTTCATTTGCCATCTATGTGGCAGAGGCGGAAATTAACCATTTTCGACGTGAAAGTGTTGAATCAACTGCGTGAAGTGTTGAATGTCCCTTTAATCACGTCTGAGAAGTGCCAGGTGAGGGATGGATAAAATATGCAACAAAAACAGCAGTATGGCGCATTATAGATATTATCGCTAAGATTAACCGAGACGTAAGCATTTAGAGAAAACGAATGATCGCGTCTTCCGAATCACGTTCATAAACATGGTATTCCGAATAAAAAAAATCGAAAAATTCCAAAAACACCCTTGAAGAAAAAAATACCGAAATATCTTTTACAATCAAGAAACATCTTTTAAGACGAATTTATCAATTTACCGACTCAGGCTAGGCAAGGCTGGCTTAGTTGGTTTTTTAGGCTATGCGAGGCTAGGCTAAGCTCGGCTATGCTAGGTACACACATGCTGTATCAGCATAAATGCAACAAGGCACCACCCACCATGTTTTTACTCAGGGCAATGATCATTTAACCAAATAATTTGTTTTGGTATGTTAAGGGCCTTGGTTTTGGATACCCTGCATAAGCCAGATACGGCCATATGATTATTTGGTTAGTGTTTGTGACGTCACAAGTGAGCAGGCTTCTTTTAGCATGCGAGTATCATCAGAAAACTGGTTGTGTTCACCATGCCGTATTCGGTATTGCTATATATATATATGTCAGCGGATGTGTAGGGGGTTGCACATTTTTTTAAAGGTTTGCAAATTCTTACTTCAAAACGATCCCTCATTGGCTAAGTTTCGGCTCAACATATGACAAGTATCCAGGTATAAAAGTATCTTCAGTCGGTATAGTCTTGAATGCTCTCTACTAAAATATGTTACTCTGACTTCCTGCTTATGGGCTTGGTGCTACCTGTGCTACCTGTGCTTCATGCCACCTATGCTTGGCATGGTGCTCCAGCCTGCTTCAGCTATGGCTTTACCCGAGTCAAACAATGGTGGAAATTTGGCAGTTCGCGGCCCAGCGAACTTGGCTGTTTTGGTGTCCATGGGGACATTTGGCCTCAGCAGTCTAGGATTATACACTGCATACCCGAAATATCTAGCAATCTGTGATGTTCATGACGTCACGAGGTAAATCTGCCAGCATCGTTAAACCAGTCGCGGTCAGACCCACCAAAAGTGAGCGACATGCGCCGCTTCTCGTCCTTAAAGAAGCGTGTCCTCGAATGATGGCAGAAGGGTTGAATGTTGATTTGGACGATTGATTTCTGGTAGGTGCTACCTGGCTTCAATTCAGTTTAGTAGGTTACGTTGGGCTCGGCTAGGTTTTTGTATGTAATGCTTATTTTCTGTATATTTCTGCCGTGCTCGGTGAAATCAGTTTTTGGTAAATATCAAGATCAAGGTAAAATGTGATTTTTAGGATTTTTTTTCGTAATTGTATGCTTTCTGACATGATGAAGATGATGCAGTCACTCATTTTCACAGCAAATGATTACTTTTAAGTCATATACCCTAGGGGTAAATATCAAGATCAAGGTAAAATGTGATTTTTAATTTTTTTTTTGTAATGGTATGCTTTCTGACATGATGAAGGTGATGTGGTCACTCATTTTCAGCATAATATATAAAATGTATCATAGCATAATATAATGTAATCTAACCTAACCTAGCCTAACATAACCTAACCTAGCCTAACATAACCTAACCTAGCCTAACATAACCTAACCTAACATAACATAACCTAGCCTAACATAACAAACATAAATGTAACATAACAAAACATAACCTAACCTAACCTAACCTAACCGGAAAACCAGTATACGCAATATGCTATATTTGTAGAGGGAAGATTTTGCTAGTGTATTTCTTTGCCAACTGAAAAGTAATCATTTGCAGAGAAAATGAGTAGTCGCATCATCATTTCCACATTCAAATACCCCATATGAAAAACAAAAAATAAAAGTCACATTTTACCTTGATCTTGATATATACCCAGTTTTTTTTGCAGTAGGTAGGTAAGAGAAGAGGGGGGGCGTATCTGAACATGTTCTGTTTCCTGAACACCTACCTTCAGTCGTCTCCCACATCATGTTCAGTGCATAAATTTTTTTTTGCAATTACACCAGCATTTTTGTGGCTACTAATAGCTTGTACCACAACAGCTACAGTGAGGTAATCCTGAACAACAACATTTTCATTTTCAGAATACGCACACCACTATAAAATAATCATCTATTTTAAAGTTGCTCTTTGCAAGTGGTTAGAGGATTTTCATTGAGATGAACTGTTTGAATATGGATAGCTTGTTCATTTTTGTGTTCAGTAAACACAGTACAATTACTGGTTCAGCCATACAGAAGCAGCAGTAGAGCTATTTGTTGCATAATGCCTTTAGTGTTCAGAAACCCCCCCCCCCTCTTCCCCTACCTACCTAGGTACCTAGATGCATAGGGGAAGAGGGGGATGGGTATCTGAACACGTTCTGTTTCCTGGACACCTACCTTTAGTTGTCTCCCACATCATGTTCAGTGCATAAGTAACAAAAAGATGGTGGTATTCATAAATGATGGACGTGTCTCTACCAAAATATGAAAGTCTGATCACATAATTATACCTATTCTTTGTGTATGGAGGTTGCAAAGTTCACAGGAACCATTTTAGGCTTCCAAGAGCAGTTGGCTTAAGGAAACCATAAGGAAGTGACTTTCAATTTGTTTTGCAATTACACCAGCATTTTTTTTGTGGCTACCAATAGCTTGTACCACAACAGCTACAGTGAGTTAATCCTGAACAACATTTTCGTGTTCAGAATACGGCACACCACTATAAAATAATTATCTATTTTAAAGTTGCTCTTTGCAGGTGGTTAGAGGATTTTCATTGAATTGAACTGTTTGAATATGGATAGCTTGTTCATTTTTGTGTTCAGTAAACACAGTACAATTACTGGTTCAGCCATACAGAAGCAGTAGTAGAGCTATTTGTTCCATAATGCCTTAAGTGTTCAGAAACCTCCCATCTTCCCCTATGTTGAGTACCTACATAGGTTGGTAGGGGAAGAGGGTGGGTATCCAAACACTTAAGACATGATGCAACGAATAGCTCTACTGCTGCTTCTGTAAGTGGTTTTACAGCAGCTTTTTGCTCCCAGGTCACGTGGTCTCAGGAACAAGATAGAGGGAGAAGACCCAGCATAATGATCTTCATAAATTAAAAGCGACCACCAAATATAATTATCAATTCAGTTTTAATAACAAAATAGGTTTACCATAGATGCTGCTGAAATGAGTAGAATTAAACTTACAAGCATCAGCAAATTCCAATATGCTTTCTGATTTACGTGGAGACTGCACTCAGCTCTATGGTATCTGGCAGCTGATGAATGACTGCCAGATGACAAATTGGCACGGTGGTGAAATTAGCGAAGGATGTGATTATAAGCCAACTTCCTGAGCAATGGTAGAGAAAATGATAACAAAAGTATACTTAATTTATGTCAACCAAGTTCATAAACCAATACCTGATACTCCTTGACATGCTCACACCACAACTGGCCAGCAACCTACTAAGTTCTACTCTATGTCGTTCTCCTGAATTTATGAAAACCCTGTACATTACTCATGTCAGGCCTCTTTTGGAGTTTGCATCGTGTGTTTGGAATACAGGTTACATGGGTGATTTAAGGCGACTAGAATCAGTACAGAGAAGGTGGACACGAAACAGAGGGGATGGAAGGTCTGGATTATGGTGCCAGATTATGGAAACTAGGTCTGTACTCGGTGCAAGGTAGACTGATTCGAGCAGACATTATAAAATGTTGGAAGATTTTTCATGGCCATCCTGCCATTAAGATCCCCAACATGTTTGTGCTGGCACCATTGGTGAACACACATGGACACTCACTGAAATTGGCTCACAGGCGTGCATCAGTGGATTGTAGGAAGATATTTTTAGCCTCAGATGCTGTGCCACTTGGAACTCATTGCCTGATGATGTAGTAGCCTAACGGACCATTTAAAGCTGCATTGCACTCAAATCGGTATTTTTTTCTTAAAAGGTGTTTTTGGAATCGTATGATTTTTTTGCGGAATACTATGTTTATGAACGTGATTCGGAAGATGCGATCATTCGTTTTCTCCGTAAATGCTTACATCTTGGTTAATCTTAGCGACAATATCTATAATGCTCCAAATATGCCACACTGCTGTTATTTGTTGCATAATTTATCCATCCTCACCTGGCAATTCTGAGACATGATTAAAGGGACATTCAACACTTTTTGACATCGAAGTCGCAGTTGATTCAACACTTCCACGTTGAAAATGCTTGATTTCTGCCTCTTTGCCACATAGATAACACGACGATACTACTTACCAGAATGCCAAAAAAACTAAGCAGAGCACAGCTTGAGGCCGTGTGTACGGATGACGTCACGATAAATATTACGCTAGTGTGTTTAAATTATAATATATGAGTATATTAGTTTAGATAAGAGTAGATTGTATTATGTAAGGTTAGGTTAGGTTAGGTTTTCCTATTTAATTATGAATTATCATACTATTTGTTGGAAGTCGTGAGGAAAGACGAGACCGAGCAGAAGCCGGCTGCTCTCTGAGCCGTGCTGCATGTTTATATATCACCTTGGCCGTGCTGTATGTTTAGTTTTTTCGGCATTGTAGTGGAATAGTAGGGTGTCATCTATGTGGCAAAGAGGCGGAAATTAAGCATTTTTTACGTGAAAAAGTGTTGAATCAACTGCATGAAGTGTTGAATGTCCCTTTAATCATGTCTGAGAAGTGCCAGGTGAGGGATGGATAAATTATGCAACAAAGAGCAGCGGTGTGGCATATATGGCGCATTATAGATATTATCGCTAAGATCAACCGAGACATAAGCATTTACAGAGAAAACCAATGATCGCGTCCTCCGAGTCACGTTCATAAACATAACATTCTGCGGAAAAAATTCCAGAAATTCCAAGAACACCTTTTAAGAAAAATTTACCCTCAATTCTCTGCACATTGTTATATGAATATACTGAATAGATTAACCATGATAATATACTAATCAAACTTGAAGAGTAGCCATACTTCTCTATATTCAGAATATAGAGATCTCTATATATCTTTAGATTCAATCTCTGTATTCAATCTCTATCTTCTGTTTTTCAGAAATCTTGACTGGCAACAAAATATTAACAGATGTAGTGGCTACTCTAAGCATACAAATTCTGCTTAAGGTACACTTTCCAGTTCCTGTGTCTTGCCCTGACTGTCGGATAACCATATTTTCTTTAATCTAGGGGACTGGCATACCTGCAGGGGCTCCCCTCATCGGGCACGGAACTCATCTCTGGGTGAGTGATGCTTGAGTATATGGGGAGCCAACCAGGTGAGAACTAATGAATATTCACAAAACACCCCATGAGTAGGATGCTTGTGCACCGACTGATTTGCTACTTACTGTATTGGGATATGGGTTTCAGAATATAAAATGGTTTAAGGAAAATTATACTAAAAACAATCTATCTAAAAAAAATTGTTCCCACCACCAAGCAACAACTTTTGTGAACGTAAAAGCTAAGAAAATTGGTTGTAGTCAATTCTTATTAATATTAAATGTTCTCCAATGTATCTTTTTAGTTCATGTCTGGAATGTTTTAGTTAAAGCCAGGAATGACTTGGAAGGATCAAAAGTGACTAGACAAGGAGCAAATTGCCGCTGTAAAACCACCTACTGTTGCCAAACCAGTAATTGTACTGTGTTTGCAGAATGCAAGAACGAACAAGCTATCCATATTTAGACAGTTTCTTTTGATGAAAGTGTAATAAATTGCAAAAAGCAACCTCAAAACCAGCAACTAGGGGAAGAGGTGGGTATCCAAACACGTTCCGTTTCCTGAACGCTTGCCTTTAGATGTCTCTCGTGCAGTGTTAAAATAATGGTTTTTCGTTAGGTGTGAGATGTATTCGGGATAGCGAAAAAAAGGTATGTGCTATAAACTGGTATTGTATGTCATATCACATTATAGGTAATCCATCTACATGAAATTGCATTGCGAAATGTTCGTCTATCACCATCCTTTATCAAGGGCATGAGCATGACATTTATGAACGAGATACTGTTAAAAAGGAGACATGAAGACTTCATAAGCACGCATCAAGAAGCAAGATGTCGATACTTCTTGGAGAAGGATGTCGATTGAGTGTTCAGAAAGTGGTATATTCCACGAATACTGTATCACTGCTCCTGTGTCACGTTCAGCGAGTAAATAACAAAAATGGCAGTGTTCATATAGAATGAACCTTTCTCTACTGAAATATGAAGATCCAATCGCATAGTACTACTGATTCTTTGTGTATGGAGCTAGCGACACAGCGGGTGCCATTTTCAGGCTTCGGAAAGCAGTCAGCTTAAGAAAATGGCAATTAACTGACTTCCAATAGTTTTTCACTTACATTTGTATCTATAAGTGGATACAATAACTTGTACCATGACAGTTACAGTGAAGTCTTGTGATTGTGTGGAGCCATGTTTTATTTGGCTGAAATATATTTAATGCCATCTTTATCGGGTTAGAAAAGCATTTGGCAAACAGCACAGGCGAATTTCTGTGTGTTCCCTGAACCGAACAGCAGTGTTTGTGATATGGCACATGTATTTGTGCCTGCTAAAACGGGTGTGCTGAATTCAGAACACAGACTTAATTAGCATTTATTCCCAGGATTTAAGCATTTTTAAGGTTGCACTTGGCAAGGACAGATCTGGTGATTATCATTGGGGAGGGGGCACATTTCCTCAGATTGTTTTTGGCAGAAAACTTTGATGAGCAGGGGAGGGTATGCTGGATCATACTGAAGGGGCACTTTTCGTCCCCAAGGAGAGCATTTTCATCTGAGAGATGCATTTGTGGCTAACGAATCTGTTGAGCATAGGGTGGGGAGGATGCACACTGGCCTTCCTGAATGGGTGCTTTCCCCAGCCAGAGGGACACCACATTTCCATGAGGGGAAGGGGAGGGGCTATATCCTAAAGCTCGCTGCTTCCAGCAGACTGAGCTTGAACAAAGACTGGCGACGCCCGACGCTACTAGCCACGGGACAGGTCACAGCTATGTTATTCATATGCTGTCCTCGGCATCCTGCATGGCTTGAACAGCAAGACAAAATGGAGGAGGCCTCTGCCCAAAACTTCATGCCAGCAAGACAGTGTATGCCGAGTGGGAGGGAGAGAGCAGAACACCTTCCAGCCTGTATCTCGGCTCCCATCTGGTGCCATGATCATAGGCAGCAGAGGGGGCAGGAGGCACTTAAGCGGGTCGCGGCCGCCAGTCGTACCGAAGGCGTGGTCGAGTAGCAGTGATGTCCCCGCCGGCCCAGTCGGTCGAGCGTCAGACGGCTGCCCTGATGCATCGCCGTTCCCGTGCACTACCCGGCGCACATCGGCACGCACAGCAATCAGGAAAGACGTACATTGTATTTGCGTCATATGGTCAGCCAGCTGGCGCCAAGAACACGACACCGGGCAGGCCAGCAAACATGCCGATGTCGGCCCGCCGTTGGCATGTGTCGTGGCGAGCTCGGCATCTTGTAAGCGGCATGCCGACATCTGGTCGCTCTCGGCCCGACATCGGCAAACTAACCTGGAATATCAACATGTCGGGTTGGGTTCGGAAAATAATTAGCGGCCAGCCTATGTCGGGCCGTTGTCCGACATTTCACTCCCCAGCAGACAGCGAGCCGCTATCGTCCCAACAGCAGCCTGACATCTTCCCTACGTCGGCCCTACGTCGGTTACAGTCGGCTGGGTGTCGGCTGCATCTAGGCATTGGCGGACATACCATGCGGAGTGCCTATTCTTGCCAGATGGGCACCACCTTTCCTTGGGAGGGGGTGCATGCCTCCAGTGCCCCATATTTATCTGCCCCTGGTAGGGGACTTAACTGCCTCTCCATGCCAGAACATGGAGGCACTGATTGACAAAGGCGGCACTGTCAGCGTCGAACGATGGGCGCAGACATTCCAACATCACTGCTCAAGTCCTCCACTGACACAAACACTTAGCAACATGAACACTAGCTAGTAACTAAAACTAAGCAGGCACAGCACCAGCACATGCCTCACACACGATGTCTGTGACAGCTTCTTCATCATCACCATCATTATGCAGCAGGTGGGCATTGTATCCTTCACATACAGCAATGTGCACTGGGTGTGGACAGTTGTGGGGCACATGTCACATTCAATCCAAGCCCTGTCCAATGAACATGCCAATGGCAGCCTGACAGTGGCCCACTATCAGCTGGGAAGTGGAATGTCCACGTCGGCTACATCTCATTCTGAGATGTAGCCGACGTGGGGCTGTTCGTCAGGAAGATCTTGGGCTGCTGTTGGGACAATAGCGGCTCGCTGTCAGCTGGGGAGTGAAATATGTCGGACAACAGCTGACGTCGGCTGGCCGCTATTGATATGCCAAACTCAACCCAACATTTGTTTATGCTCTAGGTTAGTTTGCTGATGTTGGACCAAGAGCGGCCTGCCACATGTTGGCATGCTGTATGTCTGACTGAAACTGGCATGTCGGCATGCTGCTTATGAGATGATGAGCTTGCCCCAACACATGTTGACTGCTGGCCGACATCGGCATGTTTACTGGGTGTCCATCCTGGTGCTGTGTTCTTGGCATGGTGTTCAGTATTTGATATAAATCCAATATGTGTCTTTCCTGAGTGTTGTGCACTGGGAAGTGGACGGGAAAGGTGTTGCACCATCACTCTGGAGCCGTCTAATGCTCGGCCATCTTGGTCGGCGGGGAACCCACTGCTACTCGACCACACTTTCAGGACGGCTTGCGGACGCGACCTCGCTGGCGTGCCTCCTGCCCCCTCTGCTGCTCATGATAATGGCACCAGACGGGCGCCGAGATGCAGGCAGATGGAGGGTGTTCTGTTCTCTCCTTCCCACTCGGGTTGGAAGTGCGTTTGTGTGCAACACAGCCACCAGATCGTTCACATTACCGAAGCTGGCATCCGTCTACACGTCCGAGCTGGTGACAATTTATAAAGCACTTGCTTTCATAGAGGTAGGGGACGATGAATATGATGTCATTTTATCCGATTCGTTGAGCAGCCTTCTGGCACTTAGGAGTTTTAATTCCACTGACCCTTTAGTATATGATATCTACGCCACCTTACTATATTAGATCATGCAGGAAAATTCGTCCACTTCTGTTGGATTCCTAGCCACATAGGTATCGCAGGCAATGAACAAGCCGATAATGCTGCCAGGAGAGCGGCACAGGCTCCCTTGCGGAGAGCATTCCCAATCCCTACCAGGGACAACAGTTCAGGTATCGTAGCTTTTCTAACAAGTAAATGGCAAGCGAGTTGGGACGAGCTTGTTTCCAATAAACTACGGACAATAAAGCCATCTCTGGGCCGATGGCTGTCATGCTCGCGTAGCACAAGGCGAGACGAAGTGACGCTGTGCCGTCTACGAATAGGACACACTTACGCCACCCATGGCTACTTACTCAATGGTGAGAATAATCCACTGTGTCCTAGGTGTGGTGCAGTGCTGACAGTTAGCCACGTTCTAATTTCATGCCCGAGGCTATGCCTCGAGCGTCAACACCATTTCGGGAGTGACCAGGCTCATTCCCTCCTAGCAGTATTAGGTGATAAATCACAGGTCGTTGAATCCGCAAAGCTCTTTACCTTCCTGTCTGAGGTGCGATTTTACTCTATCTATCCGGGGCGGTAGCACTGAGCTACACTGGGAGGGACTCGCGCAGTACTGGAACATAGTTATAGCAACGCGTTGAACAAGTAACTAGTTATGGGCGCCAAATGACCCTGCAGTCGGCGCGCCCTTAAACCCAAATAATCAATCAATCAATCCTTCCCACTCGGTGTACACTGTTTTGCTGGCATGAACAAGTGATAGACAAAGGTCTCCTTCATTTTCGCCTACTATTCTTACCATGCAGGATGCTGAGGACAGCAGATGAAGGACATAACCGTGACCTGGCTTGTGGCGTCGGCATCGCCGGCTGATCGCCAGTCTTAGCTTGAGCTCAGCCTGCTGGAAGCAAACATTTTCCTCAAAAGCCATGAAACTTCTTCCTAACTTGCTCAGACATTTAGTTTTGTCTCCCATCCCTGCAATGTTGAGGTCCCCCAACAATACAGTTCTCCCATGCCTTCAGCTGCAATAATATCAACTAACCTAGCTTAACCTGTGTTTTAGGAGAAAAAAATCTGGAAAATTCCAACTAGTTGTGTCTAAAAAAATCAAAAGTTGTCCAACCTAATCTAATCTACCATACCCCAACTGCCTTCTTTGAATTGCACCCAATTTGACGTGGGTGGTGTATGTGACAAACTCTGTTTATCATTGGACCTCGTTCCATGTGGCAACACCAACCCATTTGAACTACGTTTTATCAACCAAAGTAGCATAATGGTTGTCCCTGTTGTGAGATTTTAGATCGAGGAGCACTTATGGTTACCTCCAGTGGCCTGAAATTCTGAGTGAAGACCCACACCTAATGACAATTGTTTTGACATGACGTTTTTTTCCTTTTGACATCGTTAGTACTACTTTTGCTATGTTTAGTCCAGGTTATGAATGAGCTTTGGGTCTTTAAAGTGTACATTGCCTCCGATAGCAGCACTGGTAAAGGCAGCACATACACTAATGATATCACTATCAAATAATCTGGAAAGGTCATAGAACATCACCCATGAATAGGCGTCATCCATATATGTTTGCACACTTTTTGTGCACCAGTCTGCTTTTTTTTACATGACCCCTCTCTCCCTCCACTCCACAAAAGGTCAATTTCAGGACACTAAGTTCCAGAAGCAAATTGTACGATACCACGGAATCCCGCGGACATACAATCCGATGCTAAGTTTGGGGTTGGTACTAGACTGGATCGCAAGATAGAATCGGCAGAAGTTGGCGACGTCATATAGTATCGTGGGCGCTACATGTCGTGGCGGTCTAGTTCGTCGTACACGATTAGCATCACTGCTAGTGATGTTGTCCTTATGTCGGCCTGAATTATGTCAAAGTGGGAATGTTTGATGTGATGGCAAGACTTGGTACTATTAGCACACATGATAGTGGGTCTGAATTAGTAAAGCAAGGTTTGTTGCAGTGCATGTAAAAAGAAAAGGTTCACATGTGTTGCCCTCTAAAATACCAGGTTCCACGGGAGTTCAGTTTCACAATTTGCCGTTTACTTTGTCGCGCTGGTGATGGATTCTGTCAGGCGGTATGCCAGAATGGTAACTTTGCATGCTTTAATTCTGAGACAAACAGTGATGTCTGTCGCCTCGACCCCGGACTGGCTGCTGATCAGATTCGATTCCTCCAAGCAGAATGGATGCATTGTTTCACAATCCCAATTATGTTCCAGGATCCAAGATGGCATTGAACCAATTTGTTTCTGAGGTTCTGCTTCGGAAGAATCTTGGATATACATCACGCCAGGCTGCCTTCTGGCTTATGGTCAACCTGTTCCTGGCATTGTCTGTTACTTTGGAAATGTAAGTTGTGGGATGTTGCACTTCATGACAGCGCAATTATTTTATCATGATGTGTCAATAAAAAACGTATGGTAATAGGGTAGAAAAGTAATTAACTATAAAGTGCTTGGGAATGCCATGTGAATGAATCAGAATTAATCCCAGTATGGGTATTTTCTTGGTATTAGTATGAATACACTGCTCCCCAGAAATAGCATTGTCAACAAGACCAAGTTTGTTAAATTAGGTGTCGGGATCTTGGCAAATGATGACAATGCAAGCGTACATGATTCAGCACGAAATTGTTATATGGTATATCGTATGGTTATTACATAAAATGTGGTATGTTTGTTATTTCTGACCTCAAAGGATAACCGAGGCATGCATATTTGTGTTACTGTTCCATTTCTTTGCTCTGCATGATGGCCATACTTTTTATCTTTAAATTTGTCCCAACATTTACTGAATTAATTTTGCACACCCAGCACACAGCATATGTGACTTTTAGGTATGTGCAATGGAAGATGGATTCAAATTCCATTGAACAGATAGAAGTTGCCATCTTTGGGCAGATTTTGTTTGTTGTTAAATTACTGAGCAACAATTTATTACAGAATGTGTTGTGATTATGGCTGGTATGATTTCTACTGCAGAAGAGATGGCCTCTGTTGGCCATGACCATTACTTGTGTCTCCTAAGCCCATGCACCCCGCATATCAATGAAAACAGTATTAGATCAGTTATTGGACGAGAAAAGGGATCGTGAGCCTTACTGTGCTATTTCTTTGTGAAGGCGAATTAAACCATCTGCTCGAGTCCAGCGTACACCGTGCCGAGGTTTCTTGGCAAAGCCTACTGCTCTGCCATGTCCAGTTGAGCTCAGTCTGCAGCTGCCTGCTGATGTCTGAAGAGGACTTCCCCACCCCAAGCGTACTCTGCAGGTGCTATGGCTGTTACCTGGCAGCAGTGATGCTTGAGCTGCCATTACCTCTGCAGGTACTATGGCTGTTACCTGGCAGCTGTGTTGCTCTAGCTGCCATTACCTCTGCAGGTACTATGGCTGTTACCTGGCAGCTGTGTTGCTCTAGCTGCCATTACCTCTGCAGGTACTATGGCTGTTACCTGGCAGCTGTGTTGCTCTAGCTGCCATTACCTCTGCAGGTACTATGGCTGTTACCTGGTAGCTGTGTTACTTGAGCTGCCATTACCTCTGCAGGTACTATGGCTGTTACCTGGCAGTTGTGTTGCTCTAGCTGCTATTACCTCTGCAGGTACTATGGCTGTTACCTGGTAGCTGTGTTGCTTGAGCTGCCATTACCTATGCAGGTACTACGGCTGTTACCTGGTAGCCATGTTACTTGAGCTGTCATTACCTCTGCAGGTACTATGGCTGTTATCTGGTAGCTGTGTTACTTGAGCTGCTATTGCCTTTGCAGGTACTATGGCTGTTACCTGGCAGCTGTGTTGCTCGAGCTGCCGTTGCCTCTGGTCTGGAGGCTGGAGATGGGTGTGCTGGTGGTCAGCTGTCTGAACCTCATGGTCCACATGGCACGGTACCTGCACCCAGCGTGGGGCTGCAGTGTTTTGAACCTCACCGATACGCAGAAGAGGCTGCTCTCTGTCAACAAAAATGGTGAGCCGGAAATGGTGTTCGTTTTTATTGCCGGCTTGTTGGCCGTTTGTCTGACTTCTCTACTGAGCCAATTAACTGTGTTTCGCCGGCCCCTTTGCGTTGCAAGGAAGTGTGCCCGTAGGACAGTAAAGGTGCCCGTAGGACAATCGTGATTTGTAGTGCTCTTGGTTGGTCGAGACTGCCATTCCTCTGATAGAGATTGAAAGTGTATGTGTATGATTCACCAGCTCAATGGGTCAAAATTCATAAACTCTGTTGGAAACAACACATGACAGCACAATTATTTACATATCACAAGGTTTTAGCTTTTTATTGGCATCATTCATCGGTTTATATCGGTACATCCAACAAATGGGTACCTGCTAATAAAATACAGTTGTCGTGGATGACCTTCACTTGCTGCATGTAGGCATTAAAGTGGTGCTTGGCTGTATGCGGACCTATAATCATGTTACGCAATTGCATCTAAGATGCATTATGCACAATCCCACATTTCTGTTTCGTCTTTAAACAGCAACAGTAGAAAATGTTTGTTTTCATCTAGTGTTGAAGTGACGGTGAATTTGGAGACGCCGCATCAGCTCGACGCTCAGACCGCTATGTAGTCACGCAGGTGGAGCCCGACAAGCGCCTGTACGTATGTTCCGTCCACCAGCTGGCTGGCTTGCCTCCATCCGACTGCCAGTGTGTCTCTGTTCGTTGTGCTTTCCTGCATCTTTCCAATCGCCCGAGCCTCCGTCAGGGATGCAGCTGGCGTTTGCATTTGCAAGCTCCACGAGCCTGCCCCGTCCGCCCAGCGTGTGCACTGATCTGCGCTGTGTATGCCGCAGACCCGGCCATCGGCACCACGCCGCGGTCTGAACTGTCCGCCTAGCGTGTGCACTGACCTGCTGCGCCGTGTGTGCCACAGACCCGGCCGTCGGCACCACACCGCGGTCTGAACTGTCCGCCCAGCGTGTGCACTGACCTGCTGCGCTGTGTGTGCCGCAGACCCGGCCGTCGGCACCACGCCGCGGTCTGAACTGTCGGCCCAGCGTGTGCACTGACCTGCTGCGCTGTGTGTGCCACAGACCCGGCCGTCGGCACCACACCGCGGTCTGAACTGTCCGCCCAGCGTGTGCACTGACCTGCTGCGCTGTGTGCCGCAGACCCGGCCGTCGGCACCACGCCGCGGTCTGAACTGTCGGCCCAGCGTGTGCACTGACCTGCTGCGCTGTGTGTGCCACAGACCCGGCCATCGGCACCACGCCGCGGTCTGAACTGTCCGCCTAGCGTGTGCACTGACCTGCTGCGCCGTGTGTGCCGCAGACCCGGCCGTCGGCACCACGCCGCGGTCTGAACTGTCCGCCCAGCGTGTGCACTGACCTGCTGCGCTGTGTGTGCCGCAGACCCGGCCGTCGGCACCACGCCGCGGTCTGAACTGTCCGCCCAGCGTGTGCACTGACCTGCTGCGCTGTGTGTGCCGCAGACCCGGCCGTCGGCACCACGCCGCGGTCTGAACTGTCCGCCCAGCGTGTGCACTGACCTGCTGCGCTGTGTGTGCCGCAGACCCGGCCATCGGAACCACGCCGCGGGCGGACCGGTCGGCGGCGGCGGCCGCCACGCCGCTCAACTACTCGGCGCTGAGCTGGCTGAGCCGCAGCGACGCGACGGCCGGCAGTCGGATGGGCTCGTCGGCCAGCGTCTCCAGCTGGGCCTACCAGGACGGCAGCCGGCCGGACGTCAGCGGCGCCTGGTCACCGCCCGGCTCGCCGTACGCGCAGGTCAGCGGTCGTCATCGGGTCGGGCTAGGCGGAGGTGCCCGGGTCGGGGCTGCAAAATGGGCCGCTCTTCGGTTACCCGGAAGTGGACCTCCTGGATTCGCGAATGTCATTACCGGGAATTCGAAGAATAGGCTGTTCCTGGTTTTTTGGCATCGAGAACATCCTCTTCAGATAACTATCCTTCCATTTTTCCCATGTAGTCGTTGAATGGTGCTGTTTGGAAACAAACAGGACAGTAATAATGTGCTTAAGATTAACTGGAAAATGCAAGCTTAGATTCTGATATTCACAGGTTGTAAGAAAAACATCTTCCGTATTTGATCGCCATACAATTTTCCTCTCCACATCCAGGATTACAGAACACAAATCCAACCCTGGTCCAGGTACAATTCAGCGCTCCGGCTCGGGCCAGGGTCAGATGACACGAACGCCCAGGCGCTGGTTGGCAGTCATTTTCACAGGTCAGATCAGTGCCTGTGGCTACTGACGACTGACGATTGATAGCCATGGTTGGGAACGCGGCCTTGTTCTGAATGTTTGTCATTATCCGGCATGTTGTCCTCTACGGGAACCTAGCCACTCCTATTTCGCCAAAAGATGAAATTCATTGTGAGAAAATAAATGCAAATTTTGCTGTTTAATAAACATACCTCAAGCTTACTGAAAAGTACAACAATAATATGTTTTATGTCAGATACAAGGAAAATCCTGTGGGAATTATAATTCCTCAATAAACATTGTTCTCCAAATGCAGGATTTCAGAGCAAGCCCGGTTGTGCTGTCGGCTGGCCCGGTGTGTACAGCAGTGGCCGGGGTCGCCGACGGCCGGTACGGTGGCCGGCTGACGTGTGACGGCTGGCCCGGTGTGTACAGCAGTGGCCGGGGTCGCCGACGGCCGGTACGGTGGCCGGCTGACGTGTGGCGGCCGGTACAGTGTGTACTGCAGTGTCCGTTGTCGCCGACGGCCGGGACGGTGGCCGGCTAACGTGTGACGGCTGGCCCGGTGTGTGCAGCAGTGGCCGGGGTCGCCGACGGCCGGTACAGTGGCCGGCTGACGTGTGACGGCTGGCCCGGTGTGTACAGCAGTGGCCGGGGTCGCCGACGGCCGGTACGGTGGCCGGCTGACGTGTGACGGCTGGCCCGGTGTGTACAGCAGTGGCCGGGGTCGCCGACGGCCGGTACGGTGGCCGGCTGACGTGTGACGACTGGCCCGGTGTGTGCAGCAGTGGCCGGGGTCGCCGACGGCCGGTACGGTGGCCGGCTGACGTGTGACGACTGGCCCGGTGTGTACAGCAGTGGTCGGGGTCGCCGACGGCCGGTACGGTGGCCGGCTGACGTGTGACGGCTGGCCCGGTGTGTACAGCAGTGGTCGGGGTCGCCGACGGCCGGTACGGTGGCCGGCTGACGTGTGACGACTGGCCCGGTGTGTACAGCAGTGGCCGGGGTCGCCGACGGCCGGTACAGTGGCCGGCTGACGTGTGACGACTGGCCCGGTGTGTGCAGCAGTGGCCGGGGTCGCCGACGGCCGGTACGGTGGCCGGCTGACGTGTGACGACTGGCCCGGTGTGTGCAGCAGTGGTCGGGGTCGCCGACGGCCGGTACGGTGGCCGGCTACAGTCCGGCCGGAGCGCAGCGCGCCGCCTGGCCGCGGGTCAGCACGCCCGTCAACAGACCCAACGTGGACATCACCGACATGGACAGCTTCAGGCACTACATGGATCAGTACGAAGAACAGGCGAGCAAGTACAGCGTTGGTGAGTGCTTCTGCCGGCGCCAGTTCGGAACAGCACACGTCTGCAGGGATCATTTTAGAACATCTTACGCTAGTTTGGAACAGCACACGTCTGCCTGCGCCAGTTTGGAACACCACGCGTCTACCAGGGGCAGTTGGTATATGAACACGTCTGCATGGGTCAGTTTGGATCACCATACGTCCGCAGGTGTCAGTTTGTAACACCACACGTCTGCCGGGATTAGTTTGAAACAGCACACGTCTGCAGGGGTCAGTTTGGAACACCACACGTCTGCATGGGTCAGTTGGGGATAGTAACACATCTGCATGGGTCAGTTGGGGATAGTAACACATCTGCATGGGTCAGTTGGGGATAGTAACACATCTGCATGGGTCAGTTGGGGATAGTAACACATCTGCATGGGTCGGTTTGGAACATTACACGTCTACCAGGGGCAGTTGAAGGAAGTAGCACGTTCGCAGGGGTTAGCTTGGTACAGTACACGTGACACGTACGTTACTGGTTGAATGGAGCTGCCTTTCGTAAAGTTGAATTGATTGTTATCCTCAACCTACACAGGCAACTTATGTGCAAAGGCTGTTCTGGAACTCTTCCAAACTGATCGTGACTACCAGAACCATCTCAATGTGGTTGATGCAACTGAACACGGAGCCAGGAGGCATTGGCGTAGGAACTGGCGGGCTGTGACGCCCAATTCTGTTGAATATTAACCATGAACACGATTGTAAGCACATCTTCAAAATCAATTTGGCTCATCCAATATTCCGAATACTCCCATGACACATGGCAGGATACCTTGAAATTTGGATGGACTAGGAAGCTAGAATTGTATCTTATATTCGAGTACACCCGTGCTATTAATATACTAATGAAAAAGTAGGCATCCAACTGTCCTGTTGGATATTTAGGCGAGATCACGTTAGTGCAAATGGGTACTGGGTAGATGGGCAGTGGGCACTTTGTTGGCCAATGGTGGCGCAATTCATACTATCAACCTCTGGTTTAGATGCTGTTTGTAGGCAAAATGCATTAACGCGATGATCGTCCGAATGTTGACCAAGAAGTGAACAGTGTGTCCAACGATTTCCGAGAAGAAGTTGAACAAAAGTCGGAGAAGTCTTAATTTAAAATGCGAAGTACGGCTCTCGTCAGTTGGTATAAAAACGCGTCTGTCGAGATTACTTGTGTGTAGTAACACGTCTACCGCAGTCAGTCTGGCATAGTAGCACGTCTACATGGGTCAGTCTGGTATTGTAACACGTCTGCAGTGGTGTCACTTGGAGCTAGTGACACCCCTCTGAAAGTCGAAAGTGTCCGGTTTCCGTTGTGCGATGTGATGTGATGCGTGGTGTCCTGCGTGGACTACGGTCGATCGCCTGTGCTTCAGTGAACGCCTCGGCAGAAGCGTCAGCCAACCAGAGTCACAGCTTCTGGAACCAAAGCAAGTTCTCGCTGGCCGAGTGCTTCCCCAGCTCGCCATCGAAACACGTCTATCAGGTGAGAGTATTCGCCACACTTCGGCAGGCGAGCGGCCCGGGACATGATCCGACACACTTTGACGCGGCGCCGTTACGCTGTTGCGGTGGCCCTACGCGCCACGATGAATGCGAGTTTGGGGAACAGCCGCCGCATTTGGCCACGGGAACAGCCAGTGGGGAAGTTGGCCCAAGGCGGCCCGAATACCGCACCCGTTGTGGCCGCTTCATGGGCAGACTTCCACTGTCCTGAAAACACGTGGAGACGAAGCTGGCTTCAGGGCCGCGTGTCCAGCTTTTCGAGATTGTGGTCCCGGGTCCGTGTGTTTACGGGTCTCTAGCTTGGTCTTCGGGTTGGATATTTCGAAGCTCTCGTACTCTGGCTTCCAAGTCGCGGGACTCGACGGCGGTGGCGGCCGGCGACTGCACCAGCTGTGTCCGTCGGCCGTCTGTGACGGTACCTGATGTGACCACCTGATGTGACCACCTGATGTGACCACCTGGTGTGACCACCTGCCGGCAGCTGTCGATCCGCAGCCCGTGCGAGGAGGAGACCGGCGACGGCACCGGCGGCGACAAGAAGGCGGACGGCCCGCTCAGCTCGGGCCACGACAGGACGTGGGTCCGGCTGGGCGTCAGTCGAGACACCCTGTTCCTGTGGACGGAGAACTTGCGTGTGGTGAGTGCGCGGTCGTCGCCGGTGGGTGCGCTGGTGCCGGGGTTAGTGCTGGTGCTGTCATGCTATGTAGTGCCGGGGTTAGTGCTGGTGCTGTCATGCTATGTAGTGCTGATGCTGTCATGCTATGTAGTGCCGGGGTTAGTGCTGGTGCTGTCATGCTATGTAGTGCCGGGGTTAGTGCTGGTGCTGTCATGCTATGTAGTGCCGGGGTTAGTGCTGGTGCTGTCATGCTATGTAGTGCCGGGGTTAGTGCTGGTGCTGTCATGCTATGCTGTGTCGGGGTTATTGTCGGTGCTCAGCGGTCTGTGGTGCCGGGGTTAGTGCTGGTGCTGTCATGCTATGCTGTGTCGGGGTTGTTGTTGGTGCTCAGCGGTCTGTGGTGCTGAGGTTAGTGCTGGTGCTGTCATGCCATGTAGTTCCGGGGTTAGTGCAGACGCTGAGGGGCCGTGGTGCTGGGATTAGTGCTGGTGCTGCAATGCAGTGATAACTTATTCGTGAAATAGGGTGGAATATACCACTTTCTGAACACTCAATGGACCTCCCTCTCCAAGAAGTATTGACATCCCGCTACTTGACGCGTGCTAATGAAGTCTTCGTGTCTTCTTTCTACCAGTATCTCGTTTATAAGTGCTCCCGATAAGGAATGGTGATACACGCATATTTCGAAGCGCAATTTCAGGTAAGGGGATTACCTATAATGTGATATGGCATACAATACCAGTTTATATCATAGGTATTTTCACACTATCCGAAATATAGCTCTTCCTAAATTATGCATATCAAAACAAATGAAAAGGGTACAGTCATAAGTACACTAGTGGCTCAAATTCGGGTCTGAAAGACTCACAAGCATTTCAAATGACACTAGTTCCATGGCAAATTTCGACATCCTACTTTGCTCGTTTCGACATCTCACACCTAACGAAAAACGATTATTTTAACACTGCTGCAATGTTATGTGGCACCGGGGTTAGTGCTGATGCTGAGGGTCCGTGGTGCCGGGGTCATTGCTGGTGCCCAGGTCAATGCTGATGCTGAGGGTCCGTGGAGCCGGGGTCAGTGCTGATGCTGCAATGTCGTGTAGGGCCGGAATTAGTGCTAGTGCTGAGGGTGCGTGGTGCCGGGGTCAGTGCTGATGCTGATGGTCCGTGGTGCCGGAGTTAGTGCTGTTGCTGATGGTCCGTGGTGCCGGAGTTAGTGCTGTTGCTGAGGGTCCGTGGTGCCGGAGTTAGTGCTGTTGCTGAGGGTCCGTGGTGGCGGGGTTAGTGCTGATGCTGATGGTCCGTGGGGCTGGGGTCAGTGCTGATGCTGATGCAGGGTTAAAATAATGGTCTTTCGTTAGGTGTGAGATGTCGAAACGAGCACAGTAGGATGTCGAAATTTCCCATGGAATTTGGGGTCATTTAAAATGCTTTTGATGTCTTTCAGACTTAAATTTGAGCGTATGGTGTAGGTACTTATCACTGTACCTTTATCATTTGTTTCGAGATTCATAATTTAAAAAGAGCTTTATTCGGGATAGGGAGAATAATAGTTGTGCTATAAACTGCTATTGTATTCAATATCACATGACAGGTAATCCCTTTACCTGAAGTTGCATCGCGAAGTGTTCGGGTATCACAATTCCTTGTCAAGAGCATGCACATGCTACTTATAAACTAGATACTGTTAGAAAGGAGACACAAAGACTTCATAAGCATGCATCAAGGAGCAGGATGTCAATACTTCTTGGAGAAGGATGTCGATTGAGTGTTCAGAAAGTGGTATATTCCACCCTATTTCACGAATAATTTATCGCTGTGCTGATGGTCCGTGGGGCTGGGGTCAGTGCTGATGCTGATGGTCCGTGGGGCTGGGGTCAGTGCTGGTGCTGCAATGTCGTGTGGGGCCGGGGTTTGTGCTAGTGCTGATGGTCCGTGGTGCCGGGGTCAGTGCTGATGCTGATGGTCCGTGGGGCTGGGGTCAGTGCTGATGGTCTGTGGTGCCGGGGTCAGTGCTGATGCTGATGGTCCGTGGTACCGGGGTCAGTGCTGATGCTGATGGTCCGTGGTGCCGGGGTTGGTGCTGGTGCTGATGGTCCGTGGTGCCGGGGTTGGTGCTGGTGCTGTGGGTCCGTGGTGTCGGGGTCAGTGCTGATGCTGATGGTCCGTGGTGCCGGGGTTGGTGCTGGTGCTGTGGGTCCGTGGTGTCGGGGTCAGTGCTGATGCTGATGGTCCGTGGTGCCGGGGTCAGTGCTGGTGCCGATGGTCCGTGGTGCCGGGGTCAGTGCTGGTGCCGATGGTCCGTGGTGTCGGGGTTGGTGCTGGTGCCGATGGTCCGTGGTGCCGGGGTCAGTGCTGGTGCTGAGGGTCCGTGGTGCCGGGGTCAGTGCTGGTGCCGATGGTCCGTGGTGCCGGGGTCAGTGCTGGTGCTGAGGGTCCGTGGTGCCGGGGTCAGTGCTGGTGCTGATGGTCCGTGGTGCCGGGGTCAGTGCTGGTGCCGATGGTCCGTGGTGTCGGGGTCAGTGCTGGTGCCGATGGTCCGTGGTGCCGGGGTTGGTGCTGGTGCTGAGGGTCCGTGGTGCCGGGGTCAGTGCTGGTGCTGATGGTCCGTGGTGTCGGGGTTGGTGCTGGTGCTGATGGTCCGTGGTGCCGGGGTTGGTGCTGGTGCTGAGGTGCCGGGGTCAGTGCTGGTGCCGATGGTCCGTGGTGCCGGGGTCGGTTCTGATGCTGATGGTCCGTGGTGCCGGGGTCAGTGCTGGTGCCGATGGTCCGTGGTGTCGGGGTCAGTGCTGGTGCCGATGGTCCGTGGTGTCGGGGTTGGTGCTGGTGCTGCAATGTCGTGTGTGGCCGGAGTGGCGTGGCAGGAGCCGTCCTGTCAGAGGAGCGCCGCGGAAGCTGCAGGCGGGTGTCGGTGGTGAGTGATGGTGTGTCGGGATCTCATGACAGTCCGCGTGGCGGAGCGGCAGCGCATGGTGGTGCTGGCTGGCCGGGCGTCAGCGCTGTGTGGATGCCGCTCACGTTGCACAATGCTCACTGGTTTTGCCAACGTGGGCTCTGGCTGCATAAGTAAACATCAACTGGCTCTGCATGTGCTAGTGGTTTTGACATGGAGGCCCAGAATAGCACTGGATTGGAGGCGCTTTGGCACGCGAAGGAGGGACTTTGTTCACGGCGATCATTGGGGTGGCGGGTTTCCCCCCCCCTCCCCCAAGACCTTACCAGCTCAGACGGCCGGTTGGTATGACAAGTCTGCAGGTAGGTCGGAGGTCAAGGGAGCTCTCTTGGGTGGCGTTGGAAAAACGACAAGTTACGGCAATGGGTAGTGGAGGTCAACATGCCAAATTCGGTGTTGCTTGAAGCATTTAGTAATTTCAACTCGACCCGATGTGACCTGGATGTTAATACTCTAAGCTTAAGCTATGTGATGTGTTGTGGACACCATGTAATATATCGTGCGTTCGGTGACGATGTCACCACATGCACTGAATCATCAGCAACCAGGCTTCTTTGTTGGTTATATTTATTACCGTCATTCTTACTTTTGGAGCTTGTGCGTAAGACCATGCCATTCGACCTTAAATTCGTTCAATTGGCATGCAGTTCGACTCTGAACAGATCTGCATGAATTTCGCTCCTCTCGTATTTGCTCTCGTTATCGAAGTTATCGTCATCGAAGGACAAGGGCAGATATATTAGTCCTACATGTGTGTACATGCCAGCACCAACTGTACGTGACATATATTCCAGTGTGAAATGCACCAGAGATAACGACGCCAATGCCATGCCCCGACCATTGTGCTCCGATTACTGATGGATGGTTGGGTGGCAGCAGCCGTCAGGTCGACTCCATTAGGCACGTTTCGGCACACGCATTATCGTCAGTACTCGCATGACTTGTTGAGCGGTGAGCTGACTGGTACGTATGCCGTGTCTGTTCCAGTGGATGTGCCAGACGATTTTTGTCCCGCTGGTGAAGGAGATTGAGACCGTGAACGCAGCTCTCAAGCGGCACGGCCTCTCAGAGGTGCAGATAGGTGAGGGTGCCGACTTCTCTGAGGTGCTTATGGGTTAACGTTATCGATGTGTACACTGGTATGAATCTCGCCCGTTAACACCTCGGCGACTTTACGCTGCATTTGTTCGGCCCGTCGGAAATGTAGGAGTGTGAGTGTGCCAGTGTTTCTAAGCTGCGGGCCGGACTCATCTCACGGTTGCGGAGTGCGGATGCTGCACGTGACACCGGCGTTCGGTGCCAATGTCTCGGGCGTACAACTGACTACGGCTAGAAAAAGGCACAGCCCCTGACCGATCACACAGTGTCGCAGCTCGTCTGAAGGGCCCCGGTGCTCTTCTCATTGTGTCACAGTGCGGTGTGTGAACTGGAGTGCGACTCGGCAGGTGAGGTGGGTCTCGAGAAGCTGCGGAAGACGTGCCAGCTGCTGCGGGACGTGCCCTCCCTGAACGCCGTGCTGCACTTCCTCTCGGTGACCACCCACCAGGAGTACCTGGTCTACCGGATACGGGGTGAGTTGGTCGGTGCTCCTGCTCCAGTGTTGGATTTTCACTTCTCGTTCTTGGATTCGGAGTGTATAATCGTTGAGTTCATGCAATTACGTAGTGCATAATGCCTGGTAACCATGGGGTGAATACAAATTACTGAGACAAAGAAATAAAGTCTTGTTTTTCCATTCAAGAAGCATACATTACAGGTGTTTCATCCCACACAGCCTAAGTATGCCGCCTGATGCTGGATCACATAAAAATAGTATTCACTGAGAATACAAACTTCACATAGCAGTCATATGTGTTGTGGTGCTGGACAAGTGTTAAATATACTGTCATTGGCAAGAAGTGATGCATTTAATCGTGATTGATTTCACATGCGAGTTTGAATATATTTCAACTTCAGGTATGTAGGTATATTACTATGAAGAAATATATTATTCAAGCTTAGGGTATCCACAAGACACGTCTTACACAGTTTAACTCCATGAAGCAAACAAATTGGTTAGGCTTCGTTAGGTTATGATAAGTTGGGCTCTACTCTTAAGTTGGACAAGTTTTCATATCCAATGCTTTTTTCTATTTCAAGAATTTGTTTTTCAACAATGAACCAGGCAAGGTTAGGTTATGTCAGGTTATGTTCTTTAATTTGCTTTTTTTTAAAGAAAAATACTGATTGAAATTTTTCCTTTTTCAAGAGAATTGTTCTTTTTGCATTGAAGGTTAGGCTAGGTTAGGGTAGATTATGCCACATTTTTTTTATTTCCCAAATTAATTTTTACACTATATTACCCAACTCCAAGCCCATTTATTGGTGTTGTTTTGCCTGCCAACTGGAAAGTATGTATTTACAGTGGAAGTGAGTGGTCACACCATGTAAACCACATTTTTAAACATGGCATTGGAAAAAGGAATTTAAATAACCCAAAACTACCCTAAACTGCAAATTTACAAATAGAAACAAAGTGATGATGAACAAGAATTATGCCTTTCACATCAGGAACCACAAAACCTCAATATGCCTTATGGAAAATGGTTGGTCCTGAACCCTGTGCTGATGAAGAATGCCCATGGCATGGTTGGATTTAAAAAAATAATGTATCAGGACTGAAAAAAAATGTTTCCAATAGGAAATTTGAATCCATTCATTCCATGCACCACCATAGGCATTATGTTAAATTTGGAAATCATTATGTCGCATTGGCAACAACAAAAGTGTACAAATTTACACCTGTGATTAGCATGCTCCAACTGTTATTCATCGAAAGCCAGCATTAATAGCAATTAGCCATATTCGCCGCAATAGAATCGGCAGACAAAAAACAGAATTCCTACAAGGGGTATGCCAGACAATAGGAGTCACAGAAGATAATAAAGCAGCACCTACCAGTTACTATTCCCACAGCACCTACTCTTTTCCCCGAGGTGCACACCTGAGGAGAACGAAAACATAAAAATAACAATGGCCTCCTCCCTGGCTTCGTACCTTGGCTGTTGCCTTGGCTGACTCGATAGGCCTTGGGCTGGCCCAAGGCCGGCTGGCCTTAACCTTCATCAGGGCTGGCTGCGACTTGTGTTACATTGTCACAAAAATAATGCAATCGAGACAAGCTGCTCTCTTACCTTTGTCAACAAAGATTTCATCCCATTGGCTGAGTTCAAACCATTAAGCCAATCAGCAGCCTCCATACAGTCAGCCGGAGTTGACGAAAGACCAGTAAGCGGCTCGTAACCACCCCGCATTTAGCAGCGTATAAGAACATGACGGCTAAATTTCCATTTTCCCGGAGTGAGAGAAATTAGTTGTCGGAGTGGCATAAACACTATTATTGCCACCAGTTTGTGGTGTATTTAAACAATGTAGGTCATGAAATGGAAGGACACTGAAATTTCTGGTTATATCGTGGTCCATTTGACTGTAAAATATAACCAGATTTGAAGAACGTTTTGGTACCATTTAGGTCATTTTCTTGCGTAAAATCCATCGGATATCTTTTTTGTTTTATTGCTCTGGACTGGTCCAGGATGCAAAACGATCAGTTTTGTTCATGTCAAGTTATGTAGAACATCTCAATCTTCAAGGAAACAGAAAGGAATGCATTATTTATGGCCTTTCTTGGCCGTAGTTTAAAAAGCTCCGACCGGAGTGGGAGCTGGAGAGCCGCGAATCCATCGAATCCAAGAAGCGCCGTTCGGGTCTGGCCAGTCTGGGAATGGTGGTTTCCCTTCATTAGTCGAGCCGAGAATAGAGGTTTCTTTCACTTGGCGAGGAATTTTTCTTGTATGCACCGAGTTGCCCACTGGATGGAAAGAGACGAAAGAGGCTCGTTGTAGGCATCGCCAACCTTGGTAGGAACGACCTACGTATCTATTATCAATATCTTCGCCATTGAAATTATTGGCTGGGATAAGCCTCGTGAGTTGTATGATGGGATATAGTCCGATAATTCAGGGCCCAGGTAGTGAAACTACTAGTTGATCTCGTGTAGTATCGGCCGACGTAGGAACTGAGGCCCAATTGAGGTTTCTTGAAATTTAATTATTCTTGTTGGTGTAAACTTCAGTATCAAATCGGAAATATACCTACCTAGCTAGAATGATGTATGCATAACCAGCTTAATGTTGAGAAGTATGGGTAGCCATAGCAAAATTGTGATTCCTTATATTTTGCAGTGGTGTACATCTGTATCCCTCTGTTGGTGCCCATGCATGCAGTGGCACAACCTAGGACAGGGGACCCTCAATGTTTGCTTTGCTTCTCAAATGACTTCAACTTTTAACATGGGACTCTATGGAGTGTGCCCCCAATCTATTTCACCCTGCCCATTGCCTTTCAGGTATTCCCCCCCCAATAATTTTCATAAATGAACATCCATAACCTGGAAAGAGTATTTTCATAAGTGTGTTCTTAATGTGTTGGATTTGGATAGAAGAACCTTTCAGCTTGCTTTGTTTTGTTTTGGAAATAAAGCTTTCATTTTTGTAAGACAATATATTTTCAGGAATAAGGGATTGGTCCCCTTCAGTGCACGGATACAGTAACTCACAAGCATTGTTGTGCTCTAACTAAATGTTTCAGGAAATTGTGAAGTGCACCCCACCTCATACCCCAATAAACTCCATTATTTGGCTTTTTTGTCCCTGCAGCTTCCTGAACATTCCTATGCCATGACAAATCATAATATATGTCCACAAATATTTTGAGGATGTGATTGCTTTTGTGATTTGCAAGTTGTGTAGGGACTTCTCTAGTTCTCTAGTTCTCTCTAGCCTTGCATTCTTCTGAACACTACTGATTCCAGCATTTTCACAAATGAACAATGTACACATGAAGGAATGGCTGTTTATTAATTCACATGTTTCAGACAATTGCATACCACCTGCACCATTTCATGGAACAAATACATTGGTATTAATGTTGTATACAGATTGCAGAGTGATCCTTAAGCATCTGCTGTCATCTGTTGCACATGCTAGCAAGCTGGCACTCGTCTAGTCTTGCTTGCATCTAATTTTCTGTTCCACTTCTGCATCCTCTTGGAATGTTGCTGCAGCTCTCATGGTCACCTGAAATAACAAATGTGCATTATCTTCAATGATGTTGCCAAGTTGCTGTGGCAAGGACATAACATGGCTAGACAAGATGAAGAGCACCAAAACTAGAAGGGTTTTTCATTGTCAGCCACTTATTACCATATGTTATAGGCCCTTGGAGCATGCTGCATCCTCTGCTTCATCACAATCCAATAATACTATTGGATTGAGCTGGTTGAGATTGCTGTTTAAGCAAGGCTCTTCATGATATATCATGTAATGTAAGGAGTGGATTTTTTGGGGGAGTGTATAATTCTTTGGATGACAAAAGTTCCAAAAAAGGACCATATTTCCAACACTGTCCTGCTCTGTTGGCACCAAGCGGATGTCTTGGGGTGCCTGGGCTTCCGGACTGCCGAAGAGTTCCTCGCTGCGCTTGGCTTGACTGATTACGGATGGACGTGGTGAGAGTCTGATCGGGCAGCTGCTGGGTGTCCGACCGTGAAGGCCATGGTATAACGAGCTCTTGCATTTCAGTATTGTGGCGTTCGTGGACACTAGTATCGACGTGTAGTTGACGTGCCACCATCATGGTGTTCCTTGTACAGCGCATGCCGCTTTCGAGAGGCGTTGAGATGTGTAGAAACTGCTGCTGACTGTCCTGTGGTGCGTTGTCGTGGTGTCGCCTCGGATTGGGCAACAGACGTACACAGATGTGTCACGCTCTTCTGCTGGCTGTCCTGTGGTGCGTTGTCGTGTTGTTGCCCGGGGATGGGCCACAAACCTACACAGATGTGTCGCACTTCACCATTAGCTTGCAGTTGTCTGCGTGCCTGTTGGTTAGAGAGTCTGTTGGTGTTATTAGAGTCAGTTGGTAGCGCTGCTGGGCCATTGCTTCCAGCACGTCCGTCGTCCAGCACATCTGATGCGCGTGTGTGTGTTGCAGAACTGAGTCTGGGCGGCTGTGTGCAGGAGTTCCGCTGGAACGGAGGCGGCACGTTCCGACAGAAGGCGTGGGACGAGCACCTGCCCACCGACTCGGCCGTACGTGTCCGATCCGCCGGTGCATGCGCGCGCTGATCCCCGTGTGCGGTCGGTCCACTGCCAACACCGCCGGTGAATCCAGGACTGGTGACCCCGGCCCTGCCACCTGGTGATTCTGGCAGGTGTAGATTGACAACTGTTCATTTATTGAGGAATCAATAGGGTGTTTTTGGTAAGTGGCGGTGTGAAGGGTATGTTCTTGAAACTGGCCAAAATCGTCCAAAGAAATTCGCATTGGACATGCACGGGAAGAGGCGAAATACACCCGAAGGTTTTTGTTCATGGTGGTAAGAAGTTTGTAAAGTGTGTTGTCATTGTTTATCTATTCGCGAAAAATTAAACTTCGTGCCGATTAACGTGCTGATTGTGAACATCAGCCAGTACATTTTTTTAGACCGACCTTCAAAGCCAAGCTTAGCGGTTCGAATCCCGCCAGCATTGTACTTGTTATGCTTCTATTGGAGTACCGGGCGACATCGACATCCAACGAATGGCAATTGGTATTTAGTATGCTAATGGAAATATGCTACGCTTAAGCCGTTACCAGTCAAGCTAGATCGAGTCGGTTAAAATTACCCCAAACGGCAGAATGTAATGTGTTCGCTCGGTTAGTTTGGGCCGACTTCATCCGCGACCTTGCCGACTCCATCTTAGAGACTTCCCGGGCTCGCCACGTATCATAGACGCTCTTGTCTTAGAGACTTCCCGGGCTCGCCACGTATCATAGACGCTCTTGTCTTAGAGACTTCCCGGGCTCGCCACGTATCATAGACGCTCTTGTCTTAGAGACTTCCCGGGCTCGCCACGTATCATAGACGCTCTTGTCTTAGAGACTTCCCGGACTCGCCACGTATCATAGACGCTCTTGTCTTAGAGACTTCCCGGGCTCGCCACGTATCATAGACGCTCTTGTCTTAGAGACTTCCCGGACTCGCCACGTGCCGTGGACATTCTTGTCGTTATCCCGTTCGAAGCGGTTGAGGTGCTGAGTTTCCCTGTGAACCCATAACAGTGTCCTGAAATTACTAAATTTAGGCGCAAGCCAACACCTAGTAGCTTATCTTGACTTTGAAACATCTGACTTGAATTGTCTTCTGTCAATTATGACATTGGACTGCAATAGTCCATGCCAATTTCGTTGCAATATTTTAGCATTAATGTCATGAGAAAGGTAGGCTAGCAATGCTATTTGTTACATTTCAATGACATTTTGCACGTCGTATTGTCGGCGTTTTCGATGTCGTGATGGGTTCTGATGTCATGGCCTGGCATCCTCTCCTCCATTGCACGAAATATGAATTTCACTGCACTGATCTGTGCCCAATGAACATTTCAGACGGGCGAACGCAGATGGTCTAGCTCTCGGACACTTATAAATAGCTGATGATGCTTCATCTTGTATGCCAAAGGTCTCTCCAACGCGTATTCTTCCGCTCGTCGTGCTTTTTCTATCCAGCAGGTTATTTGTTCCCTCGACGGCTGTCTGCTGACGGCTGTCCGCTGTCTTCTGGCCGTTTTCCCGCGCTGTTTTATCGTTTATTTCAACGTCCAGCTAGCCCCGTGACGATGCCCCCCCTCCGCAGATCGTCATGCACATGGTGGCGTCCTACATGGACACGCGGCTGCCGCCGCACCCGACCCACCCGGACGGACGCACCTTCAGCAACGACCACGTGATCCGGGTGCCGGACGTGCCGTCGAGCGGCGCCGACCGGCTGGTCGTCCACCAGGCCGAGGTCACGCCGCCGCGCTTCTGCCTGCTCTCCGGCGGACAGACGTTCCAGCTGGCCAAGGTGGGTGTGTCGCCAGCGAACCGGAGTGGGCCGCCACGACTGATCAGCGTGGCTGGCCGCCAGCGCTAGTCGTGAGATTGGAGGGCAGGCTGCGCGGCAGTGGGTCCCGGCGCCGAGCGTACCCCGTCCCGTTGCTGACAACTTTCGCCCTGTCGCGCTTGGAGCTTCCGATGCGGACCGAACTGTTCGCTGGCGGTCCGCCGTTCGCGTTTGTCATCTCTCCAAAATGGCAACTAATATGAGTTCCATCAGCTGATGTATGCGCTTCGAGAATGGGGAACGGTTCATGTTAATGATGGTTTATTTTCCTGATTGATTCACAACAAGCAAGTGCGTTCTTTGGTTACGTGCCATAAGAGTTATCTGACTCGAGTAGCGGTGGCGACAGCATGCTGACGGGGCTGAAGTTTGTTCAGTCATCACATGGCGTGGACAAGCACGCGCAAAAATGTGTGTGTGTGCGCGCGTGCGCGTGTGTATTGATCACGGTTTCTATTTGTGTCTTGAGATCACCACAACCTTTGTCTGATCGAAAAATGTCAAAGTAAGTGAATGCGTCCATCCTTGCCACCGTGTGATAGTCAGAGACTACTTACTTGTGAATGTCGGACACGCGCCGTTTTGCTACTATCAGTTTTTTTTTTGGGGGGGGGAGGTGGGTGTAGCGTTTGGCCACTTCTCGGCTCCTTTCTGTGAACGACTTCGCCATATCTAGTGACATGGAGGATTGCTGCATCCCGCGCAGACATGGGTATATAACTAAGCTTGAGGAAAGAGGTAAAAGAGACAGGGTCGTGCCTATCAGATACTCAGCTAGGGTTTCACTCTGCTGCGACTCAGATTTGCGAAGAAGTTAAACGCTCATACGTTCGGTTGGTTATTGGCTTTACGACACGTCGACCGTTGAGTCATGTAGCGTCGCCAATCTCTCACGCCGATTGGTCGCGGGCGAAGAGTAGCGACAGGTGAGACTCGAACCCACAACCTTTCGATTGTGAGACGAGCATCTTACCCCTAGACCACTCGTCCCCGCTCATACGTTCCGTACAACTGGAATTGTGAGTGGTGCTTGCAAACAGCAATCCCCCCCCCGCGGGGGCATTGCAGCCACCTTGGAAATTGCTATCCCCGTCCCCCGTTCGGAAGTATTAAAAGTAAGGTGAACCATCGACATTTGACCGTGGCGGGGTCAGATCTGGTCATCGCCTGGCGAAACGGCAAACGGAGTGCGATTTGAGATCTGGTGTGGTCACAGTAGGTGGAGAGTCTAGAAGTTGCTCGTTATCGCCCATGCACAAGCTATCCCTGCCCTGACTGTGTCACCTCCTCAGGTAGTTCAAATCTCAAGCTATCTGACCACCATGGTGAGCCACTCCAAACTGTCTAGCCTCGGGTCGTACCACCGCAGGCTTTCTCACCACCAATGTGTCGCACCTCGGGCTGTCAGGCAGCGGTCTGGCAGCCCAGCCAGGGAGGGGAGGTCTTCCCTCTCCTCCGTCCCGGTTGGAGCCAGTGTCAGCTCGAAGTACTGGCTGTCACAAACCGGTGTGTTCGCATTGCAACCACCAACAGATGTGCAGAAGGTGCCGATCACACGGCTGGCCGGTGGTGGCACGCGCGCCCTCCACCATTCGTGGCGGCACGTGTCGGTGGGTCAGCCTCAGTGGTACCGCCCCGTGGTGGTTGTCACCATCGACTACCATGTGCCGTGTTCATCTGGCTTCTCAGGGATTGCACGTTGACACAACCGGCGCGATCTGACTTGCCTCGCCTGCTGTTTCAGGGTCGCAACAACCTGTTCCACACACTGCTGCTGTTCCTGTACATGGTGCGCGAGAAGCACGACTCCATGCTGGACAAGATCCACATCGGGCCCACCGGGCTCAACATGCTCTGGATAATCGAGTGAGGCGGCGCTGAGTGGACGAGCGAGCGGTGGATCGTCGCGCGGTTTTCAGTCGAGTCGCTGCCGCGTGTGGCGCCAGTTAAGACACGGACTAGACACGCTCGGTGGCTGGTCGCGAGGCGGACATACCAGCCAGCGCTGGGTGGCGGACCGGCCCCGGCGCAGTGCTCAATCGAAGCGTTCGGCTGACTGGCTCGGCCAGTTCCTGGCCAAGCCAGTGCCGACTCGGGTCGGAAACCACCACGGGTAGGGAATCCACCGGCGTGTTCATGTGCTGCGTCGCTCCAGCGAATCGATGTGGTAGTGGACCTCGGGTTCCGTCCAGGAGTGGGTCGGTGGGGACGGCAGTCGTGTGCACCGACACCGACCGCGACGGGCGCTGAGCGGACGTCGGCCGTCTCCGGCCGGTCCATTGAGACCGGTGGTGGCAGCGGCGGTGGCGGGCACGTCTGGCCGCGCCAGTCGCGTTACCGTATCAGGAGCAGGCCCGGGCCCGACATCAGGTACGCCGCTGTCAGCCGCCGACTCTGGGCCTCTCCAAACGACTGTCGGTCCCGTCACATGACGCTCAGCCGTGTGACATTTGATCACATGTCTGTTAGCCAGTTCCACCACATGGTTGTCAGTCAGTCCCACCACATAGCTATCAGCCAGTCCCATCACATGGCTGTGAGCCAGTCCCATCACATGGCTGTCAGCCGGTCCCATCACATGGCTGTGAGCCAGTCCCATCACATGGATGTCAGCCAATCCCATCGCATGGCTGTCGGCCAGTCCCATCACATGGCTGTCAGCCAATCCCATCACATGGCTGTCGGCCAGTCCCACCACGTGGCTGTCAGCCAATCCCATCACATGGCTGTCGGCCAGTCCCACCACGTGGCTGTCAGCCAGTCCTACCACATGGTTGTCAGCCAGTTCCACCACATGGCTGTCAGTCATTCACACCACATGACTCTCAGTGAGTTTTACCACGTGACGTTACGGGCCACCATGAATAGCACGGATGTGATGCTATGTCCAGTCTCTCGGATGCTGGTGCTCAGTCACGGTGGCGTGTGTATGTGTTTGTTGCTGGTGCCAAGTCTAGTGCTATTATGTTCTAGCGTACGCGTGCGTGTGCCAGTGCTGTCCGCACTTGGTGTGTTATTTTGAACTCTGCTCTGACTGAACAGATTCACGAAATCGCTAAGATGTACTGTTGCATATCATTGCATGTCTTTGACGGCTGTAAGGTGGAACATCGTTTGCATATAAAAACCAATTGATGGGAGCGCCACTGTGATGTAAGTTCAGTCGCTGCGCCGCCTCGAGCGGGTTGATGAGCAGTGTGTTTAAGCCGGAGGCGGTCACGCCAAGTGCTGCGCTGTCACCACGTGACAGGGGAAAGCAGAGACCGTTTCTGGCGCGTTCTCCTGTAGGTGTTTTCAGAGGTGTTCAGCTAGAGGTTTTTAGGACCTTTCTCTCCTGAAAGGTGTTTTAGAACGCGTTCTCCCGTCCGTGTAGTTCAGCCCCCCCCCCAGTAGGGCCCCTATGTGGTGGGGCGTCACGTGATGCAGAAACCAACACACTTACGTGGCAACAACACACATCAACCCTCCGGGACATCCCCGTTAGGTCAAAACCACCGCATCACCGGATAGGAACGATATCACGGATCCGACACCTACTGAAGCGTACCGTCGGCCTTCGTCTCGCACCACTATGCCACAGCGCGAATCCCCCAGTGCGACCTTTTCCGATGCCCCCCCCCATGGTTAAGGCCCACATAAAACAATTCTACCTGCCCCACGGATCATTATCCTGCAATCTAGTGATCCAGGGAGGCACTGTCATTACTGTCGCCTTTCGAGCGCAAACGGCGCTGTGATCGTCTGGGAGACGTGGTTCGACGCGAAGGGTTGCGTGACTGAGGCGTTGAGGTGGAATTTCGTAACGATGAGGACGCTATGAGAGCACTTAAACTCATGAATTCAGGTGTTGCATACGAGGACAAGGTGGGAGGCGCGAGGTCGTGATATACCTATCTCAGTTGAACCACACAACACGAAAATAAACTACTCGAAAGGCGTCATGTCATGTTTCGATCTGAAGAATGTTCCTGAGGGGGACATCGTTGATGGACTGTCGGATTACGATGTGGTGGATGCGCATAAGATGAGATGAGACGAGGCGAATTGCCAGTGAGAAACAAGATTCTTCCGACATTCAGCTCGACTGACTTACCTGCCGCAGTATATGTGGGATATATGAGGGCATAATTGTGTTTTTCCCAATCCCATACCATGCTTCAAATGCCAGCGGTACGGGCATGTCACCAAGTATTGTCTCGGGTGCGGATCGTCGGAACACGCCGGTGACAACTGCTACTCTCCAAGCGTGTGGTGTGTAAATTGCGGCCAGGGTCGGGTGTCGACACCGTACACTACTTACGATAGAACCTGCCCTGCACATGCCAGGGAGAGGAAGCTAATAACCATAAAGTGTTCTAGACAACAATGTTTTAGAAGAGCCCGGGAAGTATAGGATGAAACACACCAAAATGTTTCATGTGCAGCGAAGGCGGAGGGCCCGGAACCCGGTCCCCTGCAACAGTAGCCAGTGCTAGCCAATTTGTATCGCAACTTCTCAAACTGCTATCTTATTTGGTATTCGTTTGTACATGCCCCCTTGACGGAGCAAGGATTATGGAAGATTTGATAGTGATTTTTTACAGCCAATTACCGTCTTTCCTGCATCGAGTTGCCGATTTCCTGACTGCTCTAGTCCTTGTGATGATACTTTGCAACTTGCTTAGTCGTCTTCCCCCTGTAATATTCCATCTGACAACGGAGCCGCCAGGCCTACGAACCTCGAAAACTCGTCGATGTGTGGTACAAAAGGGTTCTCTCAGATAACTTTTTCGGTATATTTATTTATTCTATATATTCTTTTTCCAGATAGCAAGTCTAGTGTATTTGAAGACGCAAATGGGTAAGTCCCGTGCTGGTCGGCTGAGCGAGTCCACGTGCTCTGCAGTGTCACGTGCATATCGCCTGCACCAGCGAATACCTGTGTCCAGAAATACAGATTTGGCTTCAAGACGAGCGGGTTCGGACAGGGTGCCGGGAGTTGGATAGCATTGGCATCCAGGTACATTTATTTGCCGTCCATTTGACGCAGATAATTGCAATGCAGCTCCGGCATTAGTATAATATGAAATCTCGCAATCAGGCCCTGTGAAGTATCGCATATTGTTGGCAAAACAGGCGGCGCCTACCGTCCACTCCTACCACAATAGGCGGACGTCTGGGAAGATGCGGCCGCCGCCACACAGCGGCGTAGCGTCCTCGAATGCCCAGATGTGTCCCGGCTCGCTATTTTAGGACCACGCCACTTTGTGTGGGCCCCGGTCTGTTTTGTATGCCCTCGTGCAGTCTTTGTGGTGCCATGTGCTTTGGGAACCCCGGTGGGTTTTGGGGGTCTCTGGGGGATTTTTTTAAAGTGTTTGCGGTGTGTATATTTATAGCCCGGCGCATATTTTAAACCCTTCTCGCTTTTTTGCGAGACCCGATTTGTTTAGGACCCGATTCATCTTGGGACTGGTGTGCATATGGGCCGCCACGCTGTTTATTTCGGGCGTCGAAAGGGAACTTTGGTGCCCCAGCGCGATTTTTTCCGGGTCCAGATGTGGGTTTTCAGGGCCCCAGCCCAAGTTGTCCAGGCCCCGTGGCGAGTTCCCTTGGACGCATCTGTATTTTCTAATCCCGGACCATTTTGGGGGGGGTTCTCAATGTAATTTTCTTGGGGACCCGGTGCGATCTTCCATTGAAACAGCCTTCAAAAGTTCTATTGGATAAATAAAACACGCGATTCGAAAGCAATATATATTTTTACGGCCGTTCAAATCGTATGCTTTTTGTTGGGCGAACATTGGGTGAAGTCTGTTAAAAAAAAATCCTGGCAGCACAACCATGACAGCTCGGCGAGGGACGTCCTTTCATATTTAAGGGGTGATAAGGACAAGGAAGGGTGACCACAATGGTGCGACCTAGCACATCTTTCAATGCTGACTCGAATGGTGGCCTTTTTGTTAAAATTCGGCTAAGGCAGTTAAAATTCGGCTAAGGCAGTTAAAAATCCTGGCAGTACCAATACACATCAGTTTAGAAGCACCAAAAGCATCCTTGCTTCCCAGCGTTTCACGTGGCCGTGTGAGCGCTGATTATGCGCTGTGGCTATCCCCGTTTAAGTCTTCCTGCTCTGCCCAGTTTATCACCTCGAAATTAAATTTTCACACATTTTTGTATCAAGATGAAACTCGATTTGTGCCCTTACGGTTTCAAAGGCTGAAAAGTCTTCCTTCTGAACGGAGAACTCGGAAAAATATTGGTGGATGGAAACTGGAGGACCCCATCAATCATCGGAACGCGCATGCGCATATTTGCCTGGCTGTTTCTGGTAGGGAAGGAGAGGAGGGGCGTTCGGCGCTGGTTGAATCGAAATTTGTCGTACCACTGTGTTTTATGGTCCCGTGTTTTCTCATTACGTTCAAAAGAGACACAAATCAACATGTCTGCCACAGACTCGTACATCACCATCGAACCCTCGCAGGAGTTGCGTTTTAAGGGTAAGTGTGAATTCGCGCCACGTTTGTCGCATTGTCAATCCAAAGGCGGTATCAGTGCATCAACCTGTTAGGTATGCAGGTGTATATGCTAGAATATGATGTTTTACATAATCACATGAATGTGATTAATTTCTTCCTCAATTCTGGGTTAGCTTATTTCAAGTTAAGGACCCTTCTTCCTCCAAGCAGGAAGCTTATTCTGAAGCTCATTTGGATGGTAGATTTGCAATTTAAGGTAATCTTTGAAATCTTGGAATTTTGTTTTTAAAATACATTATTTATGATGTGGTTAACATATGGCAACTCATTTCCTCTGCAAAAGCATAGTTTTCAGTTGGCAGGCAAAGTAATACCCAAAAATGGCTTGGAGTTTCATTTAGCATAAAAAGTAATTTTCAAAATAAAGAAAAAGTTAACATAACCAAATATAATCCACCCTAAGCTTCCATGCAAGAAAAATACTTTCAAAACAAAAATGGAAAATTTTAAAATATTTTTCTTTAAAAAAAATTGCAGACTAAGATGTATTGTTGCAGTTGAAGGTAACCACAAGAAAACGTTTTGCACACATTTTACCTTGTTTGTTGTTTATTGGGTGGCTCACATTGCACTTTATCCACAATCACTACTAATGGCATGGTCCACACTGTTTTGCTGGTGGGCCACTGGATTGGTAAATGTCCCAAGTGGTGCAAGTGTTGAATATTCTTCATATCATAATCTTCACTCTACAAATATAGCCCATTGTGTGTGATTATCTGTACCTGGTGTGCCACAGATGTGATAAAATAGAAATTGAACGCTTCATGCACTGAATTCAATGCTCATTGACATAACAAAATCTTATGTTTCTGGCTTAATTCCATATTAATTCCCAACAACAAATATTTCCAGCCAGATGCATCTGAAACCTTCAATCAAGGCCAGAAGTTCCTTGCGATGCTGTTAACGTTAATGGCAGCATTAGCAATGTATGCAAGCTTTTGATGACGTGGTGGAAAAGTTTGTTTGGGAGGATTCTGGTTTTCTGGTTATGTAGGCTAGATTATATTATATTATGCTATAATATATTTTACATCTGCTACATTATCCTAGTCTAAGTTAGGTTAGGTTATTTTATTTATTCTATGATTTATTTATTTAGTAGTCTGTAGACAAACCACATGCAGCCATGCATGCCACTGGTATCAGTGTAAGCTTAGCCTTGTAGTGCACAGATTGTGCTCCAATATCTCATGGAGTTATTAAGCTTTCTTTGAGGACAAACATTGCAAGTTTATAATTTTTCTGACAACACAGTGCCATTCCCAGCAGGGTTATTTGCTCAAATTGTTCCAAGGTCTGCCAGTGTTTTTTTTAAGGAATTCCACTGCCACGAGATTCAAAGTTTCCTTCTTGAAGCATCAAGGCTATAAGCCGCAGACCTGTGCCTATGTCATCAATTATATCAACCTCCATTGACTTACAAGTAATAATTTGCTGAGAAAATGAGTGTCGCACCATCTTAACCATGTCAAAAAGCATCTTATTTTAAAAAAAATTATGGTAACTGACCCCATAAAGTGCTGATATATAGGTGACCTGAGGTCAGATACCATATATATCATCTGTATTACATCATTAGTTATGTCCAAAACATCATTGATGCCCATTTTGGAGCATTTAAACAATCGCAGCTATCAATAACCATGTCAAGCCAATGGTGCAAAGCAAGCCAAATATGACATGTGACCTCATTTGACCTTGAAGATATTGACCTAAGGTCTTGAAATTGCACACAATGGTTCACACCACCATGCCCATCTACCCTGAACATTTTGTTACTCTAGCTATAATAGGAGCAGAGATCTTACGGGGGAGCGGAATCACCCCCTCTCCAGTGCACACAATTTTCAGAGGCCCTCCAGGGAGTGTGTTAAAGCACAATAATACCAGAGCCTAACCTAACCTAATATAATTTAGTCTAACAATATCATAGGTAATATAACAGCTGTAACATGTTTATTTCAAATGCAATTAGGTGGCACAAGTGGCACTCCTCAGCCAGCCATCAATGTCAGTGCATAAATCGTGCCATAAGCGCCATATATGCCATATATTGTGCCACAAGCGGTTGTTGCCTAAGGTCTGTAGTATGAACGAATGCATGATTATGGGAGTAATTTGGGATCAGATACTCCTCCAGGGGGATGAGTATTGAATATCTTGTTCATGACATGGGATAAACATGTCACCCATAGGTCAACACAAATCCTATACATGATAGTTTCTCTGGCATTGTCAAGCATGACTCAAAAGTTGTCACCAACTGAAAAGTGTGATTTTCCAGCAAGAATGATTGGTCTGGTCGTCTTAATCACGTTCAGAGACATGTCTTAAGATATTTTCTCATGGAATTTCATATTGGGTCTGAAGTAAACAAAAAGCAAAACGTTTATGGTTTGATATTATCCTGAGAAATTTAATAATGTTAAGGATTGAGCATAATATAGGCCACCAGATCGCAATGAAAACACTGATACGTTGATGCAGGAAGAGATAAGTAGGAAAGTATATGGTAGGACTCTTGTGTTGGGGGACTTAAGCATACCATGGTTGAGAGACAACTAAAAGTCTAACCAGATCACGAAGGGGTTTCATGGCCTGTTTTAAGGTAAATTTATTGTTTCAAGTGATAGATAAACCTACAAGTGGAAACGAAATGTGAGATCTAGTACTTACAAATAAGAATAAAAATATGCCACAGGATGTAATCATAGTAAATACCTTGGGAGACAGTGTTCATAATATTATGTACTTTTCCCTATCTGCTGGAAGTGTATGGAACAAATGGACATGGATTCAAAATTTTGATCAAGGGTAATTTGCTATGTGCAGGATCTTCCTGGGTGAAATTCGATGGAACCATTATTGACAGGTTTAGATGCATGTGAAATGTGGAAAGTCCTGAAAGGTGAATTGTTTCTAAGGCCAGGATAGGTTCATTCACAATAAGCAAATCAGAATGAACAAAGTTACACTCATGGCTAAATGTGAAGTAAAATATTTGCTGGGGTCAAAGAAGCAGGCATTTAAGAAACTAAAAGACTTAACCTGGAGGCTAACCTAGAAGCTTATAGAGGTTAGAAACAAAGTTAGGGCGCAAATGATCAAAATTGGTCGAAGCGCCCTAAAGCCTGAATAACTAACTAACGAAACAAAGTTAGCTGTGTTAGGACATCTGACAGACTGGCTGAAATTGAATTAGTTCAAGTCTGTTGCCAAGAAATGGTAAGAGGTTCTTTGGCTTCTATAAATTTTAATAAAATAAATGTAGTGTGCTGCCACTAAAGGTAGATGGTGAAATATTGGTTGAGGATTGTGATATGGTATAGTCCCTAAGCAAGCAATCCTCATCAGTGTTTACTTTAAAAAAAGCTCAAGTACATGGGTGTGAACAAGAACTAAATTTTAGGAGTTCCTTGACAGGTGCCATTTATCAGGCTGTTTTTTTTAGCATTCTGATGTATTTAAGGTGATCTAAACTGTGGCTCAGAAACTTCATTTGGGGTATTCTTTATTAAGGAATGCTCTATCCTGATGACTATGGTATGGTACAACATGATGTACTGAAGGCAGGCTGGTGTTGCATGGAATATTTGATTTGCCAATGAAATTGTATCATATTTGAAGGCTTGTTTTGTATTCTAGAGTAGTTAGTGACTAAGAATGTCTCAAAGGGCACCTTTGGCATGCCACATGTGAAAATCCCAATTGCTTGCATGTTCCCTGTGTCAACAGAAGTGTAGCATACTGTTGAAAATGTAGCCTTTGTACAGGAATGTTCCATTGCATGTGATGCATTGTTTGTGGAAGTCATCTTATCAGATACCAATTATGGTGTGTATGATGTGATTTCTTTTTTCAGGGCCATTCAAAGATGAGGTGTCTAGTAGCAGCCTTGCCATTACTAACACATCAGACAAACGGATAACGTTCAAGATCAAGACTACAGCACCAAAGAGGTACTGCGTCCGACCAAACCAGGGCATAGTGGAGCCGGCAGCCACTGTCAACATTGCAGGTATGACCTGAAATAGTGATAGCTTCCAACATAGCTTTCACCTGCAAATGCAAATATAGTACTAATTTACAAAAAGGGAAGCATGAAGTGTGTAGGGAACTACAGGCAAGTCAGTTTGACCTCAATAGTTTGCAAGGTACTAGAAAATCTGGTTAAACAGAATGTTCAGATTCATCTTGATAGGCACAATCTTTTAAGGGATACTCAACATGGATTTCGATCTCGAAGGTTTTGTTTAACCAACCTTTTGGAGTTCATGTAGTATGTTACTAAAGAAGTGGACAATGAAAACAGGATAGATGTTGTGTACTTGGACTTTAGCAAATCTTTTGATAAAGTTCCACATGGGAGGCTAATTCATCAACTACAGCAACTGGGATTGTTGGTTTGGTTGGATTGAAGCATGTTGAGGGAAGGAACAAGGGTAATGTTAATGGATGTAAATCTGATTGGAAGGATGTTCTGAGTGAGTACCACAGGGCTCTGTTCTAGGGCCCTTCTTTATCATCTTTGTGAATGACATTGAGGTAGGCTAGAATGTGTTCAAATTTGTGGATGACATCCAGCTGGTAGGAGTGTCAAACAGTTGTGATAAATCTAGAAATATTCAACTAGACTTGGAGGACCTAAAAAAGTGGGCTGATCAATGGCAGATGTCTTTCAACTATGACAAGTGTAAGGTTATGCATCTGGGGTCTGGAGGTGAGACTTTCAGGTATACAATGGGAGGGAGGGAACTGGATGTTATTGAAGGGGAAAGGGACTTAAAGCAGAAAAGCAATGTAGCTCAGCTAGGAACAGGGCACTCAGAATGCTGGGACTCATTAATAGAAGTGTGATGTATAAGAGCAAGGAAGTCATGAAAAAAAACTGTACTTAGCATATGTGCGACCACACTTGGAATATTCTGTACAAGTTTGGAGCCCCTACCTAGAACAAGATATAGACAAGTTAGAGAGAGTGCAGCACAAAGCAACTAGACTCATCAGTGGAATAGGTAACCTAGAATATGGAGAAAGGCTTGTGGCATTAGATATGTACTCACTCAAGTATAGGAGATTAAGGGGGACATGATTTAAATGTACAAAATTGTTAAAGGACTAGATCAGGTCAATTTAAATGGCGCTCTTCAGTTTAGAGTACACATAGGGTCATCAATTCAGGTTAGACAAGTTGAGGTGTAGGACAGTTAAGTGACAACAGGTCTTCAGTCAAAGGGTTGTTGATCAGTGGAATGGGCTGCCTGCTGATGTTGTGGAGAGTTCCTCATTGAATGTATTTAAAAGTAGGGTGGATAATTTTTTTAGACAGGAAAATCTTGTTTTTGAGTTATAATTTGTGATGGATGTGGTGAGATGTATGTTAAGTAAGTGTGCACGGGACAGACCCCTTTAAGCAGGCATGGATGCAGTTTGAAAATTATTGATAAGGCATTCAATCCACATGTGTTAAGAGAGATCAGGGGAATAGGGCTGGAAAGCTAGGGTAGATAGGCATTGATAGGTGTGTGGGATATTGGAGGACTGGTTCTTCAGGATGTGGGATGGTTGGGGAGGGTCTTTTTACCAGGCTTATATTATCTTCCATTTACAGACTTAACTGGATGGGCCCTTGGGTCTCTTATTAAGTCTAAACGCTTTATAACTTTATATAGGGTGTACCTAGCAGTGGATTCAGCACCTTCCTTCAGGATGTGATACTGATGAGATTGTCTATGGTAGCACAGTGGGTATGATGGGAGGAGTTTGTAATTGTTCAGTGTGTTATGCAATAGCAAGTAAGTCTCTTATTAAGTCTAAACGCTTTATAACTTTATATAGGGTGTACCTAGCAGTGGATTCAGCACCTTCCTTCGGGATGTGATACTGATGAGATTATCTAATGTCTATGGTAGCACAATGGGTATGATGGGAGGAGTTTGTAATTGTTGAATGTGTTATGTAATAGGAAGTGAGTCTCTTATTAAGTCTAAACACTATATAACTTTATATAGGGTGTACCTAGCAGTGGATTCAGCACCTTCCTTCGGGATGTGATACTGATGAGATTGTCTATGGTAGCACAATGGGAGTGTGTTATGCAATAGCAAGTAAATTGGTGCTAGATAGGCTGCGATATATAGCTTCCTAGGAACTTGAGGTAAGGGATTGATTGGGGTGAGAGTATGTACATCTCTAGTACCTTTTCCAGATAGGCTTAACCCAGATGGGCCCCTGTGGCTCTTATTAAGCCTTAACACTTTATGACTTTATGACCATAATGTTGCAAGTACAGAATGGCCATGCAGCCTGGCATGGAATCGTATTTCCAATCCATTGTGGATCATGTTATTCATTGATAACCAGACTTGGCACACAAGTGCTCAGATGATGTGCTGGGAACAACGTACAATGGGTCGGCTGCACATAGGACTGCTGATTTTGCAATAGATAGTGCATGTATCAGGCTTCCTGATGCATCATTTTACGGATGCAACAATCCACTAGACACACAGAAGAGAAAGCTGAAGTGCACATGTTGCAATCTTCGGCGCCATTAGCCGTGATCGTGCATAGATGGCGTCGGGAACCACCCAATGTTGCAATATTCAGGGATTTCCAAGGGTTGCAATGTTTGCTGCTAGCGAGCCTGCGGTCTGAGCTGAGGTAGTCTTTACTCAGCTATCGGGGAAAATACGACTGGGGCAGCCGGCTGGCCTAACCATAACGATCGTGAGCGGCTACGTACTCTACGATCGTGGAATTGGCACGAACACATAGCTGTGTTATCTAGGATCTGAATGCTATGCTTGACGAGGGGCCTTTCCCATTGTTTCAGCTGTGTGTATTGTGTGTGAACCGCGCAACTGTGGGGTTAATGGTGTGCGCGCTTGTTTACAGTAATGCTTCAGCCATTCGACTACGATCCTGCCGAAAAAATAAACACAAGTTCATGGTGCAGACGATGATCCTTCCCGAAGGGGAAGAGGTGGAGCTAGAGTCCCTGGTAAGGCAATTCCCAACCTTTCCATTGTCTCAGCTTGGCGGATTTTTTATCAGCAAAGTTGTCCTTTTTTGGTTGGATGCTAGCTTTCTAATGCAGCTGAGTTATCCGTGGCCTAAAGGACACAAACAACTAGGACCATTTTGAATTCGGCGCTGTCGCTTCGTATGCTATTATAAATACTTCTACCAGTGTTGGATTTTCACTTCTCATTCTTGGATTCGGAGTGTATAATCCTTGAGTTCATGCAATTACGGAGTGCATAATATCTGGTAACCATGGGGTGCATACAAATTACTGAGACAAAGGAATAAAGTCTTGTTTGTTCCATTCAAGCAGCATACATTACAGGTGTTTCACCCCACACAGCCTAGGTATGCCTCCTGATGCTGGATCACAGAAAAAATAGTATTCACTGACAATTCAAACTTCACATAGCAGTTATCTGTGTTATGGTGCTGGACAAGTCATAAATATACTGTCATTGGCAAGAAGTGATGCATTTAATCATGATTGATTTTTCATGCTAGTTTGAATATATTTCAACTTCAGGTATGCAGGTATATTGCTGTGATGAAACATATTATGGAAGCTTTAGGTATCCACAAGACACGTCTTACACAGTTTACCTCCATGAAGCAAGCAAATGGCTTAGGCTTGGTTAGGTTATGCTAAGTTGGAAGTCGAGCCCTACTCTTAAGTTGGAATATTTTAAATCAAATTTGATGTTTTTTTTATTTAAAGCATTTGTTTTTCAAAAAATTGATCTAGCAAGGTTGGGATATGTCAGGTTATATTCCTTAATTTGCATTTTTAAAGAAAAATACTGGTGGAAAGTGTTCCCCTTTTCAAGATAATTGTCTTTTTTGCATGTAAGGTTAGGCTAGGTTAGGGTAGATTATGCCACATTTTTTCTTTCTTTTGCACATTATTTTGTATGCTATATTACCCAACTCCAAGCCCATTTATTGGTGTTGTTTTGCATGTCAACCGAAAAGTATGCATTTACAGTGGAAATTAGTGGAAACAAGTAGAAACAAAGTGACAATGAACAAGAATCATGTCTTTCACCTTAGGAACCACAAAACCTCAATATCCCTTATGGAAAATGATTGGTCCTGAACCCTGTGTTGATGAAGAATGCCCATGGCATGGTTGCATTTAAAAAATAACGTAAGAAGACTGAAACAAATTGTTGCCAATAGGAAATTTGAATCCATTCATTCCGTGTACCACCATAGGCATTATGTTCAATTTAGAAATGATTTATTTAGCATTGGCAACAACAAAAGTGTACAAATTTCCACTTATGATTAGCTTGTTCAAACTGTTACCCATCGAAAGCCAGCATTAATAGCAATTACCCATATTCGCCGCAATAGCATCGGCAGAGGGAAAAAGAAAAAACAATTCATACAACAGGTTTGACAGATAATAGGAGTCACAGAAGATAATAAAACAGCACCTACCAATTACTATTCCCACGGCACCTACTCTTTTCCCGAGACGCACACCCGAGGAGAACGAAAACAAAAGAAACAACAATAGCTTTCTCCTACCACCCGGCTTCGCACCTTGGCCCTTGACCCTCCCTTCAAGACGACTATCAAGGCCGTCAGCGACTTGTGTTACATTGTCACAAAACAATGCAATCGAGACAAGCTGTTCTTTTACCTTTGGCAACAACGATTTCATCCCATTGGCTGAGTTCAAATCACTAAGCCAATCAGCAGCCTCCCAACTGTCAGCTGGAGTTGAGGAAAGACCAGTAAGCGGCTCTTAACCACCCCTCATTTCGCAGTGTATAAGAACATGACAGCTAAATTTCTATTTTCCCGGAGTGGGAGAAATTAGTTGTCGGAGTGGCATAAACACTATTATTGCCACCAGTTTGTCTTGTACTGAAACAATGTAGGTCATGAAATGGAAAGACACTGAAGTTTCTGGTTATATGCTGGTCTTATTTAGCTGCAAAATGTAGCCAGATTTGAAGGACGTTTTGGAGCCATTTATGCCATTTTCAGTCGTTAAATCCATCGGATATCTTTTTTTATATTGCTTGGTGTTGGTCCAGGATGCAAAAATGATCAGTTCTGCTGATGTCAATTGATGTAGAACATCGCAATCTTCAAGGAAACAAAAAGGAATGCATTATTTATAGCCTTTCTTGGCCATAGTTTAAAAAGCTCCGACCAGAGTGGCAACTGGAGAGCCTCGAATCCATCGAATCCAAGAAGCGCCGTTCGGGTCTGGCCAGTCTGGGAATGGTGGTTTCCTTCATTAGATGAGCCAAGAATAGAGGTTTCCTTCACTTGACGAGGGATTTTTCCTGTAAGCACTGAGTTGCCCACCGGATGGAAAGAGGCTCGTTGTAGGCATCACCACCCTTGGCAGGAACGACCTACGTACCTATTATCAATATCTTCACGGCCATTTAAATTATTGGCTGGGATAAGCCATAAGTGTGAGTTATGTGATGGGATATAGTCGGATAATTCAAGGACCAGGTAGTGAGACTACTAATTCATCTCGTGTAGTGTCGGCCAATGTAGGAACTGAGGCCCAATTGATGCTGATGGGCGCAAAATGACCTTTGCAGTCGACGCGCCCCTAAACACCAACCCACCACCACCCAATTGATGTTTGTTGACATTGAATTCCTCTCGTTGGTGTAAACTTCAGTATCAAAGCACAAATCCAGCTAGCTAGAATGATGCATGTACAACCAGCTTAATATTGAGAACTATGGGCAGCCATAGCAAAATTGTGATTCCTTACATTTTGCAGGGGTGCCCATGCATCCAGTGTCACAACCTTGGGCAGGGTTGTTGTTTTATACCTTTTTTTTTGGGGGGGGGGAGGACAAGTGCCCCTCAATGTTTGCTTTCCCTCCCAAATGACTTCAACTTTTAACATGGGACCATATGGAGTGTGCCCCCACCCCATCTATTTCACCCTGCCCATTACCTTTCATATACCTATTTCCCCCTCCCCAATCATTTTCATAAATCAACACCCATGACCTAGGAATAGTATTTTGATGAGTGTGTTCTTAATGTGCGAATTTGGATGGAAGAACCTTTTGGCTTGTTTTGTTTTGTTTTGTTTTGGAAATAAAGCTTTCATTTTCACAAGGCAATATTTTATTTTCCAGCAGTAAAGGATTGGTCCCCTTCAGTGCACCCATACAGTAACTCACAAGCATTGTTGTGCCCTCATGAAATATTTCAGGAAATTGTGAAGTGCACCCCACCTCATCCACCAATCAGCTCCATTATTTGGCCTTTTTGTCCCTACAGCTTCCTGAACATTCCTATGCCATGACAAATCATAAGGTGTGTCCACAAATATTTTGGGGAAGTGATTGCTTTTGTGTTTTGCAAGTTGTGTAGGGACTACTCTAGTTCTCTAGTTCTGTCTTTGGCCTTGCATTCTTCCAAACACTACTGGTTCCAGCATTTTTCACAAATGAAGAAGGTACACATGAAGGAATGGCTGTTTATTAATTCACATGTATCGGACAATTGGATACCACCTGCACCATTACATGGAGCAAATACATTGGTATTAATGTTGTATGCAGACTGCAGAGTGATCCTTAAGCATCTGCTGTCATCTGTTGCACATGCTAGCATGCTGGCACTCTTCCAGTCTTGCTTGCATCTAATTTTCTGTTCCACTTCTGCATCCTCTTGGAATGTTACTGCAGCTCTCATGATCACCTAAAATAACTTATGTACATTATCCTCAATGATGTTGCCAAGTTGCTGTAGCAAGGACAGGGGACGAGTGGTCTAGGGGTAAGATGCTCGTCTCACAATCGAAAGGTTGTGAGTTCGAGTCTCACCTGTCGCTACTCTTCGCCCGCGACCAATCGGCGTGAGAGATTGGCGACGCTACATGACTCAACGGTCGTGGTGTCGTAAAACCAATAACCAACCAACCAACCTGTAGCAAGGACATAACATGGCTAGACAAGATGAAGAGCACCAGAATTAGAAGTGAATTTCATTATCAGCCATTGATTATCATATGTTGTCCAGGCCCATGACATATGTCCAGGCCCTTGGAGCATGCTGCTCCCTCTGCTTCATTACAATCCAATAATACTATTGGATTATGACGGCTAGTTGGGATTGCTGTTTAGGCAAGGCTCTTTGTGATATCTTGCAATGTATGGAGTGGATTATTTTTTGGAGTGTATAATTATTTGAATGGCAAAAGTTCCAAAAAGGACCATATTTCCAACATTGACTTCTACTCCTTAAACATTAGAAGACAACAAAATAACAATGACGCCATAAAAACCTGAAGTTGTCAGTTCTTCATTGGCACTAAAGGAGTTTATTGCGGCCATTGCCATTGCATGTGAGGTCATCAACTTAACTGCACCTCCAGTGACCTCAACTTAAGAGTATCTCGAGTAAGCGTATATGAGAGCATTGCATTTAGCCTTAATAATTACCCCAGCACACTGGAAAACAATGGTTTTGGGCACAACTTTGTAAGTTTGGACACAACTTTTTAAGTTTGGACACAACTTTGTAAGTTTGGACAGTGTGGCAGACTTCCTGGCTGGACCAGACCACTGGCCTATGTATCCAAATGTGGCTTGTGACATATTGCTAGTACCAACACCAAGGAATACCCCGGTAGCCATTTTGAATGCATACGTCATGGTTTTGCTAAAGTTCACGGCGCTGTTGTATTTCACTTTAAAAAAAACATTTTAACTTTGATTTCAGTTGGTATGTCAACCAATCATCTGAAGTATTAAAATCGAGCCTCTATGATCTAAGATCTTGTTCAAAGGAAGATGCTCGTGCTGTTTTTGTTTCGCTAGTACGTCCCGTTTAGAAACGCCAGGGAAAAGTAGCAAAAACAGTTCTGCACTGGGTAAGGTGGAAAAAATGTCGTTAAAAACTCATCTGTTCATATCATATTAGTAAGTAGTAGAAATACACTATATGAATATTTAATATCTATCTGCCACGTGGATATGGGAACCACAAATTGCCTTTTAGTGCTTCCGGTATCGCTCCAGTAGGACGGATTCCGCACGCACGCACACACACATATACACATGCACATACACACAACAACGCTCAGTAGTATGAAGAAGGAATACCGTTTGCGGGACCGTATGACGTCAGATCACGACCCATGGTCACGCTCCATTTGGCCGGTGCGAGCGCGGCCACGGTGATTGCAACATGGAGTAATTGGCAAAGCCAAGGGAGATGCTCAGCATGGAGTCCACCCGTCCGTGAGAGGCCAGAACCAGAGAAAGCGATGAGGAATAGTTCCGCCGTGGATGCGTTACGGATATCCTGTTCTCGCGACCTCTTGATGGCATAAGCTGCAAGTCACGGATATGCTGCAGACATAGTGAAGAAATGTGGAAGGGCACATCCAAAAGAGTGCCGCGCTGTATTGTGCCGCAATGAGCAATTGGCCAACGATGTCCTGAATGAAGAGTATGTCAGTCAATATTTTCGCTTTTCGAAGAACTGAACACGCTTCATTCGTTTCGGGTGATTTTACGGGGAATAACGCGGACCGTTTTTTGTTTGTTATATAAATATCTTTTTGTAACATCCAATAATATATGGTATCCCATTAAACGTAGTTGAAAGATGTTTGAAACATCTGGTCATCATAGGCTACGTTGCTACGTTTACTTTGAGCAGGAGTCTGAACCCTACCCTCATCCCCACGGAGTCTTCTCCCAAGGAAGGAGTTCACTCACATTGTGCATTCAACGTCAACCATAACGCTTATGTGCTGTCATGTGTGTGCTGCTGTCCCTCAAGTAGGCATAATTTTAACTGCTGTGTTGGTACTATTTGTTTGTCTGAAGTGAAAAAGAACAAACAAGGCCACATTTTTATTTTGTGATGTGTAGGGGAATGTTGAATTCGTTAGGTGCCAGGTTCTTTCCTTTCCCTCCCACAAAAAAAAAAAATGTCACGGAATTTTTAGGTGTCCGCCATTCGCAGGTACTAGGCCACGAACAGGATGCTTAACTAGCTGGTTCAAACTATGCTTTACCTTTAGAAAACTACTAGGCAGTACGAGACCGACACAGTCGATGCGCTCCTAATCACCAATAACCAACCAGCTGTAGAAAGCAGCACAGTGGCATGAATACAGCGACCTGCCATGTGCAAAGTGGGATGTTTGTTTGTTGCTTGTTGCTGCCTATGTTTTCCAATTAAGATTATTTGACCTATTGAAAACATTGATATTCCCTGTTTTGGGACTAGTTGATTTATGTGTATAATAACGTAGACTTGTGTAAAACGGAGACTAAGATTGCGAGTGGTTCATCGAGTGGTTCATCTCTTGGGTTTTCTGCTGTCCGTTGTGTCAGTTAATCAATACTGATTAATCTTGCATAAATGCAGCCTATTTAGCATGCACTGCCTACTGGACATGTTCTGTTCGCCAGGTTGGCGCGAAAGCGGGCTGCACTGACGCGCACATGTCTGGTTTCAGTGGAAGAACGCCAGTCCCGAACAGGTGATGACCTCCAACAAGATGCGATGTGTTTTCGAGCTGCCGCCAGACGCGCAGGACGACATCATGAGCCGGGTACGTGGTCGGGTGGCGGGGGTGGCGGGCGGCCGCCCCTGTGATGACTTGTCCGCTGCGTGCGCCGCGCTGAGCTGGGTGTGCCCAGTGCCCCACTTTGTAAATGCGTCTCCACGAATGAGTATTTTGTGGTACATTTAGCATATTTTCATTCTGAGCAACGTGGGCCATCTAAATTAACAGAGGCATGGACGATATTGTGCCAAGTTCGATACTTGCCCGCGGTGTATGCATACGCTAATGCGTTGCCGCACTCGGCGCGCATGTGCACTAACGCGTGCCGTCGCCGACAGCCGGAGCCGAAGGACATGAAGGGAGCTGCCGAAGAGGTGCGGCGTCTTCGAGAGGAGATGAGCGGCGCTCGCAGCGAAAACCTTCAGCTCAAGGTGAGCTTTGGTATGGCTCAGTGACCGACGCGCTCCTCAGACACACACTGGCGGCCGACTGTAGGAACTGGAAACCCGGAGGCACCATTTGCTCGAAGCAAATTCGAGTTCAGGCGTTTAGCGCACACTAGATATTCTGGATCGAACATGGAATTTAGTCCCTAAAATGTATGAAGATTTGATGCTGTTAGCGGTACTTTCTTGCCACCCTACATTATCCTAACAACCTAACTGATACACTTATAGAGGTAAGGACCATTGATGCACATCGAGGAGAATTGCAAAACATACCGACGAGGCGCACGGTCAAGCACACAGGTATTGGCAAAGGCACGTAATACACCCAATCTAGTAGCATAAGTAGCGTAAGTAGACGCAAAATGACCTAGTAGGCGGTCATTTTAGCCATATTCTGTGTTTCGGATGAAGATCCTCTGAGAACCTGAGGTCGCGAAACCTTATTGTCAGATTACCTAGGAAAATAGCGGATACGAATTGTCGAGACGAAATCAATCCATATCTGACTAGAGATTAGTATGTGTGTTTCCCCCCCCCCCGCCTTTGCCTCGGAGAATGTTGTGGATAATATGCATGTATGTGTCTCGGGTCCTTTCAACAGAACCATTCAACAAAATGTGCTTGATATCCGAACATCCTAAGTCACGTCAGGTCAAGTAAGTTCAAGCTTCAAAACTCATGATACAGCACTTTTGAAGTAAATATAATCAAACTATTGTTCCCAAAATCTTGATATGATTCTCTCTTCTTTGTAAACTGCAAAGATTTGCATTTCGTGATCTGACCATTGGTCACGCTGGGACAGTATATACATGAATAAAACGACCACTTCAGCCTGTATCAAGGTGTACACTATTTATAAAATAATTCCTTAGAAAGGTGAACTCAGGTCAAATAATGTTTGGTCATCTCATGTAATAGGTTTGCTATGTAAGTTGCTTAATCTTTGCCATATATATATATATATAGACCATGCTGTTTTGATCTGCACTTCGGTAAAGATTAGCGACGTATTTAGCGCGATATTGACGAGGCATGTCTGCCAATGATGTTTGTCTGATACGGTGGCCACTCGCCAGTTGTCGATGGGCTGGTCAGGTCGTCCGTGTGACTTGCGCCCGGTGTGCCGCAGGAGGAGGGGATCCGATTGTGGCGTCCGTGTGACTTTCCCCGTGTGTGCCGCAGGAGGAGGGGATCCGATTGCGGCGTCAGCTGGCGGCCGCGGCCACCGGCTCCAGCCCTGCGGTGGTGGAGTCGGCGCCCGTCGACACCACCATGTACTACGTGATGGCCGTGGTGGCGCTTATCATCGGCACCCTCGTCGGCAAAATGGTCATCTAGGGTCGGCCTGATACGCCGCAACCCTCTCCCCCTACCGCACCCGCTCCCACCAAATCAACTGTACTGCTGCCGGCGTACGGCAGCCGCCGACGCGGCCTCCGCACTTCCTGCCGTCGCCCGGACCCGGCCGGAACCGGCTGCGACGGTTCCGCCACACCGGGACGGCGGCGGCAACCCGGCGACGTCTCCCCTCTTCTGCCCCGGTGGCAGCCTTGGCGTTAAGTGTCGAATGGCGCGAGCAATTGGGCATTGTGAGTCGGCAGCGCCATTCCCCGGCCCCGGCCCCGGCTCCGGCTCCGGCTCCGGCTCCGGCTCCGGCTCCGGCTCCGGCTCCGGCTCCGGCTCCGGCTCCGGCTCCGGCTCCGGCCCCGGCCCCGGCTCCGGCTCCGGCTCCGGCTCCGGCTCCGGCTCCGGCTCCGGCCCCGGCTCCGGCTCCGGCTCCGGCTCCGGCTCCGGCTCCGGCTCCGGCACCGGCACCGGCGCGTGCGCTGGCCACCGTCTACGCGTGTTCCGGGTAGTGACTGTTGGTTTATCGTTCTAACTGCCCGTTTGCTAGGGTTTGTGCGTGCGTGTGCGTGAGTCATGTGGTATGGTCGGCTGGGAAGCGGGAGGCGCCTAGGATGTCACATCCGGGCGGCGGTCTCCCTCCGGGGGTTCTGGGTGGCGCCCGGTACCGTGCGGCCGCCGCCTCGCCCGGCACCCCCTCCCCCTGCAATTTAGCCCGGCTTCATGGTTCTCGGTTGGCAGAAGGGCGGTAGCTCTTTCAGGGCTCGGGCGCGGAGAGCGTGCGCGTTTGTTGTCTTTTCTACGGCATCCAAGGAGTGCGCTGCCGAGAAGTGCAAAAGCACCGAAAGGAATGGTGGGAAATTGCCGATGGCTGTGTGGTATTGGCGCTAGTCGTTAGTCACTTCTGCCTTATTCTACTGCTGAAGCATTCTCTCCGTTGTGACTATTATTAGCATTATTATTATTATTATTATGTGTATTATTATTATTATTTCGAATATATCACGAAGGAAATTACTAGGGGTTGTATTGGCACTGCTATTGTGTAGGAACGAATGAATCCACGTCATGAAGTTAGCCCTTGGGTCCCACTCCTTTATTTTCCTCTCCTGTACTCGCACTCCCGCATATACCTTCCAAATCGTATCAAGTCGTGAGGTGTTTGTGAACCCTGTAAATAGGTTCAATTTGTCATCGGCAGAGCTCTATGGCATTTCCCGATGTGTACCAAGTGAACAGAGGGTTATCAAGATGCATTTCAATTTGCCTGTCGGTGATTCAGAGGAGTCAATACATTTAAGCTCGTCAGTCCGGCAGGATGAGGTGAGTTGTGGTGTCTTGATGGTTGGTCGTGGCTCGGGTTCGGAACATGAAGAACGAGCCGATGTCTGAGTGGCCGTCGCGGACCGGAGTCTTGATGACGCGGTCAACATCGGTGGCCAGCAGGGTTGGATTTGTGCTTTGTAATCCTGGATGTGGAGATTATTTTTGTCAATCAAATCTGGAGACGATATTTTCTTCGAATATGCGACATAAGTATCTCACTACACTTTTCAGTAAATGTTGCACACGCTATCACAGGGCAGGCTACGGTGGAATATCACCATTCAACCTCCAAATGAGAAAATGAGAGGAGTATTTTCCGGGGAGGATTACGTTCTGGATACGGAAAACCCAGGGGCAGTGTGTGTCCAACCCTGGTGACAAGACCGCGGTACGGACGGAGCCGCCTCGTCTGCACACGCCGCTCGACGTAGTGCGCTGCCGATGGCCGCTGGCTGGTCGGATGTAGCTGAGCGCAGCCTCACCACCCGGCGGTAGGCGTTCCTCAGTGCCGCTGGTGTCGGCTCGACTGGCAGTCAGTGCAGACGGCGGAGGGCCGGGACGGTCTGGGCCTGTGATCGGTGCCGGTCGTCGGTGTCGGTCGTTTGTTGACACGCTGGCACCAGCGGCCGGCGCCGGACCGGCTCCGCTGCCAGCACGTGTCGCGCCGCCCGGTCACCGGCTGTGAACGGGCGTGCCAAAGTGGCCACAGCTGCGTTCTCGGAACACCGTTCAGCCGTGTCCGGGTGGTGTCGACTGGTCGGTACGGGCCCGGCTAGGCGGGTACCTGACGTGGGACAGACGGCGGGCTGGGCTGTGACTGGGCGGGTACCTGACGTGGGACAGACGGCGGGCGGGGCTGTGACCGGGCGGGTACCTGACGTGGGACAGACGGCGGGCTGGGCTGTGACTGGGCGGATATCTGATGCGGGACAGACGGCGGGCGGGGCTGTGACTGGGCGGGTACCTGACGTGGGACAGACGGCGGGCGGGGCTGTGACCGGGCGGGTACCTGACGTGGGACAGACGGCGGGCGGGTACCTGACGTGGGACAGACGGTGGGCAAGGTTGTGACTGGGCGGGTACGTGACTGGACAGACGGCGGGCTGGGCTGTGACTGGGCGGGTATCTGACGCGGGACAGACGGCGGGCGGGGCTGTGACTGGGCGGGTACCTGACGTGGGACAGACGGTGGGCAAGGTTGTGACTGGGCGGGTACCTGACACGGGACAGACGGCGGGCTGGGCTGTGACTGGGCGGGTACCTGACGTGGGACAGACGGTGGGCAAGGTTGTGACTGGGCGGGTACGTGACTGGACAGACGGCGGGCTGGGCTGTGACTGGGCGGATATCTGATGCGGGACAGACGGCGGGCGGGGCTGTGACTGGGCGGGTACCTGACGTGGGACAGACGGTGGGCTGGGCTGTGACTGGGCGGGTACCTGACGCGGGACAGACGGCGGGCGGGGCTGTGACTGGGCGGGTACCTGACGTGGGACAGACGGTGGGCAAGGTTGTGACTGGGCGGGTACGTGACTGGACAGACGGCGGGCTGGGCTGTGACTGGGCGGATATCTGATGCGGGACAGACGGCGGGCGGGGCTGTGACTGGGCGGGTACCTACCTGACGGGACAGACGGCGGGCTTGGCGGGTACCTGACGTGGGACAGACGGTGGGCGGGGCGGGTACCTGACGCGGGACAGACGGTGGGCGGGGCTGTGACTGGGCGGATACCTGACGCGGGACAGACGGTGGGCAAGGTTGTGACTGGGCGGGTACGTGACTGGACAGACGGTGGGCGGGGCTGTGACTGGGCGGATACCTGACGTGGGACAGACGGCGGGCGGGGCTGTGACTGGGCGGGTACCTGACGTGGGACAGACGGCGGGCGGGGCTGTGACTGGGCGGGTACCTGACGTGGGACAGACGGCGGGCGGGGCTGTGACTGGGCGGGTACCTACCTGACGGGACAGACGGCGGGCTTGGCGGGTACCTGACGTGGGACAGACGTTGGGCGGGGCTGTGACTGGGCGGATACCTGACGCGGGACAGACGGTGGGCAAGGTTGTGACTGGGCGGGTACGTGACTGGACAGACGGTGGGCGGGGCTGTGATTGGGCGGATACCTGACGCGGGACAGACGGTGGGCAAGGTTGTGACTGGGCGGGTACGTGACTGGACAGACGGCGGGCGGGGCTGTGGGTCTGCGGGTACCTGACGCGGGACAGGGCGGAGGGCGGAGGAGGCGGCCACCGACCCTGGAGAGAAGATGACTGACCCTGGAGAGGAGACGGCTGACACTGGAGAGGAGACGGCCGATATTGGATAGAGGGTAGTTGATAGTGGAGAGGAGGCTGGCACTGGTATGGATTGCTGACGCTGGAGAGGGACGGCAGTCCCAGGAAAAGGGTCTGGCTGATACTAAGACAGGAGATGGGTTTCTTTTAATGAACGCAAATGATGAGTCATAAAAGGGGCGCATCGGAAGCCAGCTGAACATTGGCTGGTGGTTGGTGGGTCAAATCGGTTGTATGTCCAAGGAGGGTATGTGATACAATGCCGTTGAGAGCTGATCTACGTACGCCAAATGTGCACGAAGAATACGTAATCCAGATTAATACAAGTATCGTTATGTGACATGGATCGGAGACCTATCGTGGTAAAATTTAAGGTCGGAGAGAGCGATACGCCAATGCAATGTTGTAATGGACGTGGAGAAATTAAGCATACCATGTGAGACGGCTTGTCGGTGCTCGAGTGTCGCGTGGTAGCCGTGTTCCAGCACCTGAATCTTCAGGATCAGATTCAAGATGAAATGATGGGAAACGCGATCGATCGCACGTTTTCTATAATAGTTCCAGAAAAAAAACTACTATATTATAAACCCAGTCCAAGCCTATGTGTCACTTGGTGGTTGAATTTCATAACTTCGAACATTTGGTTATGTATTCGCTTAATGCACATCCACATCTCGACCGAGTCCAAACCAAGGTATCGCGTGGCGCTTGAATGCCATAATTTCATAATTTTAACATATATTTATTTATTTGCTTACTGCATATCCACACCTCAACCGAGTCCAAGCCAAGGTGTCGCTTGGTGTTTGAATGTCATAATCTGATCATTTATTTATTTATGTTTACTGCACATCGGCTTCTCAAAACACAATGTGGTTATTAACGTGCTGGCGCACATGGGAGGAAAGTCAGATCATGCCAAAGGAAAACAGTCGGTGTGCAGCAGCTCGAGGTACGCTCCGCTCCGCCGCAAGTGATACCCCTGCAGGGGTGTTGTTTTATATACTTATCAGGGGGCAAGTGTCCCCTCAATGTTGGCTTTGGCCCCCTCCCACCTCAATAATTTCAACTCGTAACGTGGTACCCTGTGGAGTGTGCCCCTAACCAATTTGGCCCATTGCCTTCATGTATTTTGCGATATTTTAAAGAAATCTTCATGTGTATCCTCCTCCCCCCCCCAATATTTTATTTCAGAAACCAACACCCGTGTACCCTTGGTATGGAGAGAGGATTATAGGATTATGCCAGACAGAATAAGAAAGCTGTTCTCTTTGGGTGCGGTTGAAGGGAAGGAAATGGCACATACCCAACAACGATCGTGATCGGTGCAAACCTGTGGTCGAGTTCATTAGTTTCGCTCGTGTCCACAAGTTCGCTTGTATTTCATTGGTTCTGGTGCGTCTATTACAGGCCGCCCAGCTGACCCTGGATATATCAGTCCATGTCCCGGTCAAAATGCCTGTAGTCGTCCTCGGAGTTTGACCGCACATATGCTTTTGTTACTTTTGTTTCGAAGACATCTTTCCTATAAATTGATATACCTAAAATGATAAAGCTACCTCGTCCTTTAAAGAGGCATTGTCTTGGAAAATACTCGCCCTTGTGTAGCGCATAAGCGTGCGAATTTTAAATCAGGAGAATCCAGGATATCTTGCTGTATCAGTAGTAAGATGATCTTGGAGCAAAAATTGAACCACTGTTTACGAGCATTTTCCCAACAATGTCATTTATAAAGATTTCATTGCACTATTCCATGTTTCCTGTTCGGCACATCCGGGTTCTCTTGTTGCAAGATAATATAATTGCATCACAAGTGTACGATTTATGGAGAGCACTGAGGTACCCCTTGCTCCTTCAGAAGCACAAGGCACTACCATTCAAGGCCATACTCAATGCCAAGGGACAGAACGTGTGCACTTACTGTATGTTATTTATTTACAGAGTAACAATGCATACGCCATATGTAAGAGCGTAGGTACGCATCCCAAGTGCCGCTTGGTAACCGAGATTCACCATATCATACTTCGGCAGTGTAGAATTCAATACCAAAGTACGAAAACGCAGTACACTTTGTATACGTAGAAAGTAAACCTGCCACATGACGACCTGTGCTTGTTTCCAATGCCACTTGATAGCCAAGTCTTGCCACTGACCTTCCAATGTCAAAGGACAGGGAGCGCTAATACACCTGATCTGTAGTTGCTAAAAAAGAACATGAACATGCCATATGGTATCCTGTGTCCGTGGTCACTGCAATGGCTGGGGTGCCACTTGAAATGTCGGAGGGGCCAGTGCCCACGTGGCCCCTGGCCAGTGCCCCACGTGCGCCAATGTACTTGTCCCCTGAAGCCAAAGAACAGAAATCTCCAGTGTTTTTGTAATGCAAAAACTACTACGAGAACTACTCGTAATATGCTGAAACATGCACACATTCGAGTGCCGCTCGGTAGTCCGATTCCACCACTTTGACCTCTCATAAGTTCATTGGCAAACAAGGGAAGCGCCAGAGTTTCTACAATTATAGCCACCGACAAAATGAAGGTTTGCTATGGTCGAGTAAGTGTGAGTGCGGGTGTTTCTTGGTGATCTGTTTTGACATATTTCATCGTCATGTTTCAGATGTTGATGGAAGAGGCAAACGCGTGGATTTTTAGCGAAAATAAATGGCTAAATCAGCGCAGAGTCGTTGATTTCTGAAAAATGGGGGCACAGCACATAAAGGCGGGCACAAATGGATGGGGGGGGGGCACACTCCATATAGCACCATGTTAAAAGTTGACATTATTGGGTGGCAAAGCCAACATTGAGGTTGCCATTACCCCCTCAAAAGAATATAAGCAACACCCATGCAGCAGCGCCATTTCCAGGAGCGCCATGCTTTGTCCGAAGAGCACCACAGCTCCACGAAGCGGCCTGCCGGAGCAGTCGAGTCGCCATCTGTTGAAGCGACCGAGATGCCATCTGCTGGAGCCTCTGATAAGTATGCTGAACCTACGAAGATGCCAAGATGGAAGCATAGACGGATCTGCTGCTGAAGTGACTGAGACAATATCTGCTGCACCGGCTAAGGCACTGCATGCTTACCGGATCTATCGATACGCCATCTCCCAGAGCTACCGAGACACTGTCTCCCAGAGCTATCGAGACGCTATCTCCCAGAGCTATCGAGACGCCACTTGGTGGGACTATACTGACACGCCTCGGACGCGAACGTCACCTAGAGCACGACACGGAATCCGGATGACACGACACGAAGTTTCAGAATCCGGCCTAATCCGTTTGCGCATGAACCAATCCAATCCGTATCCATAGCCGTACTGAATAGAAGCATAAACAAGTTATTCAATTCGCTTCCAATAATGCAACATAGCTAAAAGCTCAAAGGTTGTAATAATGGCGTCTGGACCATTACACAAAATACGACATTTTATCCAACAAGACAAATTAACAAATTAAATAACATTGGGTGTCAAATGTAGATTACATTTTTCACTAGCAGCACCATATTTGATCAAGGCATGACAATTTCAGCTCAGATCTCATCTGCAGACTGTGCAGTCCTCTAATTTATGCTAGTGTATTGTGTATGAGGATGTTCCATGCAGTATAACATGCTGCACATTCATTGTTGACGAAGTCCCGTGGTGGAAACACATCCAGCGTAAATTATGTTCGATTTGACACTTTAATATGAGAACAAGGTTATTTTACATCATATTCCTATCACCTGTGAATGAGAATGAACAAAGCACACTGGCGGATCCAGGGAGGGGCCATTCCGGCCATGGCCCCCCGATGTGCTTAAAAGAGGGGGGCATAGTGTCTTTTGCCCCCCCCCCGAAACCAACAGAAGTCAACTAAATTAAAATGCAGTAACCTTTGCAGAGGTTAAAAATAGCGTCTGGGTGAAAGAATCACCAATTTTAAAGGATTTTGCATATAATTGTTTGGAAGCCAGCATAGTAGCATAGTAGATTCTGACACACATCGAGGGTTCCATGCTGCTCAAGTTCTGCTTACAGCAAGAGTTGACAAAATCGGATCCGCCAGTGTCCACGTGCACGAACGTTGACGTGGTACAAGACGTTGAACGTGAACGTGAACGTTTTGGTAAACAAGAACACAAATCCGGTAACATAGAAACGGTGGATGTAACCGGGGGTCCCTACACAGGAAATTATGTTGTCAATTATTATTTTGTTTATATTATTTTTATTTTATTATTATTTTTTAATGGTCCCCTTTGCCAAATAGTGGTCGAAATCCGGTGCTTTTAACCAAAAATAGTGGGAGATTGGGCACCCTCCAAATCCGTTCGACCCCTCCCCTGATGCAATTCCTAGGTACGCCATTGGGGAGGGGGGGGGGAGACTGACGTCGAAAACCAAAAGTTGCCCCCCCCCCCAAACCGGTGGACTAGATCCGCCAGTGACAAAGCATGATACCTACAAGAAACAGGAAGCCAAGGAATCAAACGATAAATGCAACACCAGCTTCAAAATGAAATATTTCGAAATATATACCCCCTTGACACTGGCGGATACAGGGGGGGGGGCATTCCGGCCATGCCCCCCCCCCCCCCAAAAAAAACCAATAAAAGTAAACTAAATTAAAATGCAGTAACCTTTGGTGAGGTTAAAAAATAGCTTTCCGGGTGAAATAATCTCCAATTTTAAAGGTATTTTGTTATGATTGTTTGGAAGCCCAATATGGTAGCATAGTAGATTCTGACGCATCGAGGGTTCTATGCTGTTGAAGTTCTGCTTACAGCAAGAGATGACGAAATCAGCAGTTTCATTATTCCTTCGTCAGATAGGTTCATGAAGTTTGTTTAGCCAGTAACGGGCAAGCGGACCCAGTGAGCCAAATTTCGAAAGCGGAATTTGAACAGGATGTTTTGTGCGAGTGACCAGTTGAGCCCAGTTGAGCAGCATGTTTCGTATGTTGGTGTTGGGGTTGCTAAGATGAAGAGACAGGCTACATTCACTAGCGGATCCAGGGAGGGGCCATTCCGGCCATGGCTCCCCAGAAGCGCTTAAAAGGGGGGGGGGCAGTAGCGCAACCAGGGGGGGGGGCCATGGACCCCCCCCGAAATGTTTTGGGGGCCCCGAGCCAGGGGCCCGCTTCGCGGGCCCCTGGCTCGGAGTGGGTCACCCTACTCAGAGCCCTGGCTAGGGGCCCGCGAAGCGGATCTGTAGCTCGAATCAGGGGCCCTTTGAATCAACTGAAAATCTGGGGGCCCGTTTTAACCAGGGCCCGCCTCGAACCGGGGCCCCTGATGAAGGAAAAGTGCTTTTATTTCTGCGAAGTTTTACAAACATAGGGGCCCGCTCAAAAGTAAGTGCATGTTTTCCGCAGACTTTTTTAAAACATGAGGGGGGCCCGCTTGCGAGGGGGCCCGCTCCCCAACCTTGGCCCCCCCGAACTGAAATCCTGGTTGCGCCACTGGGGGGGGCATTATAGTGTCTTTTGGCCCCCCGAAACCAACAGAAGTAAACTGAATGAAAATGCAGTAACCTTTGCCGAGGTTAAAAAATATTGTCTGGATGAAAGAATCTCCAATTTTAAAGGTAATTTTATAATTGTTTGGAAGCCAATATGGTAGCATAGCACATTCTGACACGCATCGAGGGTTCTATGCTGCTCAAGTTCTGCTTACAGCAAGAGTTGACAAAATCGGATCTGCCAGTGTGTACACGTGCACGAACGTTGACGTGGTACAAGACATTGAACGTGAACATGAACGTTTTGGTAAACAAGAACAAAAATCCCGTAACTTAGAAGCGGTGGAGGTAGGCTGGGGCCCCTACACAGGAAATTATATTGTCATTAATTATTCTTGTAAAAAATGGGTCCATTTGACAAATAGTGGTAGAAATCCGATGCTTTTAACCAAAAATAGTGGGAGAATGGGCACCCTCCAAATCCCTTCGACCCCTCCTCTGATGCAATTCCTAAGTACGCCACTGGGGGAGGGGGAGGGGGGCTGACGCCGAAAACCGAAAGTTGGCCCCCCCCCAAACCGGTGGGCTAGATCCGCCAGTGCCCCTTGATATACAAACGTGTCACTGTCTTAAACGCCATAAGTATATTTAAAATAAATATAGGTATAGCTGCCAGGCTACACTCTATGCACTATAGAAGATAGCTTTCTCATACCGGACTTGCGACATACATTTAAAGCATAGAAGACATATCGACATTAACGTAGGGTGGTATTTATTTCAGTTCATTGTGATTGACATGCACATGCATTGCAGTGCTCATCAAGACACCAATGGTAAGAAGTGGTGCACTCGAGTCCACGGCTTGCCCGAGGTGCCAAAGCAAAATGTAGCTCTGCTCAACCAAATTACCGGCTGGATTAGTGGTAAGTTGTACAGGTACAACCTACCTATATGCATAACCTATGAATGTGCTTCACTGATCAGTGAAGCACATTCATAGGTTATGCGTATAGGTAGGTTGTACCTGTACAGCTTACCACTAATCCAGCCGGTAATTTGGTTGAGCAGAGTTACATTTTGCTTTGGCACCTCGGGCAAGCCGTAGTTTAGCCAATCTAAATTGATTTTTATTCCGATTATAACTGTCCCAATATGCCAAAGTCTAACCCGATCGGAATCGAATAGGGCCTGCTATGCATTGCTTGGGCTGAAATCGTACTGGAATCGGATCGGCAGTACCAGTTTCCCGAGTACGCCCAAGCGTGGCATGATCGGAGCCACATCATCGATACAAAGGGTTCAATGCAGATAGTCCCTCGGGTTCACGGATATGCTCTGGCATGCTTAGGCTAAGTTTCGACTCTGTACCGACACGGTCTAATTAGTAGCTGCGACCTTCCGTCGCAGTCTTTGATTGCGGTCTTCTATAGCTTTGAGCGTGGCCACGAATGCACGTACTTATCAGATTCTGACTGACTATTCTCTTATCAAGAGATACTAAAAAAACAATTTGAACAGGGAGACGGGGTTGTAATCGATGACTTTGAAACGATGGTGATATGTTGGGCCCTTTCAACCAAAGCAAATTATGTCGTGATGTAAAAAAATAATTTGAGACCCTTTGAAAAATAGTGCTCGAAATCCGGTGACTTTTAAACAATATGGTAGGTTGAGCACCTACGAATACGTTTGCGCTACCCCGACACAAATCTCAGGTACACCACTGGGCGGGGAAGGAAGGGTAGGCCGGTGCCGAAAGCTTCCAAAGCGGGAGGGCTAGATCCGTCAGCATACACCACTGCTTCAATATGATGCAATATCTAAAAATAGTCTAGCAAATAACTTTGGCATTAATTTTATGCTCGTACCCGCACCAGCCGGAATAACTAATTTACATATCAACATGGTCACATTCAGGATTGTTGTTTATATACTTTTGAAGAGGCAAGTGCTACCTCAAGAGCGAGGGTTTGCCCCTCCCCAGTCATTTCAACTTGTAACATGAAACCCTATGGAGTATGCCCCCATCCATGTCGGCTTTCCCCTCGCCTTCATGCATTCTGCCTCCCCTTCCTCAATTATTTTCGGAAATCCACGCTCGTGCTCACATTCACGCCGAAAAATCCCAGCTCACAGAAAAACAAAATCCCAATGACGTCGTGAAGCGTAATATGGTAGCAATCTACTTTCATATGGTGACCATTGAAACTAGCACCTTACTGTTTACAATTACCAGCGCAGCTTGCAGTCGCGACTCGCGGGCAGCAGTGTGCTGCCAGAGTCGTTCTGTGGTGGGGTGCTGTTGAAAGAGCGTCGATTATTTCCGTTTGGGGTGGAATCAGATATTGCACCCGTCTGAAGCTACTGCTCATTTGCATTGCAAATGCAAGCGTTTCAAATGATCGCTAGTATTCAAGACGATTGCATCGTAATGTCGGTAAGTAGGACGTAACTACCTGACCTACCCACCTCGGAGTTGTTGAAAGTAAACAAGTAGGACCTAGGTAGGGATGTACCTGGGTAGGTAGGTAGGTAGGTACCTACTACCTACTTAGCTGTATTTATGATCGGAGGTGGTACCTACAAGATGATGGGACCACTTATTTTCTGTTCAAATGTTTACTTTTCAGGTTGTGAGCAAAATAACACCAAACAATTGACTTTAAGTTAGGTAACAGCATAAAAAACATTAAGAAAGGAAATAAATATGCTAAATAACCTAACCTAGCCTGAACTTGAACTCCTTTAGATAAAAAAATAAAATAAAAATGTCAAACAATTTGTTCTGAAAATTTTCAAAATTCAAACAAGCCTAACCCAACCTAACATAGCATAACATAAGCTGCTTTTGAAGAAAAAATCAATAAAAAAAAAAATTTTAAAACAAATTTTCGAACTTAAAAACCTAAGCTAACTTAACCTAACCAAGCCTGTCCCATTTGTTTCCTTTATGGAGGCAAATGTGTAAAAACTTGTGTTGTTACCAACTTAAAACAATAATACCAAAATGGTTTTGGAGTCAGGTAACCTAGCATAAAAGATGGTTTAAAAAATTTGAAAACCTAACCTAACCTATAGCCTAACCTTTTTCTTTTTAAATCAGAAACATCACCCCAAAATTGAAGAATTGTGTATTTAAAAAAAAAAAATATTGACAGAAACCTAACCCTAGCCCAACATAATCAAACCTAACCCCTTTCTCTGCTTTATGGATGTTAAATGTGTGTAGTTTGTTTTGTGAACACCTTAGAGCATAATAATCCCCTTGAGCTTCCTGGGGAGTGCATTTTCCAGCTGGAGGACCACCACATCTTCAGGTAGCACATGCCCCAATCTTCCCCCTGGAATTGCCAGTGGCATCTAGTATCTAACTACCTATGTAGGTGCCTACTAGATATAGACTAGGTAGGCCTATTAACCAACTTGAGCTGCATCTGCATCAGGCAAACGTGCATCTAGATTGACTGGTAAATTTATGCTTTAAGGTGATTTTTTAAGTCTTTGAATTTCTTTTCAAGAGTAATATTTATGGATGTTGTTAATATGATGTGACCACTCATTTCCTCAACACATGCAAGTGAAGTAATATGCCATAAAATAATGTACAACTAAAAAACCAAACCTAACCTAATTTCATTTTGAAAAAAACTAAGGAATTCACATACAAAATGCTAAAATTTCAACATTTGCAAAACAAAAAACTTAACCTATCCTAACCTAGAACCTGATCTCATTGCTTGCTTTGTGGGGTAAAATGTGTTGTACACTTATCTCATCAGGTGGAAGTTACAAAAACACCAAGTCTTTAATATGGACAACATAGTCAGCTGCACCTGATACCTGCGGAGTTGCCAGGAAGCTCACTGAACCAACCAGCTGAACCTTCTTCAAGGCCCTTGAGGATGACAGAGTGTTTGTGCTTCTCTCTTTCTTACTTCCTGCCTGATCACAGTATAGTGCTCTGAAATGATCTGGGGTTCTAGATACTAACACCAGGATGGATAGTGGGAGCACACACACCATGGCAGAACCCTGGGATTCAGTGGTGGGAGGACCTCTATTGATAGCTAGTACCTTGTCCATGTTAGCAATAGTTCTAAGAGCATCACACCCTTCAGAAATGAAAAAAATGAATGCTGGATTAGCACACCCCACTCCATTCTCAACATCAGTCTAGTCTGATGCACCCACATTGCTCCAAGTACCAGGCCCTGTTTCACCCTGCAACCAGTACCGAGAAATAACACCATTCATTGGGCTCAGACTGGTGAAGGCTTCAATAGTTTTGTCCAGCAAACCTAAGCACATCTCTTGGGTGTAACCAAGCAGAGCATCTGTCCCACCCAATGCTATGCTTTCTGATTCTGAACTCTGAATGGTCCATCTTAATTTGTACTAAGTGGCCACCTTCCAGATTTGTAAAGTCTGTAGGCCAAGAAACAGTTTTGGGTTGCAGCCTAGAGCAATTCTGATGTAGTTTTAATTGTATTCCTACAAGTGGACAAAAAAGTATAAGTAGTTAGCCATTCTGTGCCCAGAGGGGAATTGTTTTTCAGGGATTCAATGGAAAGAAGGGATTCAATTACCCAGTTTTACTTAATGGTTGCTTGGCAAATTAATCAGACAGCACATCTTCCCACCCCATGCACCTCAAATTCCATGGACAAACTATGACATCTTGCCTATATGCATCTTCATGCAAGCCATTCACTTACATTTGTTATATTTCAGGAAGCTTTCCAGCATTGAAGAAAATACCAGTGAGCTTGGAAAGCTGTCAAAAACCTAAACACTGCTGGAACCATGGAGCCAATGACTCTTCAGCTCCTTGAGAGCATTGCTAAGGACAAGGATGCCTGTGGTCTGATGGCCTCTCTCTTCCAGACAATCACCAGTGACATGAAGGTAAGCCACAGCTTTCACAGCAGATGTTTTTATCACAAGCATGCAGTGTTTTGCCTGCAGACTGTACATTGGCACATGCACGGGGGGCACAGGAACAGGTACCCAACTTCAAAGTTTGAGGGGTACTGTCCCCCAAACTTTTTGGTAACACTTCTCAGACAGCTGCATGCTTCTGATAAAATCCAAAATGTTGGACACATTTTGAGAATAAAAAATATTCAACAAAGTTTTATAAGCCTGAAGTTCTGTATTGTATTTGGTACAAACAAGTTTTCACTTGGTCAACAAGCGGTCTGACGCACAATTATTGGCGCAAGGACGTCATGTATGTCTGAGTTCTTCATTCTGTTCTGTTTATATGGCCCCTGAGAATTTTCGACAATGTTTGTACTATTTCTACCTACCACCGAAGGATTTGATTGGTTTTATCGGCAGCCGTCCATCAGTTTTGTTGGCTGCTGAAGCAAAGTAGACCGAGCGGCATTTTGCGGTATTTGGAACTTCGTGTTTGCTTTGGTCCATTGCTATCGTTGGAAGATGTGTGGATGGCGGATGAAGTCTAGAAGTGTCTGGTTGCCTGCATCTTCAAAATGTACTCTGATATTACCTGGGTAATAAAAGTGCATTAACGTGGGCGGATTTAGGCATATGTTTTGAAGAGACTCCGAGACAAACTTACGTTTGGGGAAAACTCAAGCTGAACTGTGACGGTCAAGATTCAGAGTGAACACTGAACAGGCTGATTGGACGATGCGCTGTTTTGGACACCAGGCTTGTAATATATGGCATGTCTATGGAATCTGACATATTGTGGGATGGGGACGAGTGGTCTAGGGGTAAGATGTTCGTCTCACAATCGAAAGGTTGTGGGTTCGAATCTCACCTGTCGCTACTCTTCGCCCGCGACCAATCGGCGTGAGAGATTGGCGACGCTATATGACTCAACGTGTCGGTCGACGTGTCGTAAAACCAATAACCAACCAACATATTGTGGGATATGATCAAGTAATTCTTGCCCACTTACGGCCTCGTTCAGGTTTATTCATATAAAGTTCATATCATATCAAGTTACTAGTTTTCCTTCTTGAATCCAACCAGGGTACTATTTCATATATTCTTAGTAAGAGGTCACTGACCTGTCAACATAGGCTACTTCAGTGTCTTCTTTATTTAACATGGAGTCTAATGTAACCCCCCTCCAAAGAACAAATAATTAAGAGACTTACCAAAACTACTGTCTCGTTTTTCCCTCCCAGTATATTTCGTAAAACATGGCCGATGAGTCTAGCAATGAGTCTTGTTTGGTGAGACTCGTTAGATTATGTTGCCAAGGTCCTTGGTGGCTGACAAGGGAAGTGACATGGGCCAAGTTAAGGGTGTATGTGATAGCTAGACGCAAAGTTAGGAGGTGCATTGGAGCATCTAAAAGACGGACTGGAATTTAATTAGGTAATGCTTGTTCGCACAGGAAATGCTCAAAGGTTCTTTAGCTTTTGCAAATTTAAGTCTAAAAATGTAGTGCTGGCACTGGAGGTAATCATGAAATAATTGTTGATGGTTGTGGTACAGTAGAGTTTCCAAGCAAGCAATTCTCGTTCAGTTGCTAATTCTCATCACAACCCCTGAGGATCAGACAGCCCGTCGTCCCGCGAGGGGCGACAGAGCGACCAATGACCATCGATCCCCCGGTGACAGACCAAATCGATCACAGAGGCGCAGGGCACGTTATCGTCTTCACCGGAGGCTATTTCGGACCAATCTGTCGGGCCTTGTGACGGAACTGCGGCAACCAAACTCCTCCACAGACAAGCCGTTCCTTCCGGACACTGACGAAGCTGAGGTCGCGTACCAACACCGGTTTGGTTTAGGTTCACCGACCGACGACCACTAGGTAGCACCTAGGGCGGAACAGGACCCCATTGACCTGCATCCATTCACGTTGAGTGAGGCGCGGGAGAGGGGGGGGCTGGAGGGACCGGGTCTCCATTCCGCCTCCGGCCCAGATGGACTCACGGTGGAGACCGGCATCACCGAATTGGAGCCGGAGGTCAATGAACACCTTCCTCCGGGTGGGCAGTCTCTGCGACTCTCGCGGTCGATAGGACGACGCTCATCCCTAAGAAACCGGAGGCCGGGGATGTGAACGACTTCCGGTCCATTACCATCGGGTCAGTGATCCTGCGGCTCTGCTGCAAGCTGCTGGGCCACAGACTTCGGGTTAAAGTCCACCTCAACCCGAGGCAGAAGGCGTTCACGGCTGTTGACAGATGTTCTTGCTGATCTGTTCTTCATCAGTGAGTCCCTGCGACTCTGCAAATCTAAGAAATAAATTGAACCTAACCTTTTTTGGCGTTACCAAGGCGGTCGATGCGGTGTCCCATAATTCCATTATGGGGGCGTTGAGACGGTTTGGTTGTGGACAAGCGTTCACTGAGATCGTACGCGATCTGCACTCGGGTCACCACGACCATCAATGGTGGCCAAGGCAGAGAACATCGCCAATCCCCATGAACTGCGGAGTCGAGCAGGGCTGCTCCATGCTCTCGTTGCTGTTCAACACGGTTGTGGACGAGATAATGGGGGCATTGGGGCAGCGCCGCCTGTTTCGACCGAGCAGTGGGGATAACCATGGGTACAATACCCTGGCCTTCGCAGACGACCTTGTGTCGGTATCGGGCACCGAACACGGGATGCGCTGGTGTCACTGAGGATTTTCTCTCCGAAGGGGCATACGGGTCAACTCGGCCAAGTCGTACGTCATCCGACTTGCGCCGGCTCCAGGTATGAAAACCCTCAAAACGATCGCAGGGTCAACATTCCATTTCAACGGCGTCCCTATTTCCAACAGGGGCGTCGGGGAGGTGGTTAAACACCTGGGGTTGGAGCCTTCTCGTCTTGGCTGTGCAACAGCTCAAGGGCAGCGGTTCTTTGCTGACCTGAGGGTGGTCCTACGGGCTGCGCTGAAGCCAGCACAAAGGCTGGCACTTCTATGAGCGCATGTCATTCCGCATCTGCATGCCCTGCGTCTGGACAAAGTCACCGACCAGCCGCTGAGGAACCTGGACGGCGTACTCCGTAGTGTGGTTCCGAGCACCCTCCACCTCCAGCAGAGCACGTCCACGGCGTTTTTCAACGTGACGCTTGATTCCCGGACGCTTGGTTGCAGTCCAGCGTTATCCTGCTCCCGGCCGCCTGGTCTCGTCAGCCTAACACTGTCCTCCCTGCTCCCGGCCATCTGGTCTCGTCAGTCAAGTACTGTCCTCCCTGCTCCCGGCTCCTCGTCTCGTCAGCCTAACACTGTCCTCCCTGCTCCCGGCTCCTCGTCTCGTCAGCCTAACACTGTCCTCCCTGCTCCCGGCCGCCTGGTCTCGTCAGCCCAGTACTGTCCTCCCTGCTCCCGGCTCCTCGTCTCGTCAGCCTAACACTGTCCTCCCTGCTCCGGCCGCCTGGTCTCGTCAGCCCAGTATTGTCCTCCTGCTCCCAGATCCTCGTTCGTAGCCTAACACTTTTCCTGCTCCCGGCCGGGTCTGCGTATGTCCTCCTTTCTTCTTGCTAACACTGTCCTCCAACTGCCGGTCACCTGGTTTCGTCAGCTTAATACTTTCCTCCACGCTCCCGGTCGCCCGGTCCAGATCTCCTGCTGTGGTGGCCTTCTATCTCAGGCTGCCTCCACCGTTTTGCTGATTCTCAACCGCCTCGTGTAGATAGATCTCTGTCTTGCCTTATGAGTTCGTGTCTGTGCCAGACTGGTGGGCCGGCTGCTGTTGGGGCTGGCGTGCCTGTTATATTGACTTCTGACTCTCCACTGAGCTGGATCAATACTCCCCGAGTGTCACCCCGGCGGCGGACACGCGCCTGCGAAAGTCGTCGCCGCCGCCGCCGCCGAAGCAGGCAGCTCGTGTCAACGGTAGACAAACACGGCGTTTGGCCGGCCAGTCTGGACGGCCTCGCGTCGGCGATCGGTGCGGTAACCAATGGCAACGCCGCCTCATTTGCGCTCCGCTGGAAAATAGGGCAATAATATCGCTACCATATGAATATTGGTGCCGACTGGCCCCGTCCCATCCGCACGAAACCTGAACAAAAAATGATCTGTCGAAACGCAATGGCATCGCAACCGTATGGATATTGTTGATGACTGACCGCACGTCCCCGCCACACCGGTAAACTGGTCCGGCATGGCAATGACATCGCAGCCATAAGAGTTCGTTGATGGCTGGCTGCCGGTCCCCGCCAGACCGCAACACACATTATTCACCAATATAATTGGATTGGACAACTGCGGCGAAAACTAGTTGCGTCGATGCGGGCGCTCTAAGCTATTTTTAATTCGTCAGCATCCGTTCAAACGGGTCAAATGTTTAGCATGTGGTCTTCGATATGCAACTCCTTTCTCTTTTATCAGATTCACCCTGCAGGGTCGGGGATTAGGGTCAGCTATGAAGCAACTACGTCCAAATCCACGATGACATTTACATTAACAATGCGACACACATGCGTTGAAGTTGAAATGCTGAAAATTGAATCGGTTCGCAAGATTATGATGACATAAACGTCGTAAATTGAGGTAGGTGAAATTGATAGCTGTTTCGGTAGTTGAGTCATTTTGAATTTTATGGGCGTCAATTCATAAAGATAAATCCCGGTTACCAGGACGTGGAAACAATCTTCCATTGGCTGTTGGTTGCCACTTAAATGTCGTATGTCATGCCGTGCGAAAATTTAAGACTACGGCCAAAGTGCCAGAGGTCAAGTGGTTTTACGTGAGCAAGGGAGAATCTGTCGAGTTGGGCGATCCAGCCCGACCAGTTGAAATCGCCTGTGTTGTCTGGTGGTGTTCTTGTGACTTTACGTGATGCAGATTCATCTCCGACTACGGTTGAGAACTCCATTGGGAGTCGTAACAAACCGCTCTGCATGAGGTGTGGCTGCATTTTCATTCTGAATCTGGATAGGAATATTGTTCGACTGCTGATGATGTGGTTTGTGAATTATGTTGCCAATGCAACCATGTCTATTACGTCATCCAATATGAAGTAAGTCATGCATTTGTATCATTCGTACAATAGACCTCGTTCATCATCCACGTGGGCGAGGTGTCTTGCTGATTTTTGACCGGGTGCAACCAAGGCGTAGTATAAACTTCAGCCCTCACCGTGAACCTCACGAAGCGCGCCGGCGGAAAATGGCAACATGTACCAACAATGACGTAGTATAAACTGTCAGTCCTCACCGTGAACCTCACGAAGCGCGCCGGCGGAAAATGGCAACATGTACCAACAATGACGTAGTATAAACTGTCAGTCCTCACCGTGAACCTCACGAAGCGTGCCGGCGGAAAATGGCAATACGTACCAGCAATGACGTAGTGTAAACTTTCAGTCCTCACCGTGAACCTCGCGCAGCGTGCTGGCTGGAAATGGTCAGTGTGTTGGCCGCGCCTGAAGCATCAATTTCCAGAAATGGATCAGATGCACTGCGTCCAATTTCATTTTCTATTCGGCGTGAGATGCCAATCAAATGCTTGAATTTTTTTCCATGCGAGGTGTATTGATGTTGCATGTGAGAATGTATTGCAATCGAACTGTAAAGCTTACCCACAAGCGGTATAAAACTGGGAAATACATTTACAGGGATGAGTAGTAATCCGAAAGTACTAAAAAGGCCATAAAAGCGAAGGAATTCATCTCATGTCTATCTAATATGTGTAGGGCAAGTAGGAAGACATCAACATAGACCTTCAAAGATGGAAGTAAAAGCAGAAAACTGTAACTCAAGTTGTAGGCACTTGTCTCGTTCGGTGGTATTTTGTACCTTCACTGCAGTATTTGTGCAGAATGATCAGGGCAGTGCGCTCCGAATATACTGCAACCAGTAGGCATTTGTCACGTTGGCTGTTGTTTTCTATCTTCACTGCAGGATTTGGACGCCATGATCAGAGGTGCGCGCTCGGAATATACTGCAACCATTCTGCTGTCGCGAACAAAATAAACCCAGCATTCACCACTGTCGGAAACGTGGCTCAAATTGGCGACACCTTGTCTTGTCCGGCGTTCGTATGACGCAAGTGCATTCTGGCACTTCTGGCCAAATTTCACACTCCAGTATTACAACCTGGATTCAAAATCCAGCCCTGTCTCCATGATTGAAGCAGCTGCAGCTGCTTCATTTTCAATTCAAATTCAATTCAAATTCAATGCAGGCTCTCCCAGGTCGTTTCCAGCTCTGCGCTGCATTGTGGGCACTGGAGCCGCGTCCGTGACCCAGTGCGGCGTGTTTCGGAGCGCGCTCCGGTTTTGACGGGCCGGGCTGGTCGGCACTGGCGGCCGTAGTCGGTCCCACGCGCGCCGGCAGCCGTCAGCGGTGAGTGACGTCACTGCAGCGGACACGGTACCCAGCGGCGCCCATGTCCTGTCCTGTGTCAGTGGGTGGGTCAGCGGCGCTCATGCCCCGCCCTGGCCGGCCCGTTAGACGACGGTCTCGGCGCAGTCAGCGGGCTGCTGGTAGCCGCGGCCCGGCAGACGACCGCCACGTAACGGGAACTGGGCCGCCCTGGCAATGACAGCGCCCGCTACTCTCGCACGCCCATCCACCCCCGGCTCCGCTCTGCTTGGAGCGCGCTCAGAAAGCGCGCGGTCGGTCCGCATGGCCGGTGGCGCGCGCTTTGTGAGCCGCGGCGAAACGGCCGGCTGCTGGCGGCGGCTGACGACACACTGCCGCTGGCACAGGACGGACTTCCGCACCGTTCTGCGTCGTGTGACGTTTTCACGTCAACGTGGCCGGCTTCGGGCGGCCGGCCGGACTTCCGCACCGTGTGACGATCGAGTGCTGCGTGTGGCGTTTTCACGTTAACATTGCCGGCTGATGTTGGCCGCCGAGGTAGTCGGCCTTTCGCCGTCTCGCCTCACCTCGCCGTCTCGCCTCACCTCGCCGTCTCGCCTCACCTCGCCGTCTCGCCTCACCTCGCCGTCTCGCCTCACCTCGCCGTCTCGCCTCACCTCGCCGTCTCGCCTCACCTCGCCGTCTCGCCTCACCTCGCCGTCCTTGCTGCCAGCGTGTCATCTGGCATGCCGTTTGACCTGCAGTATGTGCTGGCGTGCCCGTGTCCGTGTCGGAGCGATGCCGGCTCTTGTTCTCGTCACCAGCGCCGTGCCAGGCGGTGTGCTTGGCATAGCGCATGCCGGTGCACTGTACGGTTATCCAATGAAGTCGATGCGCCCCAAAGCCATAAGAACTAACTAACTAACTAACTAACTAACTAACTAACTAACTAACTAACTAACTAACTAACTAACTAACTAACTAACTAACTAACTAACTAACTAACTAAAACAAACTAAAACATTAAATACAAAAGCTAACTAGCTGACTGACTGACTGACTGACTGACTGACTGACTGACTGACTGACTGACTGACTGACTGACTGACTGACTGACTGACCGACTGACCGACCGACTGACTGACGACTGACCGACCGACCGACCGACCGACCGACCGACCGACCGACCGACTGACTGACCGACCGACCGACCGACCGACCGACCGACCGACCGACCGACCGACCGACCGACCGACCGACCGACCGACCGACCGACCGACCGACCGACCGACCGACCGACCGACCGACCGACCGACCGACCGACCGACCGACCGACCGACCGACCGACCGACCGACCGACCGGCGTGCCGTGAACGTCAGGACGCGGGGGATTGCGGCCGACGTCTCGTCGCGGCCCGTGCTGAGTGAGTCCGCTGCGTGGCCGTGACCGGGTCGTCTCCGGAGAGTTGCCCGAGCTAGTCAGATGCCCGCGCCGGCGGCGGAGCGTGTTGGCACGCAGTGCTGTTGCCACCGGTGCATGGAATCGCATCGGTACCGCGACCAGCGGCCGATTGTTTGCTAATGTGACCGCCACGCAGCGACCGGAAGCGGCGGCCGCCGCCGCATAAATTAGCGAACTGCACGCTCACGGTCCCCACCCGCACATTAGCGGCTGAGCTGACTGGCTGCCGCTGCCGTCTGCTGAGTGCTGACGGCCTGCCGACAGAGCCGGCTGCGCGCCGCCGCAGTCTGCACCGCCCCCGGGCCAGCTCGGCGCCGTATCTGTGTCGCACCGATACCGGTGCACTTGTGTGTATCTATGTGTGTGTGTGTATGATGACGTCAGTGGGCGGCGCCGCCGTGCCGGCGGCTGTGGTGCGGCGGTGGCCGTGTTTGCGTTAGCGCCGCGTCGTGTGTGACGGCACGGTGCCGACGCACCAGCCACAGGCGTCGTGTGTGACGGACGCACCAGCCACAGGCGTCGTGTGTGACGGACGCACCAGCCACAGGCGTCGTGTGTGACGGACGCACCAGCCACAGGCGTCGTGTGTGACGGACGCACCAGCCACAGGCGGCGTGTGTGACGGACGCACCAGCCACAGGCGTCGTGTGTGACGGACGCACCAGCCACAGGCGGCGTGTGTGACGGACGCACCAGCCACAGGCGTCGTGTGTGACGGACGCACCAGCCACAGGCGGCGTGTGTGACGGACACACCAGCCACAGGCGGCGTGTGTGACGGACGCACCAGCCACAGGCGTCGTGTGTGACGGACGCACCAGCCACAGACGGCGTGTGTGACGGACGCACCAGCCACAGACGGCGTGTGTGACGGACGCACCAGCCACAGGCGTCGTGTGTGACGGACGCACCAGCCACAGGCGTCGTGTGTGACGGACGCATCAGCCACAGGCGTCGTGTGTGACGGACGCACCAGCCACAGGTGTCGTGTGTGACGGACGCACCAGCCACAGGCGTCGTGTGTGACGGACGCACCAGCCACAGGCGTCGTGTGTGACGGACGCACCAGCCAACAAGCATCGTGTGTGACGGACGCACCAGCCACAGGCGTCGTGTGTGACGGACGCACCAGCCACAGGCGTCGTGTGTGACGGACGCACCAGCCACAGGCGTCGTGTGTGACGGACGCACCAGCCAACAAGCATCGTGTGTGACGGACGCACCAGCCACAGGCGTCGTGTGTGACGGACGCACCAGCCACAGGCGTCGTGTGTGACGGACGCACCAGATACAGGCGGCGTGTGTGACGGACGCACCAGCCACAGGCGTCGTGTGTGACGGACGCACCAGCCACAGGCGGCGTGTGTGACGGACGCACCAGCCACAGGCGGCGTGTGTGACGGACGCACCAGCCACAGGCGTCGTGTGTGACGGACGCACCAGCCACAGGCGTCGTGTGTGACGGACGCACCAGCCACAGGCGGCGTGTGTGACGGCGCGTCACGTGCACGTGGTTGGGCCTGCTCAGCTGGCGCCCCGTGTGGGCCACACAGTGCGACGCGCCGCGTTAAGACTGGGCCGGGCCACGGGGTCGCCGGGACTGTTGCCTGGCGGCTGAGGATGGCTGCACACACACTGGGTGTCCGGGCCACTGAGGTCTTGAGTGTGTCTTGACGTCGTCACTGGGAGGCCGCGGCCAGATCGTGGAGTGCCCTTGCTGGTCAATATGTCGTCACTGGGAGGTCGCGGCCAGATCGTGGAGTGTCCTTGCTGGTCAATATGTCGTCACTGGGAGGCCGCGGCCAGATCGTGGAGTGCCCTTGCTGGTCAAAATGTCGTCACTGGGAGGCCGCGGGCAGACCGTGGAGTGCCCTTGCTGGTCAGTATGTCGCCGTCGAGGTTTAACTGGTGGTAGGTTTTGTTTTGTAGTTAACTTCTGATGGGAATATTACTGTAGAGTATGCTCCATTAGCCCGAAACTCAATCCACCACCACCACCTGATCTGATCTGATCTGAGCTGATCTGATCTCCGACATCGTGCCAGCCACACTGGCGTGAAGGTGACGGACCAGTCAGCCGCACCAGTCGCCAGTTTCCATTTTGGTCCAGTGAATGACTGGTCCCGATGTCACGCCATCCAGCCGACATAACACGGCTCGTATGCTTCGCCCATTCGCGTGCAGCCGGCAAGTGAATCAGCGAAGCCTTCGGAACAACTCGAACAAATGACACCTCTGCGATATACGACCAGTGTTTGTATTCCATTTCACCTATTCGTATTGTCGCCCGACAGAAAGAACACTTCTAGAATAACAAAACTGATGTTCAAAACACGGCCATCAGTCGCATTCAGCAGACGGCTGGACCCGGCGGCGGCCCGGCCGCGTCAGCACACACAGTCCGGTGAGGAGGCGCTCGGGCCGCCTCGAGGCGACAGGCACTAGTGTTGACCCTGGCGCCGGCACATCCCAACGCGGATGTCGGAGCTGAGATGGCACGCGATCGACCCGAGCTCCAGATGCGCATCTTCCGCACGACCCAACCGCGACGTAAAACGCGTCACGCACTCCGGCTCGCAGATGTCGGCAGCCGGCTCCTCTCTGATCCTGGCCACGGCCTTGCCGATGGTGGAGTCTTCCCTCCCAGTAAAGCGCAAGGGTGTGAGTCATTTCAGACGAAGCTGTTCCATGGCAGTTGCCTGAGCTGCTTGTCTCACGCCGTCTCGGGCCCGCCAGATGTTCGTGCTGCCAACGGCCGCTATGCTGTCTGCTCGGCCCAGCGGTTCGGTGTCAACTTGATCTGCCTGCAATGCTGTTTACGTTAGGCCCCCAAATATCGAGCTTCGTGTAAGCCTGTCGAGCTTCGTGTCAGTTTCTGCACTGGAGTTGAACTACCTTCTTTGGGCTTTCACCTGAGTCGGACTGTCGCGTATTGGAGCCGAAGATAACACGACTTGGGAGACGTGACAATGGTCAGTTTGGTCAGTCCTGGGCAGTGCTGAAGCAATGGGTACTGTCAGTGCGAGGGCGAACTTCGAAACTGCAATCCCCTTTCCTCTAACACACGTTTTCATGACGCTTTTGTTGATTTCCGTATAAAGGCCTGAGACATGTCATCAGTGTTAAAATAATGATTTTTCGTTAGGTGTGAGATGTCGACACGAGTATAGTAGGATGTCGAAATGTGTCACGAAAGTATGCCAATCAAAATATCATTGCAGTTCTTCAAACTCAATTTTGAGCCTATAGTGTACTCCTGAGTGCATGTTTTTCGTTTAATTTGTGGGACAGCTAATATAAGGATGCATATACCAATGATAACGATTGCGATATCATGCTATCAGCAGATGACATTGCTTAGCAGACTTCATCATGAATTTTATCTGTACCTGGACTTGTGTTACGAGCTGCTTGTGTATCACAGTCCATAATGTTAAGCATAGGCATGGTACGAAATAATTTTAGAAATGCGTCTCGGAGACTTCATAAGCACGCATCAACATGCATGATGTCGATACTTCCTTGGAAAGGATGTCTATTCAGTGCTCAGAAAGTGGTATATTCCACCCTATTTCACGAATAATTTATCGCTGCATGTCATAAATTTTTCTTCTAGTGACCATCCGTTTAACTGGAGACGTTCGCACAGTTTATGCACGTATTGTGCCCAGGTCCATTGCGTTGACGTCACCTATGCTCCCCACTCGCGGCGAGGGTTTGACGTCACACCGTGCGGCTTGATGTACAATCTGATCAGACCTGTGACGTCACTGGTTACGCAAAGGTCAGTCGTTCAATAGTCGTGTTGGTGAAGTCAACGGGCGATCGCGTGCCGTTTGAGGCAACCGAACTGCTCAGTTCGCAGCCGAATTAGGAGCTGGGGTGACTGGCCTCGAAGTCCGGTGTGGGATTCCCAGGAAATGCCGTGATCATCGGTCATTGCTTACTTTCTACGATCTGGAAGTGTCCGCTCTTCAATAAACGAGCGTTACTTGCATTTTTTTGTTGAGGTCCAGAAGAGTGATGCTTTGTTTTTTTTTGTGCGGAAACGGCTCGAGCTTACGCGTTTTGGTGACGGATGGCCGTACCGTCACCAGTGTCTGACATAAAACATGACTAGCGCGCTATCTTCTTTTTTCTTCAGTTAGGATGGGTAATTTCGAGGGTTTTGTATGACGCTCCGTAGTAATTTTGCTATTCGAAACCGATCTATGACTGACTGAGTAAACACCATGGGGTGAGTACTCCGGACCGGCTCTGGTCGGTTGAATCTTTATCAGATGACGAGAAGTGGAGCACTCTAATGGTTTGTTTGGGTCTGTGATTGACTGAGTAGCCACCATTGCAGTGATTACTCAGGGCTGGCTCTGGTCGGTTAAACCTTTATCAGATGACGAGAAGTGGAGCACTCTGATGGTTTGTTTGGGTCTGTGATTGACTGAGTAGCCACCATGCAGTGAGTACTCAGGACAGGCTCTGGTCGGTTGCAACCTCACCGGATGGTGAGAAGTGGAGCACTCCGCCGGTTTGTTTGGGTCTGTGATTGACTGAGTAGCCACCATGCAGTGAGTACTCAGGACAGGCTCTGGTCGGTTGCAACCTCACCGGATGGTGAGAAGTGGACCACTCCGCCGGTTTGTTGGGGTCTGTGATTGACTGAGTAGCCACCATGCAGTGAGTACTCAGGACCGGCTTTGGTCGGTTGCAACCTCACCGGATGGTGAGAAGTGGAGCATTCCCCCGGTTTGTTTGGGTCTGTGATTTACCGAGTAGCCACCATGCAGTGAGTACTCAGGACCGGCTTTGGTCGGTTGCAACCTCACCGGATGGTGAGAAGTGGAGCATTCCGCCGGTTTGTTTGGGTCTGTGATTGACTGAGTAGCCACCATGCAGTGAGTACTCAGGACCGGCTCTGGTCGATTGCAACCTCACCGGATGGTGAGAAGTGGAGCACTCTGACGGTTTGTTTGGGTCTGTGATTGACTGAGTAGCCACCATGCAGTGAGTACTCAGGACAGGCTCTGGTCGGTTGCAACCTCACCGGATGGTGAGAAGTGGAGCACTCCGCCGGTTTGTTTGGGTGCGGGCCGGCCCCAGGAACAGGCCAGGGCTGTCCGCCGGTGCGTTTGATCACACAGTGGCCGCGCAATCATGAACCAGACCGTGCGATAGCCAGTGTGCTGACTGACCCGTTCTGGGCCTGCTGGACGCATTGGTGTGTGGCACCCCCCCCCCCCCACTGACTGTTGCCTTGGTCACCGGTGTGCTGCCCAGATGAGGCGCTGATCCCCCCCCCCCCCCTCTTCGACTGTCGCCTGGCTCACCGATGTGCCGGGCAGCACGAGCGTGTGGCGCTGGTCTGATAAACATCGGCCCGTTCGTGGCACCGGTCGTGAGTTTGTGATACTGTCTCTGTAAACACCGGGTCGCGCTGGTACTGGGTACGTGGCGCTTAATTAGCGTTGTGTAGCGCCATCGTAGTTAGCGCGCATGGAACATAATTGAGACAATGTAACGACTCTGATCATCCGTGGTGGAGCGGCCGGTTATTGTGTCTGCTTGACTGAGCGAGCATCGGCGGACACCTGGCATGGGGCGGACTTTGATAGTACCGATAACATGGCAGTCTCTGAGAAGCGGTCTCTGTATCGTGTGTATTGTCATCAAGGTATGCTTTGAATACGCCTAACCTGTTGCCGTTCTCTCCGGTAGGCCTCCCAGCCAGTGTGGGAGGAGTTCGCGAAGCAGGCCAACAAGCTGCACGCCTGCCTCAGGTGAGTGACCGCCATTCGGCGCTTCCGGGGTGCCCTCGGGGACGTGTCTGTCGGGTGCTCCGGTCTTCATTCCAAGGTCTCGGGGACGTGTCTGTCGGGTGCTCCGGTCTTCATTCAAGGTCTCGGGGACGGTCTGTCGGGTGCTCCGGTTTTCCAAGGTCTGGGGACTTGTCGGGGTGCTCCGGTCTTCTTCAGGTCTCGGGGACGTTGTGGGTGTGGTTTAGTTCGGGGACGTGTCTGTGGGTGGTTTTCATGTCTCGGGGACGTGTCTGTCGGGTGCTCCGGTCTTCATTAGGTCTCGGGGACTGTCTGTCGGGTGCTCCGGTTTCATTCCAGGTCTGGGGACTTGTCTGTCGGGTGCTCCGGTCTTTTCCAGGTCTCGGGACGTGTTGTCGGGTGCTCCGGTCTTTTCCAGGTCGGGGTGTTGTCGGGTGCTCGTCTCTTCCAAGTCTCGGGGACGTGTCTGTCGGGTGCTCCGGTCTTCATTCCAAGGTCTCGGGGACGTGTCTGTCGGGTGCTCCGGTCTTCATTCCAAGGTCTCGGGGACGTGTCTGTCGGGTGCTCCGGTCGTCATTCCAAGGCCGCGCGCGCTTCAAGTTCAAGACGTCATGTTTTTTTTCCGGCACAGATGGAAGTTGGACACCGATGGAAAGCAAACAACCAGGGCAGAGGCGGATCCGTCCATCCTGTTTCGGTCGGCTTGGGGAGCAGGATGGGAAAATTACCGCCAATTATAAACACCAATCAGATTTAGATAGCTTGCAACCTGAACGTGATTTTAAAACAGTTCTTTCCACATAACACACGTCTAGTTTTTTCCGCAAGTCATGAATAGAGCGAATTATTTCAGCCAATTGCAGCCAGGTCTTTTGTTGCTATTTTCATGAGCTTTCTTTTTGATTTCTTTCTATTTTACTTGTCCTGTTGAGTTTTTCCCGGTTTGTCTTCCTAACATTTGAATGTTTTGTCCCGCTTGACGTTTTTCGTTCTGACTTGGTCCCATTCGACTTTTGTCCTTGCCACTTTTATATTTTGCTTACGCGTTACAATTTCACAACCTATATTCAGATGGATCATCTTGGGGAGGAGGGCACGGTCCCGTTTCCCCTAGATCCGCCACTGAACAAGGGCACCATGCAGCCAGTGTAGCTGGTGCGCCCTAAAACCTCAGTAGCTAACTAGAAAAAACCGAAGCAACTGCAACAAATACATTCCATAACTCATCGCAACTGGATATGTGCAGATGTTGCTGGAGTCTTGCTTGACGTCAGTATACTGATGCCGTCGGAATAAGTTGGCACAGTGTTGGTGTTCGGTCAGTTGCTATGTTGTCGATGCAGTGATGCATTCTTCGCGACATGCAATGCACTATTATATACTATGATATTTATTCTGGAATATACCACTTCCTACATGCTGAATTGACATACGTCCCGAAGAAGTATCGGCATCGTGCTTCTTGATGTTTGTTGATGAGGTCTTCATAGCTCATTTCTATCAGTACTTCGTTTATAAGTATCACGCCTCATGCTCGCCATTACGAATCATAATACACGAACGTCTCGTAGTACAATTCCAAGTAGACGGATTACCTATAAGGTTGCACAATACCATTTAATGGCATACGTATTGTCATTGCTATCCTGATCGTCAATATAAGTACCTCTGTATTAAGTGTGTCTCAAAACAAGTAAAAAGGACACACTTCGAAGTTTCGAAAGAGTTCGAAGGACTTAAACAACATAAAAATATATATTTTGAGGATATTTTCAATGGTATCGTTCACGTGGCGAATTTTTACATCCAATTGTACACGTTTCGACAATCACACTAAACTGAAAACTTTTTTTTTAACTGCGTCGATGTCGTGCACTGTGCCATCCCATTTTCCGCCTTCAAAAGCACGCAAATCACAGCTGCTCGTTCATGTGCAACTACAATCATCCAGTTAACGGAAATAAAAGGTCATGTTATTACTCCTTTGCTACATACCGAGTCGTCGACACCACAAGCCGCTATATGACCTATGCAGTCGATGCGCCCCTAAATCACGACACCACAAGCATTTGTGCCAACGAGCTACCTAGCATGCTTAACCTGTGGCCTTCGTGGGTGGATGGAAGCTGTCATGGCACCCTACTAACGCTGTTGCGTCTTGTTATCAGCAGCAACAAATCCTCGAAATTAGAAGCGAAGTGCGAGTCGATTGGTTTCCGTGGCACGACGCCCGTGCAGCGAGACCTGTCAGCGTCTACAGCCGTCAGCACGTTGACACTGTCTGTTGATATCAAACATGGCTTTGATGTTTGGGTCGTGGGGTAAGTGGTTAAGACGAATGTGCTTTGGTCGTGGCTGTAATAAGTTCGAAGATCACGCTGTAAGAGGTATGCCTCTTGAACAGAGAAGAAGAAGAAGAACAACCATGGGTTCTTTTACGACGCATTCAACCGCTGGGTTATATAGCATCGCCAACCTCTCACGCCGATTGGCCGCGGATGGACTCGGTAAATTCCGTCGGTTGCGAGATTCGAACCCACAATCTTGCGATCAAGAGTCTGACACCAACTGAGCTACCGCGGCCCCTTGAACAGAGAAGAGAAGTAAGTGCCTCTGGGACACATTCGCACCATGGGGAACGTCTCTGAGACGTTTTCCGGGTTGTTCTCGCAGTTACTTCTGTCGTGGAAGTTCCTCAGTTCGCTCAGTATCATCGGTCTCATGTGTTGCGGGGTTTCCTAGGCGTTCTCAGTTTCCTCTAGTTCAGTGGCCTCGGCTCCGGGTTTACTTGTTTCCTCTATTGTGGGGTTTCCTCGATGTCGTGAGTTGCTGGGTTCTTCAGCTTCTTTCTTTTCCCGTGTGACCCTGGGTGCGAATGATCAAGTCTGGTCGAAGTGCCCTAAAGTCCAAACTAACTAACTAACTAACGAACGTGTGTCTTTTCCCCACTTAAGACCTGTGTATCAGCATCAAGCTGGCATCAACCTCTAGCTTCATATTAGAGCATAATCGGTTCACTCTTCGAATAATTTGATAAATAATAAGTATACAAATTGGAATGGAATAATTCACGTGAATATTGCTGCCTCAATTGCCTTTTTTCACAAGGTGTTTGGCGTTGTCTGATATGTAGCGTTCGAGTTCCTTGTCAAGCCGCACGCCAACTCAAGCTATTTATGACATGGAAGCTGGGGAAGTATCTCCGTAATGTGAGTCTCAAGCCGCAATCCTGCCTCGAGCTGACTAACGCCTGGTATCTTGTCGTTCTCATGAGGCTTCCGCATTCCTCAGATGGCAGCATGATACTTCCGTGACATCTCGTAGAGGCAGATCCAATCGAGAGCCCTGTGGGGCACGATAGGGGTGCTGTTTGCTCGGTGTGACCAACACGCGTCCCCTCGTACGCCAGCGGCGGCGGGCAAGCTTATGGGTCTGGTTATGAGGACGCCACCGTCACAGCCCCGTGGTGGGCGCGTTCTTCAACACCAAGTCACCACCACCATGACTGGTCAGACGGCGTCAGATCGCGTCTGGAGTGATGGCTGCTGCTAGCTGCCAATGGCCGCAGCAGGACACGCCGGCCCGCCGCGGCCCGTGTGTCACCTCACCACACTGCGATGCATCATTGATACGCCGATGTTGAAGGCCGTCGTCTGAAGACCTTGACGCTGAAGACCTGCAGTTGGGGTTTCGCAGGAGTGCTGATCGACCGGTGACTCCCGAGGCTGGGGGTGCCACGCGCGGCCGACCGGTAACTTACCGAGGCGGGGGGGGGGGGGGGGTGCCACGCTCGGCCGACACCGACCTTCCCATTTGGCCGGAGGCCGACTGGGTTGGGCCAGCCGGCCGCCGGACCCGGTCAGGTGTATCAATTGCCAAGTGTCACGCGATCGATTTTGACCGGCCTCGTGACGCGACCTCGCCACGACGGTGGCCGACCTCGTGACACGGCCTCGACACAGCCGTGCCGGTACACACGCCAGGTGTGCGCCGGCGGACCAGGCCACCGGCTGGTCCAGGCTTGGATTTACTTTCGAATCCCGGATGTGGAGAGCGCAATTTTTGGGATACTGAATAACGGAGGCGATGCTTTTCTTTAAACCTGCGACGTTTCAATCCCAGTTTGCACTTTCCAAGTGCATCTTGAGCACATCACATCACGTTCATTGTCTCAAACAGCAGCATTCAACCTCTAAATGATATAAATGAGAGAATGATGTTCTGGATGCGAAAAATCCAGGAGCAGCCCATTTTCCCAACCCTGGCCAGCCTCGGTGGAGACTTCAGATCGGACACGGTGGGGACAGACCACATGCTCCGGGACACTTCAGACTGGACACAGCGCCAGACCGAACTTGGTGGCGGTCTGGTCGCGCGCCTTAGACGGCGCGCGATGCCTTCTAAGGTCCACAGTGGGTACGACCACGATGTGACAACACACGCTAGAGGCTCCGGCAGATATCACCGAGCCACTTGTTCGCGCCTGACATCTCAGTGAGCGTTTTGATAAAGTGTGACAATCGGTGCAGCATTACGCTACTGCGTTGTTCACTGACGTCCGATGATACCATTATCAAGCCGCCCGTGGAGCCTGCTGAAGTGCCACTGACCAGCTCGATGGTAGCATATCGAGCCGCCCGTGGAGCCTGCTGAAGTGCCACTGACCAGCTCGATGGTAGCATGTCGAGCCGCCCGTGGAGCCTGCTGAAGTGCCCCTGACCAGCTTGATGGTAGCATATCGAGCCGCTCGTGGAGCCTGCTGAAGTGCCACTGACCAGCTCGATGGTAACATATCGAGTCGCTCGTGGAGCCTGCTGAAGTGCCACTGACCAGCTCGATGGTAGCATATCGAGCCGCTCGTGGAGCCTGCTGAAGTGCCACTGACCAGCTCGATGGTAGCATGTCGAGCCGCCCGTGGAGCCTGCTGAAGTGCCACTGACCAGCTCGATGGTAGCATATCGAGCCGCTCGTGGAGCCTGCTGAAGTGCCACTGACCAGCTCGATGGTAGCATATCGAGCCGCTCGTCGACCCTGCTGAAATGCCACTGACCAGCCCGATTTGTTTGTTTATTGGGTGTTTCACGACGCACTTTAGGCACGATCACGGCTAATGGCGCCGACCACACTGTTTCGCCGGTGAGTCGCGGGATTGGGAAATGTCCTGAGTGGTGGGAGCGTTAACCCGGGACCTGTGGTACCCAGAGCTCAACACCTTAACCACACGGTCATCCCCGTCCCCTGACGCCCGATGGTAACATACCGAGCCGCCCTTCGAACATGCTGAGGTGGCACTCGGCTCAACTGGGCACCGGACCTTATTATCCTTGTTAATGCCAGCCAACCGGAAAATGGAAGGCTTTGCGATTATTCGCCCGCAAGATTGAGACTACTGCTGTTACCATGCGCGGCTGTGGCCACCGGTGAGTTATATCGCACACCTGATTAGCTGATACCGCTCGTGAGACTGGCCACCACCTCCCTCCGGCGACGCCTCGAGCGGTTCATGCGCTGGACTACTTTATGACTGCCGGGATACCGTAAGGAGGCAACCTAATGGCCGCGAAAGTCTGGTCTCGTCCATGGGCCGCTTCAACGACGCCGAAGACCTCGAACGGCCTCGTTATCAGACCGCTCGTCGAACTTGGAAATCGCAGCGACCTGCTCAAACTGCCCCGAAGATGAGGCCGACCAATATTACACTTAGATGCGTTTTTCGCGGCTCTTGCGCTCTGCCGTCATTGTCTGAGACCGTTCGTCCTCCGTTGGGCGTCCGTGCGTGATGCCGCGCCAGTCGACGTCGGCAGACGATGCCGCGCCGCGCGACATCGGCAGACGATGCCGCGCCACTCGACGTCGGCAGACGATGCCGCGCCACTCGACGTCGGCAGACGATGCCGCGCCACTCGACGTCGGCAGACGATGCCGCGCCGTGCGACGTCGGCAGACGATGCCGCGTCACTCGACGTCGGCAGACGATGCCGCGTCACGCGACGTCGGCAGACGATGCCGCGTCACTCGACGTCGGCAGACGACGCCGCGCCACTCGACGTCGGCACACGATGCCGCGTCACTCGACGTCGGCAGACGACGCCGCGCCACTCGACGTCGGCAGACGACGCCGCGCCGCGATGGTGACATATCAGTTTGTCGGGTAGCAGGAGGCCAGAACCAGACGGCGTGCGATTCCTCCCGGCATCGTTGTTCCCTGTGTCGCGCTCAACTGCTTCTGCTTTCGCAATATCGTCGGTCACGAGGCTGGAGAGCGGGACGACTGTGGCAGCCACTCAGCTGGCGTGGAGTGGCTGCTGCCGGTAAATGATCGCCGGCTCTGTCCAAATGCGGCCCCGCTCGGTGCTCGCTGACTGACGTTCGCAGCCGACGTTACAGCCGCAACGCTGTCATTTCCTGCTCAGTGACAGGTGCCAGGCGCGGCCAGTCGAGACATTAATGGCGCGTGATCTGACGATTGCGTTTCTTTTATAATATGACTTCGCAGAATGAAGATTACGGGGTGTGAGTGAGGGGCTGATATGCGTCACGGTGGAACCAGTAGCGTCGGCTTGGCACCATTTCCAGACCGACGTCATGTTTTGTCTGCTGGTGAGATGACACGCAGGTACACTCTATGTATGCGCCTCACGCTCGCATGTGGTTGCCTTTCTATGTGACGTTCCGGACTCTCGTTGGTACTTTAAAAAAAACATGCAGCGAACATCGAGCCAGGCCCAGGACCTATCGTGCGCTGCCGGCAAATCTGACTCGACGTTCCGTCGAGTTTGACTGGAGGTACGATTAAGGCAGTCACGACATAGCCAACTGAGCGGCGTCAGCGTCCACTTCCGTGGGGCTGTGGCGCACGCGGTGCAGCGCGGGGTCGGGTCGGCGCCACCGTCATGTCAATCGTCGCCTGGTTCGCATACGTACGACGGCTGGATGCTTACGCATGACAGCTGCCCGCGTCCGAGCGACGTGAGCAAGATAGCCGCGTCAGTCGTGTGCCGCCGGGCGTCCCGGCTCGGACGTTTCCGGCGAAGCGCACTCGGTCACCTGCACTCACGCCCGCGGCGTTCGAGGAACTCGGCGTGACCGTCACTGGTGTCGCAACAGACACCGCCACGACGTCGGTCGCCCCCGCTGGTCGGACGCAGCACGCGTGATCGGGTGCCCATCGCACCGCTTTTTGTGTGCTCCGTTAGCCCGCCGATGGCGGTGGCTGGGAACCGGCCCCGTTGGCCACACGAGGGCGGCGGTGCAGTTGGGCGGGTCACGTACGTGTCTGTCGGTGCCTGTTGACGTGACGTCGGCGCCTGCTGACGTCACGTCTGCCCCACGGTAGCCGCCCTCGGCCGGCGGTGTAGTCGGGCATGTCATGTACGTGTCTGTCGGCGTCTGATGACGTGACGTCGGCGTCTGGTGACGTGACGTCGGCGTCTGATGACGTGACGTCGGCATCTGCTGACGTAACGTCGGCGTCTGCTGACGTGACGTCGGCGTCTGCTGATGTGACGTCTGCCCGGCGCCGCCGTCGAGTTGTGCGTCTCCTGCTGCTCGCAGTCGAGGCTGTTGTTCTTCAGCGTCCTGAACTCCATTCATCGCGAAACTGGGGATACGAGTCCAAGTCGTCAAAACCAGCTATGAGGCGTAGAAAGAAGACAACGATGTTACACATACAAATGATGAAGGACACAAGTAGCAGCTGTTAGTTGAATGTTTTCATGACAATGTCAAGCTCAAGTGATGCCAAATGGAATGGACACATGATGTTGGATGCAGTCGGCTTTTACGGACGTAAATTCATGATGTCCAAACTTTGCTTGAGAAGCTCAAGGCAAACTTCGATTAGATGTCGGTTTGCACGTGAATTTAGGGATTCCAGGCAAACGTTGTTCTCCCATCGACGCCGAGTGTGACCGCGCGGCGCGGCTCCAGGTGTGACGCAAGCAGCGCGCGGTGCTCGCAGCCGGCTTTGTGCGGCGAGGCGCGGCGCGACGCGGTTTGACGCGTTGCTGCTCGTCCGTGAGCCGTGGCGTCACGAGCGTCACTGCGGTTCGTCGCCGCGTGACGGCGTGATGGCGTGACGGTGCTGGCTCCACACGTTCCTGATGGCGTCACGACCGTCTCCGGTCATTGCAGGTCACAGTACAACCCAGACACTCGCCGGAGGCGACGGGCGCGGGTCGGGTTGGTCGGAGCGACGAGCGAGGCTGACCTCGCTTGACTCGCCGGTCCCGACTGTGCCCGGCCGGCGCGCGGTGGCAGCGTCCGTGCCGGTCAGCCGGTGTTACCACAGCCGCGCCACGACAGGGGGTGTGTAAATACGGACGTGTTTTCGGGGGCTCTTAGGGATCGACGCTCTCCTCCTCCATCGCTTAGCCGGTTTGAGCTGTGTAGCCTATGCAGTTGATGCGCCCCTGAAGCCCAATACCAACAGCCTCAACGATTCCACCCAGCGTCTGATGCCGTGTCCATCTGCTCCACACGCCGACTTACCCGGGCGAAGGTCAAGGTCATTTTCGGTAACAAATTGGGCGATGCCGCCAAGGAGTTTAATTACATTTGGTGTGGGGAATTGTGATGCGAGTGCCATCTTTGGGATCTACGGGCTAATGTGATGCACGTCGAACCAGCTACAGCGCTCCGAATTGTGGGGGTGTCGGACTTTATATAGAAGCGTTGACAGCGCCTTATTTGTGTGCCTGTTACTCAACAGTTAACACATTACACCAGCAAACCTTACACCAGCGAACATTATACCAGGAAGCATTGCACCAGCAAGTATTACACCAGCAAACATTACACCAGCAAACATTACACCAGCAAACTTTGCACCAGCAAACTTTACACCAGCAAACATTTCGCCAGTGAACATTGCATCAGCGAACATTGCACCAGCAAACATTAAACAAGTAAACATTACACCAGAAAACCTTGCACCATGAAACATTACACCAGCTAACATTTCACCAGTAAACATTTCACCAGCAAGCATTTCACCAGCAAACATTTCGCCAACAAGCATTTCACCAGCGAACATTACGGCAGCAAACATCACACCAGCAAACGTTGCACGCACCAACAAACTACTCGCTTGGCAGCTTCTAAATGTCCACCTGCCAGAGTTGGTCTAGGATGGATGGTGGCTCGCGAGCCGGCATGGTCCGATAAGCAGTCGGGCCCCGGGTGTGAGGTCAGGCGGACGGTGACCTCACGCACGCCGTGGTGCGGTTATCCACTGTGACGCCCGCCACAGCCCACTGTCGGTGGGTGACCTTGGCTCCGGGGCGGGAGCCGGCGGCTCTGCTGTGTACCGTACTGTCTGGTGACACTGTGTACCCGGCTGCCCGAGCTGCCCGGCAGCTGACGGCGGCCAGACACATCCGCCCGCTCACCGTTCTGACGATCGGTGTCGTAAGCCGACCGGCGGGCCGGCCGGCGGTCGTGGCGGCCGCGCTCGTCGGCCGTCGTCACTCGCCGCCGGCGGGTCACGGCGGCCGTCGTCACTCGCCGCCGGCGGGTCACGGCGGCCGGCCGTCACTCGCCGCCGGCGGGTCACGGCGGCCGGCCGTCATCACTCGCCGCCGGCGGGTCACGGCGGTCGGCCGTCGTGGTCGTCACGCCCCGCCGCCGGCCGGCGCGCCACTCCCAGGTCATAGGTCGCAGCACCCACTTATCAACCGTTACCAGTTGGCGGCGCGGCGGGCGTGGGTCGCCGCGGCCGCCGCCGGTCCGTCAGCGGCCGCTCGTGACTGGAGAGCGACGCCTCTCGACGAGAGCTCTGACTGAAGCGCTCGGCCCATTCACAGCTTTTGAGGTCATGGCGGCGCGCGGCTGGTGTTGTGTTGGTACAGTGATGCGTTTGTCGTGGAAATGGGCGAACTGTGTCACTTGCTGGATGCTGGATCTGACAGTGATGCACCCACGTCATATGCCATTCCAGATGATATTGCTGCCTGCGATGTGATGTGTTACACAATAGCAGTTGTTCCTAGTGCAGGGTTTATTTCTGCCATAAACAGTGCAGAATACCGTTCCAAATGCCATTTTCCCCATATTTAGTTGTTATGCACTAAGTTTTATTTCAGGTGACTCCTTTGTCATGGAAAGTTGCAACATCCTTCTGTGTTTTTTTTTCGACATTGCACCACTGACGAAAAACCATTACTTTAACACGATATGCTTCAGCCTCCTATGGTTGCATCTCGATAAGTTTGCTCTCGAACGTCGATAAGTCTGCACTTCACGCACGTGCGTCGTATTTATTGTCTCATTTTTTTTCTTCACTCGGATGAGTAAATTCGGCTGTTATCAGGCACACTAAGCGCGTCAACTCTGCTGCTGGACTAGCGTAGCTATTTGGAATAGTTACGTGGTTTGTGACCCAGGGTAAGAATTTGTGTTTATATTTGCAGTAAGTAATTATTGATGCTTGGAATTTGTTAACGACCTGATGTTTTTTTTGTAAACGGAGAGAACACAATTGAAGCATCTCAATGCATCCATTCGCCGGTCTGGAAAGACCCAACTAGCCAGGCTCAGCATTTGCGAACGTTCCGTTATGCTTGGATATCCTTGTTGCTGCTATTCTACGAATTCCAGCGATAAGTATTTTCATAACACCTAGTTGTGTTTCATTTGTCCAAGTTGTTTTCTTTCAGTTTGCGAGCAGTAATGTGTTCAAATTATTATCGGAAAACAGCAAGTTGGATCATTACACATGCCGTATTTACAGTCTAGGCTCCAAAATAATCCGTCTGCACCTTGCTGTTTGCTGAACAAAGCCATGGAAGGTATGAAAAACTAACACGTACAGAATATCGTAATCCTATGTATTTATGGGAGGGTTGCGTGTATGCGTGTATGCGTTAATCCTATGTATGCGTTCCATCCCGTTGCGGCGTTTCGTCCCACGCGCTCTACTTACCCCTGCTGCATGACCTCTGCAGTCGATGCGCCCCTAAACCCCAATAACCAACTCGACTCACCCTCGAGTGCCAGTACCGACCGGTGGTGACCTCCTTTGGTGACATTTTCCTGGTGTGGTGACCTTTTCCTGGTGTGGTGACGCTTTTCCTTCGTGGTGACGCCTTTCCTTCGTGGTAGCCTCGACCTCTTTTGGTGACCTCGTCTCACCGGATGCTCCACGTGTGTTGCAGGAGCACGCGGGTTGTGTTTTGGTGACCTCGTCTCACCGGATGCTCCACGTGTGTTGCAGGAGCACGCTGGTTGTGGTGTCGTCCTACCTGGACGCCTTTCAGCGAGTCGCAGATACAGCCACCTCAGCTAAAGGTGAGTGTTGTCCGCCTATTGTTCGCCGCTGCTGACCGCGCCGTGAAGGTAACGAGTCTTATAGCTCACAAGCCCTGCTGTGGCTTATTGAAGCTGACCGGGCCTGACCGGGCACCACCACACAGTGGTGTGGCTGGGCATCACCACACAGTGGCCTGGTCGGACATCACCACACAGTGGCCTGGCATCACCACACAGTGGCCGGGCATCACCACACAGTGGCCGGACATCACCACACAGTGGCCTGGCACCACCACACAGTGGCCGGGCATCACCACACAGTGGCCGGACATCACCACACAGTGGCCTGGCACCACCACACAGTAGCCGGGCATCACCACACAGTGGCCGGACATCACCACACCGTGGCCTGGCACCACCACACAGTGGCCGGGCATCACCACACAGTGGCTGGACATCACCACACAGTGGCCTGGCACCACCACACAGTGGCCGGGCATCACCACACAGTGGCCGGACATCACCACACAGTGGCCGGGCTGGGCATCACCACACAGTGGCCGGGCCGGGCACCACCACACAGTGGCCGGGCATCACCACACAGTTGTCTGGCCGGGCATCACCCACAGTGGCCGGGCATCACCAGACAGTGGCCTGGCATCACCAGACAGTGGCCTGGCCGGGCATCACCACACAGTTGTCTGGCCGGGCATCACCCACAGTGGCCGGGCATCACCAGACAGTGGCCTGGCATCACCAGACAGTGGCCTGGCCGGGCATCACCACACAGTTGTCTGGCTGGGCATCACCACACAGTGGCCGCACACCAGGCATCACCACACAGTGGCTGGGCACCACCACACAGTGGTGTGGCTGGGCATCACCACACAGTGGCCGGGCTGGGCATCGGTTGGTTATTGGTTTTACGACACGTCGACCGTTGAGTCATGTAGCGTCGCCAATCTCTCACGCCGATTGGTCGCGGGCGAAGAGTAGCGACAGGTGAGATTCGAACCCACAACCTTTCGATTGTGAGACGAGCATCTTGCCCCTAGACCACTCGTCCCCCCGGGCTGGGCATCACCACACAGTAGCCGGACATCACTACACAGTGGCCAGGCTGGACATCACCACACAGTGGTCTGGCTGGGCATCACCACACAGTGGCCGGGCATCACCAGACAGTGGTGTGGCTGGGCATCACCAGACAGTGGTGTGGCTGGGCATCACCACACAGTGGCCTGGCCGGGCATCACCACACAGTGGCCGGACATCACCACAGTGGTGTGGGTGGGCATCACCACACAGTGGCCGTGCTGGGCATCACCACACAGTGGTTTGGCTGGGCATCACCAGACAGTGGCCGGGCTGGGCATCACCACACAGTGGTCTGGCTGGGCATCACCACACAGTGGCCGGACATCACCACACAGTGGCCGGGCATCACCACACAGTGGCCGGGCATTACCAGACAGTGGTCGGGCTGGACATCACCAGACAGTGGCCATACATCACCACACAGTGGCCGGGCATCACCAGACAGTGGTCGGGCTGGACCTCACCAGACAGTGGCCAGACATCACCACACAGTGGCCTGGCTGGGCATCACCACACAGTTGTCTGGCTGGGCATCACCACACAGTTGTCTGGCTGGGCACCACCACACAGTGGTGTGGCTGGGCATCAACAGACAGTGGCCGGGCTGGGCATCACCACACAGTGGCCTGGCTGGGCATCACCACACAGTGGTCTGGCTGGGCATCACCACACAGTGGCCAGACATCAGCAGACAGTGGCCGGGCTGGGCATCACCAAACAGTGGCCGGACATCACCACGCAGTGGCCGGGCATCACCAGACAGTGGTCGGGCTGGACATCACCAGACAGTAGCCGGGCATCACCAGACAGTGGTCGGGCTGGGCATCACCACACAGTGCCCGGACATCACCACACAGTGGCCGGGCATCACCACACAGTGGCCTGGCTGGACATCACCACACAGTTGCCTGGCCGGGCATCACCATACAGCAGTACGGCTCACTAAGGTCTGCTGCGGCTCATGGCAGCTCAGTGTAGCTCACTAAAGCTCAGTAAAACCTGCTGCAGCTCACTGGAGTTCAGTAGCGCTCATCACAATTCATTACAGCTCACCACAGTCCAGTACAGCCTCACTATAGCTCAGCACAGTTCACTGTTGCTTACTGAAGTATGTTGAAGCTTTCCACGACTCATTTGAGACGCTATGCTTCCGGTGTTTTACCGCGTTCATCAACAGTCGCAAGTATACCTTTCGCACAATTTAGATTGCTTCCACATTGTTTGAGCTAAAGTTATATAGCGTTGTATGTTACGTTGGTTATGCAAGTTGTAAAGTAGGTTATATTGTTAGATAGGTTGTTTTACTGAAATGTATTACTAATATGTTATAATATTAATACATATGTTTTATGGATCTTGAATTATTTAGTTAAGTTATCCATTTATCACTATTTTTGCGACATATTGCTGTGCGGAGGGAACCGATTCCTATGCGGAGGGATCCGGTTCCTGTGTTGTTCGGATTCTCCCTATAAGCAAGTAGTCGTTATTTTTGTTTGTTTTTGTTCTGTTCCATTGGGTGGTTCTCGACGCACTTTATGCACGATCACGGCGAATTTTTTTAAATTTTAAATAAATTTCATCCGAGTTCTTGCTGGGGTAGCTTTATGAACCAGGGTCCTATTGCTAAGCAGAGCTTGTTGAGCTGCATGACCTCTGCAGTCGATGCGCCCCTAAACTCCCAGAGCTTGTTGCGTGAATCCTGGCCCCACCACCCGATCCATGAATTCCAGTTCAACGGCAGAATTTTCACCGAAAGTGTAACGTGCCGTCAACGCCGCCCGGCCGCCCGGTAGCTCGTCCCCGGCCTTATCTGGCCAGCTGCCAACTGACCCTCCCGGCCGGGGGCTAAATGCGAGCGCGCGAAGCGACTCGAACCCTGCGTCGCCAGGACAGGGAAGACCAGAGCAGGCCAGCGCTCTAACCCACTGCGCTACCGGGGCGGCAAAACTAATGGCGCCGTCCATCCTCGGCCATCCCCGCGCTGTAGTCGGTATTTAAAAAAAAAGCAATAGTAGGATTACCTGTTGTAGTAGCTTAAAGACCACGTTGTCGTCTAAGGTATCTAAGGTATCGTCTTGGACTTGTCCTTTTTAAGAACAGCCAGGACGAGTTTTGGCACCCGAAGTGGGGAGTTTCGCGTTGCTGTACTTTTTATTCGATCGTCATCTTAACGCTATTTATGAGCCATGGAACTCGCATTTGATGACGAACTACATCACCTCTTGCAAACGTCTCAAAAGGGACAGAGGCGGATATACGGTCAAGAAAGTATGCACCATGTTGCGCATTTCGCTTCGCGCAAAAATCTCTACCACCAATGGTCAGGGAACCTGCTAACGATTTCGGCATGTCTGTAAATGTGAAATATGTTCCATTGTGACCATGAAGCGCTTTCAATGACAGGCACGAACACCGGACGATTCTTGTTAAACCAAGGCTCTTGGAGTTCGATGTTTTTGATTTTGTTTCGTAAGATTTTACATGCAGGTTTTTTTTGTTGATCTGTATTCTTCCAAGCCACGTGCTCTTCTAGTTTATGGCACTATGTTCTAGAATCAATTGAGCTTCAGCGTGCTCTGCTCTGTATTTTCTGTACTGTTTTGCTTTTTTCTTCTGTGCCATGTTGCATTTGTGCTATTTTTCATTTTGCTCTGGTGCTTTTTCATTGTTTGGAGGTGTATTGTGTTGGTGTTTGGAGGTGTATTGTGTCGATGTTTGGAGGCGTACTGTGTCGGTGTTTGGAGGTGTATTGTGTTGGTGTTTGGAGGCGTACTGCGTCGGTGTTTGGAGGTGTATTGTGTCGGTGTTCGGAGGCGTACTCTGTCAGTGTTTGGAGGTGTATTGTGTCGGTGTTTTGAGGCGTACTGTGTCAGTGTTTGGAGGCGTATTGTGTTGGTGTTTGGAGGTGTATTGTGTCGGTGTTTGGAGGCGTGTTGTGTCGGTGTTTCGAGGCGCATGCCGTGTCGTGCTGTGAGCAAATATTGACCATGTCGTGTTCCGTGGTAGATTTTCTTGAAAAGTTAGATCTCTGTTCCACGTGCTTTCCGGGCTCAAACCAAATGCTGGTCTTCCGAACCAGCAGCAAGCAGCCGCTGGGACAGGGGCAGGGTGCGGCAAAAGGGTCCCGGTGGCCACGTGGTGCGTCCCTCGAGCTGGCCGTCGCCGGTCGTGGTGTCCCGATGGCCACGTGGTGCGTCCATCGAGCTGGCCGTGGCCGGTCATGGTGTCCCGGTGGTCACGTGGTGTTTTTCTGCGTTCCTCCTTCGCCGCCCTCTGATTCAATTCCAGTTAAGCCCATTCTCTTTAAAATCGCCACTTGGATGCCCCGGCGCGCGTGCCGCCTGACCCGGTGTGATTGCTGGGTTGACTGGCGCGCTTTGAGGCGCCTCGACGCCTGGCACGTGCGACTGAGAAGCGCGCCACCGGCGCGGCGGCCGGCTCAACACCGTATTGATCACGCCGGAGCCCACCGTCTGACGTGCCGGCCATGAAAACATGATGATTTGTGACCCGTGTCTGTGGCGAGGGCCGGGCCGGGGCGCCACCGCCGAGGTGCCGCTCCCCGCGGGGATCTGTCCGGCCCTGTGGCGAGGGCCGGGCCGGGGCGCCACCGCCGAGGTGCCGCTCCCCGCGGGGATCTGTCCGGCCCTGTGGCGAGGGCCGAGGTGCCGCTCCCCGCGGGGATCTGTCCTGCCCTGTGGCAGGGCCGGTGCCGCTCCCCGCGGGGATCTGTCCGGCCCTGTGGCGAGGGCCGGGCCGGGGCGCCACCGCCGAGGTGCCGCTCCCCGCGGGGATCTGTCCGGCCCTGTGGCGAGGGCCGGGCCGGGGCGCCACCGCCGAGGTGCCGCTCCCCGCGGGGATCTGTCCTGCCCTGTGGCGAGGGCCGGGGCGCCACCGCCGAGGTGCCGCTCCCCGCGGGGATCTGTCCGGCCCTGTGGCGAGGGCCGGGGCGCCACCGCCGAGGTGCCGCTCCCCGCGGGGATCTGTCCTGCCCTGTGGCGAGGGCCGGGGCGCCACCGCCGAGGTGCCGCTCCCCGCGGGGATCTGTCCGGCCCTGTGGCGAGGGCCGGGCCGGGGCGCCACCGCCGAGGTGCCGCTCCCCGCGGGGATCTGTCCGGCCCTGTGGCGAGGGCCGAGGTGCCGCTCCCCGCGGGGATCTGCGCCCTGTGGCGGGCCGGGTGCCGCTCCCCGCGGGGATCTGTCCGGCCCTGTGGCGAGGGCCGGGCCGGGCGCCACCGCCGAGGTGCCGCTCCCCGCGGGGATCTGTCCGGCCCTGTGGCGAGGGCCGGGCCGGGGCGCCACCGCCGAGGTGCCGCTCCCCGCGGGGATCTGTCCTGCCCTGTGGCGAGGGCCGGGCCGGGGCGCCACCGCCGAGGTGCCGCTCCCCGCGGGGATCTGTCCGGCCCTGTGGCGAGGGCCGGGGCGCCACCGCCGAGGTGCCGCTCCCCCGGGGATCTGTCGCCCTGTGGCGAGGGCCGCTCCCCGCGGGGATCTGTCCGGCCCTGTGGCGAGGGCCGGGGCGCCACCGCCGAGGTGCCGCTCCCCGCGGGGATCTGTCCGGCCCTGTGGCGAGGGCCGGGCCGGGGCGCCACCGCCGAGGTGCCGCTCCCCGCGGGGATCTGTCCGGCCCTGTGGCTGTCATGACTGGAGGTGGCAAATGATAAGTTTTCGGCCGAGGCCCGGCCCCGGCCGGTCTCGTGTGACCAAGCCCAGTTAGGGCGCGGTCAAAATGCACTGAAGCGCAGTAAAATGGCCGGTTTTGTAATGCATGTTTTTTGCATATAACGTGGTGGTATTGCGCTTTTTGTGTTGAATTAAGATCACATAGGCAATCCACATCATCTTTGACGACCTTCCTCCTCCTAGAAACACGAATTGAAGATAAAGGTTCCATCAAAACCTTTTCGTATTATCATGTATCCACAGCGAACAGCATCATGATTGCCAACACTTCTTAAGGTTGATGCCCTTTACTTAACATCCTCAATCTTAAGTAAACAGCAAAATTGAGGTCATCGTGGGTTTGTGCATTCAATGTGGAATAATCTGTAAAATGATGCACCGTTATCTACTAATCGTATCACGCCACTACCAGATTCGAAGTCCAAACTATAATATTATTCAATCCTCAAACTTCGCCAGAATTTTTCATAGAACCAGTATGCATGGTCTACCGTGATATCGTTTGCTGCTCCACTTTCCTCAGCAGTTGACACTTATATTTTATAGTTTATTTGGTAATCACCGAGAGCTACCTGCGTTACTATTACGTTAAGTGGTCATTAAATGTACGTTAAGTGATCATAATGTACAACAATGAATGTGAAAACACCAGATATGAAAATTACAGCAAACTGGCACACCACGCACCCGCTACAAGAATTGCATAGCATCATTAATCAAGGATGGCTGAAAAGAAGGCAGCATTGCATTAGCTACCAGAATCAGATGTCAGAGCTAGCAAAGACCCTCAATTTTGCATGTTGAGTTTTGTACTGTCTTCCTACATGACATGGTTTTCGTGTGCATGAAGTGAACTAGTCTACATACGATTTGATCCATCTATGTTTTTAGAAACATAATTATCGTAAACCGCATTGAAGGTTGTGGGAGCATCTCTCCCGCCCCTCCATCTCATGACTTAATGCACCGGTTGACATCGTACACGAAGATGGAGGCAACAATGGAAGCTTGGCACGCGGTCACCGTTGGTTTGGCCACCGATGGCACACTGATGACAAATCACAGGAGGATTTGTGGACGCTCTGTGAGCGATGACCGCCCCGAGTATAAAGTGTTTCCAATAATTCAAGCTGATATTAATAATTCATTTTCAGAGGCATGCCTTTTTAAATGGAATATTATTTCTACAACTTCGCCTTCTGGCATTACAGTTAGCGTTGCCGTTTGTCAGCTTCAGTGCCTTGTCAATGACATTATTACGAAAAGTTAGAGTGCGACTGGAATCATGCCATGGGCGTGCAAGAGGTGAAGGCAATCAACCTCAGAATGTACGTGGCCATTAAGCTTTTTGTAATCGTGTCGGTTGATTTGTCTTGTTTGATAATTCACAAAGAAGCTGCAGAAGCCCGATTGAGTGCCCGCTATACATAAAAAATACCCGTAAAAACCACCGGTCCTGACTGGGCTTTCTGATCGGGTTTTCGGTTCTTGCATTTGCCACCTCTCGGAGACACGGTAACGGCACAGTCAGCCCTGGCGGGAGGGGAGGGGAGGGCGGTTGATCCCCGCGATGTTCCCCACTGACCGCGCGGCTCGTACATGAAAAACAGTCGATGTCTGATGGTGTTGGTCCTCGGGGAGACGCCGGAGTGGACTGGCCGTTTTCTTCCAATCAAGCAGATGAGATTAGGTGCGCTGGGTTGGGCTTATAGGCTTCCTTCTTGGAAGGGATTATAGCACTCCCGTACTACACTTACGCATCATCTATGACAATCAGCCCGCTACGAGGGAGTCGGTAGCAGCACGGTTGTACAGGAGATATGCGACCCGCGCAGCACCCACGGACCACAACTGGCTGTCATGACCGGCACAGTACGGCTGTAGGGGGACATGCGGCCTGCGTAGCACCTATCTCCCCACCGATTGGGCGTGGTGGTTGCGCAGTACGGATGTGGGGAGATCGGCGGCCCGCATAGCACCTTTGCCCCCACCTATATGCACCTATGGCTGCACACCTGACGCTGGAGGTGGCCGTGTGCTGCACGCCTGACGCTGGAGGTGGCCGTGTGCTGCACGTCTGACGCTGGAGGTGGCCGTGTGCTGCACGCCTGACGCTGGAGGTGGCCGTGTGTTGCACGTCTGACGCTGGAGGTGGCCGTGTGCGCCCTGACGCTGGAGGTGGCCGTGTGTGTACGCTGACGCTGGGGTGGCGTGTGCTGACGCCTGGCGCTGGGTGGCCGTGTGGCCGTCGCGCTGAGGTGGGTGTGTGTACGCTACGCTGGGGGGCGTGGCTCCGCTGGGTGGCGGGTCCTGACGCTGAGGGGCCTGTGCTGTGTCTGGGCTGGGGTGGCGTGTGTTGGTTGGCGCTGGAGGTGGCCGTGTGTTGCACGCCTGACGCTGGAGGTGGCCGTGTGCTGTACTTCTGGCGCTGGCGGCCGTTGCTGGCCTGACGTGGAGGTGGCCGTGTGCTGCGCCTGGCGCTGGAGGTGGCCGTGTGCTGCACGTCTGACGCTGGAGGTGGCCGTGTGTTGCACGCCTGACGCTGGAGGTGGCCGTGTGCTGCACACCTGTCACCTGTCCGTTGTGTGCTCGCCCAGCGACCGACTGCCTGCAGCCAGCTGACCAATCACGTATATAGTCGCCCACCCCTGTCGAACGCTACATGACCAGTGCAGTCGATGCGCCATAAAGCCCAATTAACCCCCGCCGAACGTGACAGGCGAAGGGCGAAGCGCGTTTGCCGCCAGCCGGTTGTGTCGGTCGTGTTTTCTGGTTTCATCCAGTATTGTCCTCTAAAGGATTCAACTCAAATCTGCTTTTCTTACCGAGTGAACTCGTCTCTGCCGCCGTGACCGTCGCGGATGCCGTGGTATGCGTTGTCGGCAGCGGCGACTGTGGCTGTGGCTGTGGCTGTGCGTACCACCGACCGCCGCGGCGGTATCCTCTGGCACGCCCTCGTCGCGTCGATACCCCGCCAGAGCGTGCGTTGAACCGGCCCCCCGCCTCCGCCTCCGGCCCATTCGTCTCCTCTGTCGCCGCCCTCGCCACCTCCCGCCGTCAGTTCCTGTCACGTGGCCACGCCGGCACCAGGGCGCCACGGGTGTCGTGGTAGCACAGGGGTCTACTCTAGTGATGTAAATTTGAAATAAGACGTGTTCGTGTTTGTCACTCCAGTTCAGCAGTGACCGTAGTTCTGGATATGGCTCCATTGCCGACTAACGATGGAACTGTGTTCGTGTTACTGGCCTCAATATAGTGATACCACGACACTACTACAGTATCACAGTACTACCACTACGGTACCACCACCCGGGCCACAGCCGGCTGTCTCCGGCTGTGCTGCCGCAGTATTTTCGGCACGGCTGTGGCGACGAGGCGGTGATCGGTGGCGGCTGTGGCGACACAGAGACCCCGGCCGGCTCGGATAACACGGCCCGAGAGAGGCGTGCTGTCGGACCACCACGCGCGCACACCACACCACACCACACCACACCACCGCACTGGCGGGCGGTGGTGGTGGTGGCCGGAGAGACGGCGGCCTGTGCCGGGGGTGCCGAACTGGCCGGACGGGGACCCGATCGAGCGGGCGACGGCGCCGCCGTGCAGTGTTAGAATAATGGTTTTTCGTTAGGTGTGAGATGTCCAAATATGTACAGTAGGATGCAGAAATTTGTCATGGAAGCATGCCAATTAAAATATCGTTTCAGTCCTTCAAGCTGAATTTTGAGTCAATGGTGTACTCATAAGTGATGTGGTCTGTTAAACAATGCCATCTGCTGTGATGCCATGGCATTGCAATCGTTATCATTAACATAGGTATACCTAGATTAGGTATCTCCCAAATTGAATCAAAAGCATGCCGTGCCATGGTATCAGAAGATGACATTGTTTAACAGACCACATCACGGACAATCTCTGTATCTGGAATTGTGTTATGAGATGCCTGTATAATGGATCAATAATGGTAAGGATAAGCATGAAACTTATACGCAAAATACTCTTAGAAACTAGACATAAGCACACATCAACAAGCACAATGTCGATGCTTCCTTGGAAGGATGTCTATTCAGTACTCAGAAAGTGGTACATTCCGCCCTATTTCACGAATAATTTATCACTGCTGCTGTGGTCCGTGCTGTAGGCCACGGCCCCGGTGATGCACTCCGACAGGAATGAGATCAGCGTTACTCGCTCGGTGGCTGCACTGTAGGCTTATCTGGGGTCGTTGAGGTTTTGCCGGCAGACTGCCGCTGCTTCTGCGGACGTACCGGTGCATAAACGTTGAACTAGAAAGTGCGCGCGACGTGGCGCCATGCTCCGCCCGGCTCCAGGTGCAGCTTCCGTGGCAGGCAGGCATCGGTTGGTGTTTGGTGCTCGTCGCGATGGCTGGACGGCAGGGTACGATGCCATTACATCGCACTATGCACTGCCCAAATAAGTGTGTCAGCCGTGCGGTTTGTTGACCATTGTGCCGTGCTTCCGTCCTGTTGTTCAAAGCCCGCCGCGGCACCACCGCCGGAAGTTGTCCGAGGGCGTGCGCACAGTGTCTGATTCGCTGACGATCGTGAGGGTGCATCTGCCGGGACCGCGCCCCTGGGAAGTGGAGCGGTGGGACGGGGGGGGGGGACGTCGACGGCTGCCCTCTGAAGCCCTGCCGCGCCCCGACACCCGCGTCGGGACTGGGAGCCGCGGCTGAGCCGCATCCGGTGGCGGTCTCCCGGATAGCATGGGCGACGGACGCGCTGTGGGTCGACTCACTGCTTCACTGTACGCGGTGCGCGCTGTATGACCAATGCAGTCGATGCACCGTAAAGCTCAAATAACTAGCCAACAAACTGGATGTTACGTGCGTGCATTTTGTTGTTATATTGAATCGTGCCGGCTTAGATCAGGTGCATGTGTAGGTGACGCCTGAGGAGCGTCAGAAGTCTCCTGCCGTGTCTGTGTCAGCAGTGCCCGAGCCGCCGCCTCAGGGGTGCCTATACTGGCTGGGGAATGTTCGTGGCAGCCCTCAGCTGCGGCGATGCACGTTACACGTGCCTGCACCACGTGTCGCGCGTCAGTGGGGCGCCGTACAGAGCGTCCGTCTGGCGGCGGCGCCAATGGCCGCCGGCGCTGTGACGCTGGTGGCCGCCGGCGCTGGCGGACTGTGATGCTGGTGCTGGCCGGCACTGTGACGCTGGTAGCCACCGGGGCTGTGACGCTTGTGGCCGCCGGTGCTATGACGCTGGTGGCCGGGGCTGTGACGCTGGTGGCCGCCGGTGCTATAACGCTGGTGGCGGGGGCTGTGACGCTGGTGGCCGGGGCTGTGACGCTGGTGGCCGCTGGAGCTGTAACGCTGGTGGCCACCAGTGGTGGCGGGGGCTGTGACGCTGGTGGCCGGGGCTGAGACGCTGGTGGCCGGGGCTGTGACGCTGGTGGCCGCTGGAGCTGTAACGCTGGTGGCCACCAGTGGTGGCCGGGGCTGTGACGCTGGTGGCCGGGGCTGAGACGCTGGCGGCCGGGGCTGTGACGCCGGTCGGCGGCGGCACCAGTCGGGTGGGCCGCGCCTCGTACACGTGTGGTCTACGTCGGTGTCCTGCAATTCTGAAATTTTAGTGGAGATTCACACTCGACGACAATGGTTTTCACATCACCCTCCCCTCCCTTGCACTCTGCGCAAACTCAGGTTCAGGACATGATCGACATCGGTGCATCTTGTACGGGCCCGTCGCCATCCTGATAACCGGACAGGCAGAACCGAACACTTACGACATGGTATTCGGATGATTTGTCGCCTGCAGGGAGCTCAGCACTGGCCCCGATACCAACTCCTACACCTGACCCCAGCATCAAACCAGGACACAACTAGGTAACTGGGGCCGGACTTCAGCACCAGATGGTGTGTCAGGCCGGACCTCAGCACCGGTTTCGTCACAGGATCCCGACGGCGATCCGTGACAGTGGACTCCGACGGCGACCTTAACGGGGGATCCGACGGCGGTCCGTGACAGGGGACTCCGACGGCGACCTTAACAGGGGACCCGACGACGGTCGGTGACAGGGGACCTGACGGCGGTCCGTGACAGGGAACCCGACACGGTCGGTGACAGGGGTCCTGACGGCGGTCCGTGACAGGGAACCCGACACGGTCGGTGCCGAGCCAGCCGTCTGGCGTTGACGGGTGGGTGACGTCAATGTTGACGTCGGAGTCGCTGAACCCGAGCTTTGTTCGGCCGGCGGTCAAAGGTCGGTCCACCGTGACCTGGTCCGCCCTCTGCCATGACCTGGTCCGCCCTCTGACACAGTCGTCCGTTCTGTCGTGACGGCCTCGGCCGCGTCGAGTCGAGGAACTCGCACTCCACCCTCTGTCTCTGTCTCTGTTTGTCCCGCTGCACGTGCACTTCGCTCCGTATCCCGTGCGGCCAGTTTCGTTCGCGTGCGCGGTCGCCGGGCGTGTGTTTATCGTGGCGTTGCCTAAACAAACTTTTGATGTGCTTTTTGTGCGCGAGAGGTTCGCGGTCCATTGCATGTGTGTGCGTCTGTTGTATGTATGCTGTGTGTGTGTGTGCATCGGTGTTTATGTTTCTGTGTGTCTGTGTGTATGTGTATGTGTCTATATGTGTGTCTGTCTGTATGTGTGTCTGTGTTTGTATATATGTGTATGTGTCTGTGTCTGTGTCTTCGTGTCTGTGTTTATGTGTGTCTGTATCTGTGCGTTTGTGTCTGTGTCCGCGTCCGTGTGTGTCTGTATCTGTGTGTGTCTGTTTGTGTTGCTGTGAGCTGTGGGACCACTAGGTGCGGTCGTTGCTGTGGCTGTCGGCCTCTAGCGCAGTGTGGTCGTTGCTGTGAGCTGTGGACCCTAGCGCAGTGGTGGTCGTTGCTGTGAGCTGTGGCCTCTAGCGCAGTGGTGGTCTTGTCTGTGACAAGTGGTGGTCGTTGCTGTGAGCTGTCGGCCTCTAGCGCAGTGGTGGTCGTTGCTGTGAGCTGTGGGACCACTAGCGCAGTGGTGGTCGTTGCTGTGAGCTGTCGAACCTCTAGCACAGTGGTGGTCGTTGTTGTGGGCTGTCGGCCTCTAGCGCAGTGGTGGTCGTTGCTGTGGGCTGTCGGACCCCCGCCGCAAGCGCCTGCGCGCCTGAGCCCGCCGAGCATCTCCCGATGACACTTACGTGTATATCTCTGCTCCACAGGGGCCACCAAGGAGATCGGCACTGCCCTGACACGTATTTGTCTGCGTCACCGCACCGTCGAGGTCAAGGTCAAGGCCTTCGCCAGGTAAGCACTAGCGGTCCTGGTGTCGGGACACACTGGGGACTGCTGGTGTAGTGGGGCATCCGTACGACGGTACCATCCCTCCCGTGGTCACTTTATCTGTAGGGACACTGGGGACTGCCGGTGTAGCGGGGCGTCCGTCCGACGGTACCATCCCTCCCGTGGTCACTTTATCTGTAGGGACACACTGGGGGACTGCCGGTGTAGCGGGGCGTCCGTCCGACGGTACCCTTCCGCTCGCGGTCACTTCTTCGGGCTCCGGCTGCACCTGGGCTATGATTTGTTCATCATGAGCAGACATGTCAAGGCGATTCAGCTATTTACGTGTCTCGTTTGGCAGTGATTCTGCTGATAACTTTATCCCATGAACAATTCGGCCTGCTTCGTTGTGAGCTGTCAGGTACGAATTGTCCAGTGTCCTTGCGGCCAAATAGCCTGACCTAATGTGACCTGGTCAGTGTACAACGCTATTCACCGGCTGGTTTGGATATTGGGTGCCAGTTATTGAGTCAGTCTCATTTACCAGTGGAAGGGTAGAAGGGTCTAAGCTGACACTGCCCGCGGCCCATGCCCTCGGTGTTCCGACATTAGGCTCGCTCGGTGCTGTTTATTACGATGGGGTCCAATTTGCTCGGATCTGATCCGGCCGACCGCGGCACCGCCGTAGCGTCATTGATCGGCTCCGGCGCCTGCATGGCTCGCCCGCGCACCGCCACCAATCCCACCTGTCTCTCGACTGGTGTGGCGAATGGCAACCGCCGGCCCCAGTCGGATTTCGCCCCGTCCCGTCCTCAACGTCGTGACTGACGCTGCACGATGCTACGTGGACTTTTTCCTTTCCGGCAACGTCCGTACTGTGCTCAAACCACCAGTTCCCGTCTGATCAATACAGTAAACCAGTATCCGGCCCGGTACTTGGATTGGTGATTGTTCCCCTCCCATGTAGCCTTCTTATTTAAGGGTACGATCAGGTTCGACTTGGCCGTCCACAGCAGGCTAGTAGGCGCGTCCGCAGGCCCCAGTACCCAGTCCTTTCGTGCATCTCCTGTCTTCGGTGTGCTCATATCTAGCCGTTCAAGTGCCCAGTCTAATCTGCTGGGATGTTATGTAATCATATCTTATCTGGCCGCATCAGCGTGCAGCCTCCGCCGATGAAGCCGAGTGACGCTTCGGAGCTGGTCCGATGTTTTGGTTCGATGTACTCGACACTGATTGGTTCTCACGGCACGAGTTCTCAGCACCACGAAGCACTCCATCGTGCCGCCAGTTTCGTTCCGCTCCAGTCCGCCAAGCTCTACCGTACTGGATCTGTTTGTGCTGTCCTGACCTGAGTCGACGTGCGCTTCCAGTGCCCTGATGGACTGCTTGATCGTGCCGCTGCAGGAGAAGCTGGACGACTGGCGCAAGGTGGCCACCCACCTGGAGAAAGAGCACGCTAAAGGTGGGTCCCACGCACGGAGAAGACGGCGGAGGCAGGCCACGGGAAACAACCCGCGCCGGAAGTGGTCGTGGGGAAATATCCCGCAAGGGTGTACTCCGGCTAGATCCGGGTAAAACATGCCGCAAATTGACATGTTGTATTCTATCCAGTTGGGATTCTCGTTCACACGTAAAAATCCCATCAAACCAAAATTGCACCAACTTCACATCCGCAACTGAATCCGTTGGCAATAATTCTACGGATGTTAACCCACCATCAACTGTGGGCTCCCTCCCATCTTTTTATTTAATAGTTGGTGAACCAACCAGCGCAGCGCTTGTAATTTGATAACCCTGGTCATCGTTTTTGCACCGTGTGCCAAATATCTCCGGTTCCTCCACCCTGATTGGATATTCCAGCTTCGGTTGAGAGAGGCGGTGGTGAACATTCCAACCGTGCTGGTGTCGAGCGTCATGCCATCAAAGGTCAAGTTTAGGCTGTGCCGATGGGGTATTCCAGCTTCGGTTGAGAGAAGCGGTGGTGAACATTCCAACCGTGCTGGTGTCGAGCGTCATGCCATCAAAGGTCAAGTTTAGGCTGTGCCGATGGGGTATTCCAGCTTCGGTTGAGAGAAGCGGTGGTGAACATTCCAACCGTGCTGGTGTCGAGCGTCATGCCATCAAAGGTCAAGTTTAGGCTGTGCCGATGGGGTATTCCAGCTTCGGTTGAGAGAGGCGGTGGTGAACATTCCAACCGTGCTGGTGTCGAGCGTCATGCCATCAAAGGTCAAGTTTAGGCTGTGCCGATGACAACATTTCAGCTAAAATCGCATTCGATACATAATTCGATGCAATCCGAATCCATGCAAATATCCAAGCATTGGCGTACCCGATTTCGGGGAACCGGGACTTGCTGACGGTGTGCTAGGAGGGCAAAGCGATGAACCATGGATGGCTGATGGACTGGATGACTGGGCGAGCAAGGAGCGTACGGCAGCCAGTCGGACAGTCAGTATGGCTGCGTGGCGGCCAGTGGGACAGTCAGTATGGCTGCGTGGCGGCCAGTCGGACAGTCAGTATGGCTGCGTGGCGGCCAGTCGGACAGTCAGTATGGCTGCGTGGCGGCCAGTCGGACAGTCAGTATGGCTGCGTGGCGGCCAGTCGGACAGTCAGTATGGCTGCGTGGCGGCCAGTGGGACAGTCAGTATGGCTGCGTGGCGGCCAGTCGGACAGTCAGTATGGCTGCGTGGCGGCCAGTCGGACAGTCAGTATGGCTGCGTGGCGGCCAGTCGGACAGTCAGTATGGCTGCGTGGCGGCCGGTCGGACAGTCAGTATGGCTGCGTGGCGGCCAGTCGGACAGTCAGTATGGCTGCGTGGCGGCCAGTCGGACAGTCAGTATGGCTGCGTGGCGGCCAGTCGGACAGTCAGTATGGCTGCGTGGCGGCCGGCGGCAGCGCTGGGTGGCCAGGTCAGGCGGGCATGTGATGTACGGTGTCAGGTGACGCGGTGCGATGAAGACCGCGGTGCCGTCGAGCGGCCCACGTCCCGACGCCTCCAGACGCCGGCTAACGAAGCTGGTCTGGCCGCAGCGGCGCCGCTAACGACGTGCGCCCGGATAAGGACAGGTGGCGTGAGAGACGGGCGGGATAAGTACGAGGAAACGACAGTGTTCAGCTGGGAGAGATAATAACGTAGTGATTTTGGTCAGACATTTGGGGTCAGACTTTCGTTGTGGAGGAGAAGCTTCTTAGCCGGAACTCCCGGGAGTCTCTCAGAGCTAGAACTAATGGCACGTATTCTGGCAATTGGACGCGTAATCCTAGACACCCAGCCTAGTCTGAGTATGCCCGATACTGGTGACGCCCAGTCTGAGTACGTCTAGCCCCTGTAACGTGTGACGCCCAGTCTGAGTACGTCTGGCCCCTGTAACGTGTGACGCCCAGTCTGGGTACGTCTGGCCCCTGTGGCGTGTGACGCCCAGTCTGAGTACGTCTGATCCCTGTTACGTGTGACGCCCAGTCTGAGTACGTCTGGCCGCTGTAACGTGTGACGCCCAGTCTGAGTACGTCTGGCCCCTGTGACGCGTGACGCCCAGTCCCCAGTCTTAGTGCATCTGGCCCCTGTAACGTGTGACGCCCAGTCTGAGTACATCTGGCCGCTGTAACGTGTGACGCCCAGTCTGAGTACGTCTGGCCCCTGTGGCGCGTGACGCCCAGTCTTAGTGCATCTGGCCCCTGTAACGTGTGACGCCCAGTCTGAGTACATCTGGCCGCTGTAACGTGTGACGCCCAGTCTGAGTACGTCTGGCCCCTGTGTCGCGTGACGCCCAGTCTGAGTGCGTCTGGCCCCTGTAACGTGTGACGCCCAGTCTGAGTACATCTGGCCTCTGATGTGTGTCGCCCAGTCTGAGTACGTCTGGCCCCTGTGGCGTGTGACGCCCAGTCTGAGTACGTCTGGCCCCTGTAACACATGCCACCCAGTCTGAATACATCTGGCCTCTGATGTGTGACGCCCAGTCTGAGTACGTCTGGCCCATGTGACAAGTGCCGCCCAGTCTGAGTACGTCTGGCCCATATGACAAGTGCCGCCCAGTCTGAGTGTGCCCGGAGCCGGCTGTCTGTCACCGTCCGACAGCAGCCGGCCGGTCCGGCTCCACAGTCAGCGGTCGGTGCGCGGGCGGCTTAGGCGGCGCACCTGCCGCCCACCGGAAGTGGCTGCGACAGCACAACACATGTGGCCGCTGAACACCAAATGGGGCGATACAATGTGGCGGATAGGAACAGGAGCGCTGAGCTTGCACCGGACGAGCGCGGCCGGGTGGGACGCGCCATTTCCGGACAAGCGCCAGTGGGAGGGGCGGTGTGTCGGCGGTCACGGTCACCACTGCGTGCCCGCCTGTGGCGCGCACGTGACACGGGTCGGCGCAGCACCGGGGAGGCTGCTGCGCCGACCGGGCTGCACTGTCCTCACCGGTCGGCCACGTGGTGGTCAGTGCAATATAACCCAGTTGGGGTTGACGCGCCCTGAAACCCCAATAATCAATCAATCAATCAACCAACCGCACTGTCCGGAACGGCCGGCCACGTGGTGGCCGCCCTGCCGTCAGCCCGGCCATGGCCACGTGGTGGACGCCCTGCCGCCCCCGTCTGAGTTATTCAATAACTGAGTGTTAGGCCGCGTGAGTGGTTTTACCATACGCCGCACAGGTGCGCCGCTCCTCGCTGGCACGCGGCGCCGTGTTGTAAGTTTGGCGGCCCTTTCAGCGCGTGCCTGCTGGCTGGGACTGGTGTTGCTGCTAGCTGGGACTGGTGTTGCTGCTGACTGGTGTTGCAGTGCGCTGCCGGTAGCGTGACGGCTGGTGCTGGTGCTGGTGCTGGTGCTGGTGCTGGTGGCGGTCGTCGGCTGTGGCCGGGCCGCCGCCGGACATCCAGCGCCTCCCTCATGCCACCTGTAGCGGAAGGCCTCGCACAGACAACGCCTTGTGCTCGTCAGCAGAGCTTGGCGGTGCGGTTGACGCGAGGGATGTTTGCATCCTGGCCAGGCGGCGAGGACGGCTGCTGGTGAATACGACCTGGTCCCGGCACAAATATGACCCGCCGTACATTACCAACATGTTCAGCTTACTCAGGCCAAATGCTCTTTTTTTGTTTTTGTTACGGGTCAAATTCTCTCCCCCTCCCCCCGGTGATCACAGGTACATGGGGCTGCCACCGCTTTGAAGGTGACATGTTCGTGTCATGAACATGAGGAGAGCTTGCTGGATACAGTGATGTGGGAAACACTAGTGTGCTTTCCACCGCTGCCCCCAACAAGAAACGAAAAGAAGCAGAAATATATTACGGACATACGGGGATGCTGTTCCAGGACGATGCTCAGTGTGGTCGAAATGTCCGTTGCACCGAGTGGCAAGAATTCGAGAACAGAGTTAACGGACAATCTGCGCCGCTGCTATTTAAATTACGGTATTAGCTCCGAAATGTGAAGTCACTCGAGCTGAATTATTAACGTTGGATGCTCCGTGTCCGTGCTAGCCCTTTCCAGTTCGACGTGCTACAATTTGATTACGAAATAGTGTAGTTACGCCCAGTGTTGGAAAATGAGCCTTGTCCTTGAGTTTCGTCATGCAGAACGTTAATCCTGTCGGGGAAATTTCCTCTCCCTTTTCCACTGGAAGGCTGAATGCTGCTGCTTGGCAGTGAAACAGTGCAATGATTTTGCTCTTTGACAAAAATGCACAGACAGACGGATCCGTGGACCCGGGGATCCTTGGTCCGTGGAGTCCGTGCGAATCCTGAGTCTCGCGTGTGCTCAGACTTGCATGAACTTGACAGGTCAAATGTCACACAGGGCAGCGCCGTACCAACTTAGTGGATATTAGCACTAACAATGCAGAGATGCATGGGAAAAAAATTATTTCATAACGGCTCCTGTCCTACCAGTATTATACTTGTTGGTACATCAATGCTGATTAGCCTGTTATGTCCCGTGCACCCTCCGCCGCCGCCCCCCCCGAATATAGCAATGCGCCTGACCCGCGCGCGGTTTCAGAAGGTTGCTCCAATCTAGCCAGCTAGATTGAATTAGCTAATCCCGCGTGATCCCAAGGGACAAAAATAAGTCACTGGCGATCTAAGGTTTAAAAGAACCCGTATCTGCGGGAGTGTGTGTTGGCAGAGGGGTGCAGGAGAGGATGGAAGTAGAAAGGATTTGTATGCTCTTCCTGGTATGCTATTTTATGTACTAGAATCAGTGGAGCTCTTTTATTATGTTCATTTATCGAAGCATATGGCAGTCTGGTAGATCCTGTTTCGATGAGGCCGATTCATTCGAATTCAAGGGTAAGCGGTGGCTATCTTGTATGTTATGCAACGCGTGTGTGTGAAACAGCGGCCAGGCCGACGCTGCACTGCTGGCTGCGCTCTGCCGCGAGGTGACTGGTGTCGAGCTGCTGATGTACACCGGTGTCAATGGTCCCCGGCCGGACTCAGATTGGTACGGCCATGCAGGATCGTTGCTATTTCAGTGTACACCGGTGTCAATGGTCCCCGGCCGGACTCAGATTGGTACGGCCATGCAGGACCGTGGCTATTTCAGTGTACACCGGTGTCAATGGTCCCCGGCCGGACTCAGATTGGTACGGCCATACAGAGGACCGTGGCTATTTCAGTGTACACCGGTGTCAATGGTCCCCGGCCGGACTCAGATTGGTACGGCCATACAGGACCGTGGCTATTTCAGTGTACACCGGTGTCAATGGTCCCCGGCCGGACTCAGATTTGTACGGCCATGCAGGATCGTTGCTATTTCAGTGCAGGTTTCATCGAGGAACTCGGAACGGACAGTTCAGACGTTGCAGAGAGTTCTCTGGGGAATTGTTGCCAGGCGTGTCCCACGTGTTCTCCGACTCGGAAATTTATCACAACCAATTACCGGCCAGTGATGCATGACGGTGGTTTGGGCCAGAGGTTTGGGACGCCTTCCGACGATTCCCTTAGCTTCTGGAAACCGATCAACCAGTCTGGGTGGTGGCCTCCTGCTGGACACACGACTGACGGCGCGTCAGTGAGCCTCCTGCTGGACACACGGACTGCGCGTCAGTGAGCCTGCTGGACACACGGACTGCGCGTCAGTGAGCCTCCTGCTGGAAAAACGGGGTGGCGTCAGTGAGCCTGCTGGACACACGGACTGGAGCCTCCTGCTGGACACACGGACTGCGCGTCAGTGAGCCTCCTGCTGGACACACGGACTGCGCGTCAGTGAGCCTCCTGCTGGACACACGGACTGCGCGTCAGTGAGCCTCCTGCTGGACACACGGACTGCGCGTCAGTGAGCCTCCTGCTGGACACACGGACTGCGCGTCAGTGAGCCTCCTGCTGGACACGGACTGCGCGTCAGTGAGCCTCCTGCTGGACACACGGACTGCGCGTCAGTGAGCCTCCTGCTGGACACACGGACTGCGCGTCAGTGAGCCTGCTGCTGGACACACGGACTGCGCGTCAGTGAGCCTGCTGCTGGACACACGGACTGCGCGTCAGTGAGCCTCCTGCTGGACACACGGACTGCGCGTCGATACTGGCAAGACGCGAGCCGGTGTCGTGGTGGGTGAGCGAGGACAGCTACTCCGCTTGTGGGTGTCTGTCTAGTGTCCGGGGCCAACTGGGGCTCCACGCAACGGTGGCCGTCCAGGGCCAACTAGAGTTCCCGCGCCATTCTGCACCATGCACCCTGCACCGCCGCACCACCTCCCGCCTCTGCACAACCACCTTCCGCTTCTCTGGCACCACCTCCCGCCTCTCTGGCACCACCTCCCGCCTCCCTACACCACCTCCCGCCTCCCTGCACCACCACCCGCTTCTCTGGTACCACCTCTCGCCTCCCCATGTTACCTCCCGCCTCCCCATGCTACCTGCCGACTCCGCACCACCTCCCGCCTCACTGCACCACCTCTCGCCTCCCTTCATCACCACCCCCGCCTCCCAGCACCACCTCCAGCCTCTCCCCACCACCTTCCGCCTCTGCGCCACCGTCCGTCTGCCCACCGTCGTGGGGCGCGAACACTGGGCGGGCGATGGAGGGGGCGCTGATGGCGACAGAGCGGCCACGAGGACATCTGCTGCCGTGATGTGCGGCGCGTCGTGCGGCCGACAGATGGCCCGATGACCGGCCTGCCCGTCCATTGACCCGGGCCGAGCCGTTTTCGCGACACGATAACGCTCACACACACACTCACACTCACTGCTCCCGACAAATGGGGGAGCTGCCTGTGCATCAGTCGCCGTCGGCACGCGCGCTCCTGGCAATTTGAGCGAATTGGTTAGTTAGTTATTTGGGTCTAAGGGTGCTTCGACCAAAATGTATGATCCTTTAGTGCCCGGGCGGGCGAATTGGCGATGGTTGGTCTGGGAGGAGTGCCAATTGAAAACACGTGCGGCAGTGCTATGTGAGTGCGTGTCTGCAAAGTATGGCTTCCGTCTTGGGGAATCAGTCGCCTCTGTCCACGGCAAGATCCAGCGTCGTGAGCGTGCCGGGTATTGTCAGCCCAGCCAGTGGCTGTCAATGGCGTCAACTCCGTCAGCTTCGTCAGCTTCGTCAGCCCCACTGGCTGCTCTCGGCTCCCGATACGTCCCCTCGGCTGTTCAGCCGTCCAGCTCAGTTAGCGGCGCGGCCCTGGTCTCTGCGGGAGATCAATAGTGCGTGCTGGTGCGGGCCGACAAAGGGGAGCCGGCCGCCCAGACGCGCCGCCACCGGAAGCGGGCGTCAGCCGGCCGGAAACAATGCCCGGCCGACTGCGCACCGGCCAGCAGCTGACTGATGGACGGTAACTAGCCGGCGGCGACGCGGACAGGCCATAACAGAGCCGTGGGGAACGTTAGTGGGACATCGTGGGGCTCGATAGTCGGGTCATTGGGCCCGATAGTGGGACCGCGGGGCTCGATGGTGGGACCGCGAGGCTCGATAGTGGGGCATCGTGGGCTCGATTGTGGGACAGTGGGGCTTGAGAGTGGGACATCGTGGGGCGGGGTGATTGGGCTGCGCGGCGCGATAGTTGGGCCGTGGAGCTGCTCAACAGAGCGGCGGTGTTGGTGGAACGTCTGGACCAGGGGGCAAATGCCCAACATTCTGAAACCGAAGCCCGGGCCCGGACGGTGTGCTGTCACCAAGCTCAATTGAGGTCCGTTCAAAATGCACTGAATGAAGCCCGTTCAGAAATCGATTTTGTAGTGCATGCTTTTTGTGCATGCATGGTAGCATCATTATGCTCGTTTTTGTAAAATAGAAGACGTTGGTAATTTGCATCGTCTTTGAAGACCTCGTTCACTACCGGAACACGAATTAAAACGAAATGCTCTCTTAGCAAAATCTTATTTTTATGTCAACATACACTTACAGCCAACAACATGATGGTACAGAAGCAATTCTGAATAAAACTTAACCTCCACTTGCAATCCGCTATTTGAGGGATGAGCAAGATTGATTGATACTCATCAAGCTTTGATCCATTCAGCGTTCAACATTTTGTAAAATGCTGCAAGTATTCACAAATGATTACTATGTACATCAATTAACTCGAAAACGCACCGGATGTTGAAGATAAGTACCAACTTCTAACCCACGTACTCGCCATAAGAAAGGCATAACCACCATTAAACAAGGATGCTTGAAGATGTTTGCTTCCCATTCATTTCTTCAATGTATGGTGCTATTCCAATGCAGTTTTGTTGTTACTTCTTTCATTTATTATTTATGACTTTAAAGTACAATACAATACAATACAATACAATAATTTGCATGTTAGGTAGCTTACAACCGACAACAAATCTTCTTAACATTAGGGAGTGTAGTTCAAGAACTAAAGTGGCGTAACCATCGGTTGCGGAACAGATAATTTTACCATGGGATATGGGTTGCGTAGGATGTAATATGGAGTCGAAGACTGAAGAATGTTGCAGGTTTGAATTGTTAATGTAGTAGTGGTATGATTCAAATATTGCATTTATCGTACAGCATGTTGCATGTTATTCGAAAACGAATAAATGAAACCATGCTCATGGTCACACCTCCACCTTTTCTTTGGAATCAAAAGATATGTGTTGAACATCTTGTTTGAAGACAAGATCCATGTGTTGCAACACCGTTTTTTTTAAATAAAGTTTTGACCACGTATTTGATATTTTAGCCTGGCCCCAGCCATGTTCTATGGTTGATTGATTGATTGATTATTTGGGCTTAGGGGCGCATCAACTGCTACTGGCTATGTAGCGCGCATATTCTATGGCTTCATATGTGGTGAGGTGAATTGAAGTTTTTCCTGGTTTGATGTAGTTTGATCAGGGCGCAGTGGGTACTTTCCTCTGGTAAGATACGATAAGAGACTCCCGGATATCAAGGGGAAATGTGGTGATAGTGGTGATAGTCAAAGTGTGTGGTAGCTGCATTAACGAGGCTGGGTTCACTGGCAGACGACCACCACTACAACATGTCACAGCAAATACACCAAACTACGGATATTGTTCTCAATAAAAAAATGAGGATCTAAAATCACGTTCAGGACACTGGGACTGGTCTGATCGGGTCAGAATAAGGCTTGAGAACCAGCTTCCGCACCAAGCATGCTAAAGACACATGGAAAAAGTCATTAGCAAACCACTGGAGCCGATAGAGCTTATATCACAGCTTGTTTCTTAATTTTCAGCTATGCCACGCCTTCTAAAGGTCATAATAGGCTAACCCAGTAAGATTACCTTTATTTGGGGAATGTCTTAGCAGATATGAATGTATTTACATTTTCCTCGGGTCCTTTCAACGGAACTCGTCAAGCAAAACGTCTGCATCTATATCATATCTGAAAGTACTATAGTTAGGTTAGGTCACAATGGAAGGTTAGGTGAGGTAAGTTCAAGCTTGAATGTCTCCGGTACGTCATTTTTGAAGTAAAAAAGTTTCCAGATATAACTGATATGACCTTCAAATATTGTTATACCATGTCCAGCTTCTAACCATCTATCCAGCCCTGACATCAGGTCACGCTGGAACAATATACAACTTGATAAACGGCTCACTTGAACTTTCGTCTAAGTGTGCATTGCCTAACAAGGAATTTATTCAGGTCTCACCAGTTCAAAAAGAAGGTAGAATCAATCGAGGTCGGGTTATCTCAGGTCATTGGTTTGCCACCCAACACCATGTTGCACGACGGGGGCCGCGGTAGCTCAGTTGGTAGAGCGTCGGACTCTTGATAGCAAGATTGTGGTTTCGAATCTCGCAACCGGCGGCATTTACCGAGTCCACCCGCGACCAATCGTTTGAGAGGCTGGCGACGCTATATAGCCTAGCGGTTGAGTGCGTGGCAAAAGAACCCAAGGTTCTTCTTCATGTTGCACGACTTTGGCGACGCTAAAACCGATTTTAAATAAGACTTCACAAGGAACAAAAACGTTCTGTATAATTTGTGTGGCATTGTGTGGAATGTGCGTGATGTTGGCCACCTGGCTTGTTGTCCTTTTGCGATGTTGTAATCCAAACTCCTTATAGCATGTTCTTTCATCATTTACAGCATGCAAGGCTAGCTAAAATGTAAGTTTCGTTCAATCGCTGCGATGAAAAACGTGGAAATTGACCCTATCCCAGGTCAGTAGTCTTGATCTTAACTATAATTTCGAGATAATCCTAATTGAGACAAATTTCGTCTTGATGAGATAACATGACATGAGTTTGGGGCTGATATGTTGCAACTACTTAAATGGCGGCCATTTGAAAGTGTTAGAACAAGACGCATCAGAAGTACTAAGTCTTTAAAAAAAAACGACGGCGCTTTGGAAAGCTCCCCCACCCTTTTCTTGGCCCGGCTAGGGTTAAAGAAGCCAGCAGATTTCTCAAACATTGAAAATAATTTTGGAAACAAGCTGATGTTATTTAGGCTGTTGTATTATTGTCTATTAGCGACGGTATTAATGCTAATATGTTTTGGAAATAAACCGGTGTTAATTAGGCTGTTGTATTAATGCCTCTTAATGACCGTAGTAATGTTTTGAAAACAAACTGTTATTAATTAGGCTGTCGTATTAATATCTCTTAATGATGATATTAATGTTTTGGAAACAGGCTGGTATTAATTAGGCTGTTGTATTAATATATCTTAAGGATGGCATTAATGTTTTGGAAATAACCTGGTACTAATTAGGCTGGTGTATTAATGTGTCTTAATGGCAGTATTTATGTTTTGGAAGCAAGCTGGTATTACTTAGGATGTTGTATTAATGTCTCTTAATGACGGTATTAATGTTCTGGAAGCAGGTTGGTATTAATTGGGCTTTTGTATTGGTGCCTCTTCATGACGGTATTAGTGTTTTCGTATCTATACATGAATGGTTTGCCAGTAATCTCCGTAAGCTTTTCCGTGAAACTGAGATGAAAACAAAGTATTCTTCAGGGTGACAGCCATAATTTGCTACCAAATGGTTATGCGGTTCTAGGAAGAATGGAGAGCATTGACCTGATGTACGTGAGCATCCGACGAGAACTCGGGTTAAAACCGCTACGTGGTTAAAGCTGGCTTGAATCGGTCCATCTCAGTCAGAGTTTGGGCGGGTTAGCTGTGCAATGGCGAACATTAGCCAACTCGGGGCAACCCGTGCGAGTTAGGTTCAAGCGGCTAGCAGACCTTCGGCTCTCATCTGTGAAGGGATTAAAATCGGAGACATACTCATTCACCGGGCGACCGCGGCCGAAAACAATCCTCGGGAAGCGTGGCGATTGCTCATCGTTAGAATGCAACAGCTGTCGGTGAAGAGAAACGCACCGTTGCGTGCTATCAGCGGATTTGGATACACAGATCGCGGTACGTCGATAACAAGTCCACTGCAGCGCTCGATCTTCGGCCGAAGCCTGGTTTTCATCAATCAAAACACTGTCTCGTGGCATCATTCGCTGATATTAATTGCTGTTCTCCGTTTTCGTCCAGGCATAGTTGTACTTATATTAAACAAGTTTGTAGCCGTGTATGTACAGTCTGCCCACGGAACAGAGTCTGACGGAGATCTGTCAACCTTTCGCTTTGTTAAACAATACTCAATGTGCAACAGACCGACCACAATAACGAACTTTTTTGTATAAAAAAGTCACACATGGCCGCTAAATTACCCTATGGTCGGCGCGCCCTTAAACCTATAAAACAATCAATCAAAGTCGCGCAAAGGTGGTTTGGCGTTATGTGGTACGTTTCTAGAGCAATGGGGAAAGGTTTCAACCAAAGCCAACTAAACCTTGATGGAGCCACTGGAGTTTTAACACGCGCACTGGAGGTGGGGGGCGAAATCCGCCCACCCCTCCGGTTTTTCGTAAATAACTGCAGATTTTACCGGTCGATATACGCGATTTTCTGTGTACCTGCTTAGAAATGACCGGCGCGTCGTTTAAAGGAAGTAAAATGGAAATCGGCCGAACATTTTTCAAGTTAGAGGCCGCTAAAGTCAAAAAGATTTCTAGCGCCAGATCACAAAAATCGGCGCTGATGCGCTTCCCGTATATTCGCAAAAGGGAAGTGTTCTTGGCAACACTAGCGACTTGTTTGATGTATATTGATATGCTATATAGTTTCAAGATCATGTTAGGTCACCGAGGTCAAGTCAGGTCAAGTTCATGAGAGGTTAATGGAACCAAACTTGATCAACTGGAATGTTGCCATAAATGCACTACTGTTTGTCATTGCGTTTCCATACTTTATTCATGTACTTCACTCCTTTCTTCACGAAGCCGATTGCTCCGAGCTGCCCGACGGAGCAGTCGGGCGGGCGGCCCGGTTTCGGTAACTGGAACAGGTAACTTACCTGATAAAGTGGTGCTATATAGGTGACCTGAGGTCAAATGTTGGGTCCAGCATCTGCATTGTATCATTAGTAATGTCCAAAGCATCATTGATGCCCATTTTGGAGCATTTCAATACAATCACAGCGATCCATAACGATGACAAGCCAAGCCACGCAATACCAGAACATTTTGCAAATCTGACCTCATTTGACCTTGAAGATATTGACCTAAGGTCATGAAATTTGCACACAATAGAGTTCACTACCGTACCCATCCACCCTGCGAATTACGTTCCTCTAGCGTCACTAGGAGCCGAGATCTTATGGGGGGCGGAATCCGCCCCCCCCCCCCTCCAGTGCGCGTAATTGTCAGAGGCCCTCCAGGGCGCGTGTTAAGTTAGTCACGTTGAACCACTTTTGATGTTGAAGTCTCCATTGTATGAACGTCGGCCATAAAAAGCAAAAATTAGAGAAACTAGCCGCTGTTAAGTAGCACATATCCCGAGAGTTTTGGTTCTATTTAATCATGTTCTGCTAAGAAGTGTGAAATACATCATGCGGACGGATGAAGTTTAATTTGTGATTTGGGATATATGCGGAGGGGCACATCGGTATGGAATTTGATCTCAGAGATAGCCAACTTTTTTGCCACATCTGTTTTGGGACAATGGGAAGTATACAGCAAGGCATATTCATGTGTATGAATATATGCACGCATGAGTCTCCGAAGTGCCTAAGCTAGTGTAGGTATGTACCTAAACCTCACCATCAACTTACTTTGTGAATCATCTGCATTGCTCACTCCTCGTGTGGGTATGTGCCTAAACCCCACCGTCACCTTACTTTGAATCACCTGCATTGCTCACTCCCATTGTAGGCATGCACCTAAACCTCATCATCACCTCACTTTGAATCACCTGCGCTGCTCCCTCCTGGCTGTGTGTGCGAATGTGCAGGTCATGCATTCATCGTGCCATGCGTGTATTTCGTGCTGCACATCGGTACCGCGTGCTGCACCGAGTACATCTGATCCACGCCTACTGCATGATCCACTCCATGATCCACTCCTGCACATCCACTCCAGCACGCGTGCACCCGGTGCTGATCGCCACACCCCGTGGGTGGTCGCTGCTTTGCATGCTTTTAAACAGCTGGCGCGGAATGACCAAATGAGATGTAGTGGCCATATTGCACAGCAGCTGCACCCATTCTGCACATCCGCTGCGCTCCGGTTTGGACCGTATTGGCTCCAAGTAGCCGGCGCGGCGGACGCGCCTGTGAACGATCTCGTGCTGTACCAAACCCTGGCTGGACGTGTTGAGCTCTGGGTACCAAAGGTCCCGGGTTCGACACTCGCATCGCTCGGGACATTTCCCAATCCCGCGGCCCACCGGCGAAACAGTGTGGGCGGCGACATTAGCCGTCAATATGCATACAGTCCGTCGTGAAACACCCAATAAACAAAACAAGACAAAATCAGACCCTGGCAGAGTATGCTCTGTTACCGGTGGTTAGAGCGGTGGCGACAGCCGATGTAGGACGGCGGTCACCATCGGGCCATCTGTGCTACCTCGGTGAGGAGGTGCTGACGCCATGCTTGGCCAGCAAGACGCTGGCTGATGCTGGCAGGCGGCAGATCGCCTGCAAGCTGCGCCGCACAAAGCGCCCATCGTCACTTTCGAAGGGGAAGCTCTCGTTTTCTGTCGTGGACGTCTGCACCCGACACTGGGACCCGGTGAGACTGACATCTTGGAGCGTGTTTGGTGGACTGGACGTCGGGTCGGCGCGGCTGGCGCCAATCGCCGACCGATCGTTCTGTCAGTTCGCAGAATCCACCCGCAATGTCGGATGTGCTTATAACCAAACAGGGTGGTCGGTGGAGTTAATTCACGACTGTGCTAGTCACATGCTGGATGAAGGGGAGCTGCAAGTGCGAGGAAGGGGAGCTCATGCAAGCTATCGGGTGTCATCGTAGGAGATATCCAGCGCTGACAAAGACAGCGATGCAGTGGCAGTGTATGTGGTGCAGTCGGTGTATCATCCGACATACTGGCATGCAGCATGAAATACAACCATGGCATGATGTCCATCATGCCATGGTTGCAGTCAGGAGTGAGCAATGCAGGCCGTGGTGGAACCAGGTGGTCATGCCCTCCCCTATGGGGCCAAGGGGTTCGTTGAACATGTGTTTCAGCATTTGCTGGGACAAGCACACAGGAAATTTGGCGCTCCAGGGGCCTCCGGCCGATCGGCGAGGGCCCCTGGACCGACGGCAGGGTCCCGGACTGGTGGGGAGGGTTCCGAGCTGGTGGGGAGGGTTCCGAGCCGATGCGCAGGGCCCCCGAGTCGACGGAGAGTTCCCACCGGCAGACGCTGAGGGCCGCTGTCCGGGCCAACATGAAGGGTTTCTAGGCCGGTTGAGAGGGACCGGTCCCGAGTCGTTGAAAGGGCCCGGGCTGACGGAGACGGTCCGATCGGCGAAGAGGGCCCCTGAGCTAACGAAGGGGGCCATTGAGTCGACGAAGAGGAAATTGTCAATTGTGTCAATTGGCAATTGTCAATTGTCAATCGTGTGCACGTTAGAGGATATGATTATGCAGGACACATCCAGTTTTTCTTAGCCGTAGATATTGCATCCACCAAAATATGTTTTCCATTGTCTTTATTTCATTCACACACAGATGTAGTTCCTTCCTTGAATCAACTTCAACAGCTCTAGTTGGGATTCAAGATTTAATTTGCCCGAAAATGTTTGAGTACCTCCATCTTCCCTGATTTTCCTCATCCCGACATTGTCCTCTAACATCCGACACCTAACGAAAATTAATTTGAGAACACTGGTAAGGAGGCGCACGCATTTGCAAATGGCGCCTGGTAGACCGGGACCCTTGGAGTGATACCCATGTGCATCCCCCTCCCTACCAGAAGTCAGCTATTGAACCTCGTCCATCCATATGGTGTGTTCAATACTTTTTTAGCATGGCGTGAATGGGCAGAACGAGAATGCTAAACATATGTGCCATTTATGAACGGTTATATATTTCGTAGTTTTAACTTCTTATTTCCTATTTTAATACAATGGACACTTCAACACCAAAATGCGAGTCACCATAAAGTCATAAAGTCATAAAGTGTTAAGGCTTAATAAGAGCCACAGGGTTAAGCCTATCTGTAAAAGGTACTAGAAATGTACATACTCTCACCCCAATCAATCCCTTACCTCAAGTTCCTAGGAAGCTATATATCGCAGCCTATCTAGCACCAATTCACTTGCTATTGCATAACACCATGTCTTACTTCAAGCTGTGGTGTTCTTTGGAATTAATACATCCTCGAACCAGGAATCGTGTGCACCCCCCCCGCCCACACGCTGTTCCCGACTATACTATTCCTGACTCTGTTCCTGATTATAGGTCGGCAGATGGCAGATGGGTGGACGAACCAGAGATTCCCTGCGCTCTCTCACACCCAACGGTCCGAGGGAGGCCGAAATGGCAGGTCCATAGAATATTAAATAGCGAGATTGTAACTAAAGGCAGGCTACTGCAACGGCTTTACTCCTTGATTGCCGTTGTAATAGAGACAGTGTCGCTTTCTCTCTGATGTGATCTTCTTCACCATCTACATTTGGGCGCTAAATAAATGATCAAACCTGGTCGATGCGCCCTGAATCTCAAATAACCAACCAACTACTATCTGCTCTGGTCGTTGACATCAGATATTTTTTTGCTTACGTTGTCTTAAGTATAAGTATATTGTACTTGACTCAGCGGAAAACCCAAATAATTAATAATTTATATACCGCCCGTCTACAGAGTACCCGCCAGTACGTCCCTTCCCAGCTACAGCGGGCCAGAGCACCCATCAGTACCGTCCCGTCCCAGCTACAGCGGGCCAGGACACCCATCAGTACCGTCCCGTCCCGTCCCGTCCCGACTACAACGGATAAGAGAACCCTTCAGCACCGTCCCGTCCCAGCTACAGCGGGCCAGAGCACATATCAGTACCGTCCCGTCATGTCCCGTTTACAGAAGACCAGAGCGCCCAGCATTGTCGCACCGTCCCAGCTCGAGGCTAAAACGAGCAGCAGTTCCTCCGGCCGACCCGTCACTGGAGCTGCAGAGGTCGGCTGTCGGGACGGGTGGCTGGCCGGCCCGTCACTGGAGCTGGAGAGGTCGGCTGACGGGACGGGTGGCTGGCCGGCCCGTCACTGGAGCTGGAGAGGTCGGCTGACGGGACGGGGGGCCGCGCCACGCCTGCCCCGGACGTCGACGTCGTCTCGACAACAGGAAGCCACTCAGTGGCGCTTCCTGTGGCGCCGAGTCGCTCCAGTTTCGACACATTATCACCGAGTGGCCGCTCGAGCAATGCCGGCGGCCGCTCCGAGGCTGAACGGCTCTCACGTGGTGGAGGGACAAGTGGCGGTGATGTGGTGTGTCCGGTCAGGTCGGCTACTCTGCTCACAGGCTGGGGTGGGCTGGATTTATGCCGCGCCGAGCGACTCAGTCCGGCCGTCCGTTTGCAGAATACCGGCGGCACCGGACCGAGCTGAAGAAGCGCTCGTCGGACACGCTGAAGCAGCACAAGAAGACGCGCAAGCTGAAGTCTGCCGAGGCGCAGCGTTCGCTGGATCTGCAGCTGTCCGACGTGCAGGACCGGTACCAGGTAGGTGGAGGCTGCCGGCGGCGGGTGGCATGTCGTCGGTGCGACGCACAACACGCACGCGCGGCACTGGAGACGTCGGCGCCCATGACAGCTTCGTGAAAGTCGCCGGCATATGGTGAGGGATGTTTCAGATCGGCAGCATGGTGTCTGAGTGTCACGAGTCCGCCTGGTGCGTCCGGTCACTAGCGAGTGTCACGCACTCGTCTGGTGCACTGGTGCGCCTCATACGTCGGTGGGATGCGCTGCCGAGTTGCACACGTCGGTGGGATGCGCTGCCGAGTTGCAGACGCCGGTGGGATGCGCTGCCGAGTTGCACACGCCGGTGGGATGCGCTGCCGAGTTGCACACGCCGGTGGGATGCGCTGCCGAGTTGCAGACGCTGGTGGGATGCGCTGCCGAGTGCAGACGCTGGTGGGATGCGCTGCCGAGTTGCAGACGCCGGTGGGATGCGCTGCCGAGTTGCAGACGCTGGTGGGATGCGCTGCCGAGTTGCACACGCCGGTGGGATGCGCTGCCGAGTTGCAGACGCCGGTGGGATGCGCTGCCGAGTTGCACACGTCGGTGGGATGCGCTGCCGAGTTGCAGACGCCGGTGGGATGCGCGCCGAGTTGCAACGCTGGTGGGATGCGCTGCCGAGTTGCACACGCCGGTGGGATGCGCTGCCGAGTTGCACACGTCGGTGGGATGCGCTGCCGAGTTGCACACGCCGGTGGGATGCGCTGCCGAGTTGCACACGCCGGTGGGATGCGCTGCCGAGTTGCACACGCCGGTGGGATGCGCTGCCGAGTTGCACGTCGGTGGGATGCGCTGCCGAGTTGCAGACGCCGGTGGGATGCGCTGCCGAGTTGCAGACGCCGGTGGATGCGCTGCCGAGTTGCAACGCTGGTGGGATGCGCTGCCGAGTTGCACACGTCGGTGGGATGCGCTGCCGAGTTGCAGACGCCGGTGGGATGCGCTGCCGAGTTGCAGACGCCGGTGGGATGCGCTGCCGAGTTGCACATGCCGGTGGGATGCGCTGCCGAGTTGCACATGCCGGTGGGATGCGCTGCCGAGTTGCACATGCCGGTGGGATGCGCTGCCGAGTTGCACACGCCGATGGCATACACTAGTGAGTCTGGCATACTCGTAAGATTCGTAAGCATGTGTTAAATGGAATGTAAATCAGAATGTAAGAATGCCACAGGGCTCTGTTCTCGGTCCACCTCTCTTTATCATCTTCGTATACAACATGGAGGTAGAGCTGAGGAATATGGTGTTCAAATTTACTGATGACATCGAGTCACTGAGTATAAGTGACTAACAATAGTAATCAATCAAGTAATATTTAACTGCACTTTGAGGACCTAAAAGTGGGCTGGTCAATGGCAGATGTCTTTCAACTCTGAAAAGTGTAAGGTTATGCATCTGGTCTGGAAGTGAGACATTCGAATATACAATGGGAGGTATGGAACTGGATGTTATTGAAGAAGAAAGAGACTTATGTGTGTTGGTCTCAAATAACATCAAATCAGAAAAACAATGTACCTCTGCTAGGAACAGGACAATCAAATTGCTGGGAATCATTGCATAGAAATATGTTCGACCTCACTTGGAATATTCATATTAAGACACCAGGCATAGTGCCCTTACTTAGAAAGAGATATAACTAGAAAGAGTGCAGCGCAAAGTCACCAGATTCATCAGTGGACTAGGTAACATAGAATATGGAGAACGACTTATAGCATTGGATATATACTCACTGACATATAGGAGATTAAGGGGTGATATGATTGAAATGTATAAAATTGTTAAAGGTTTAGCTAAGGTCAATCTGAATGATGCTCTTCTATTTAGGATGTCACATAGTGGTCATCAGTTCAGGTTAAGCAAGTCAAGGCGAGTTGGGCAGAGCAAGCCAAGTCAGGCGACAACAGGTTTTCGGTCAAAGGGCAGTTGATCAGTGGATTAGGCCGACTGCTGATGCTGTGGATAGTCCATCATTGAATGCATTTAAAAATAGGGCGGACAAGTTTTTTTTTTGGTTGGATCATCTTGTTTTTGAGTTATAATTAGAGGTAGATGGTGTAACATTTATGCTAGCAAGTGGGTGGGTGTTTAGCATGTTGGCAGAACATGCTAGAATTTATAACTTCTTTATACTTTAGGATATAGTATTGGTTAGGAGGTTGAGTATCTTTTTGTCCCGGCTTATAGTATTTTCCCTGTACAGGCTGTACAGACTTTCCCCGGATGGGCCCCTGTGGCTCTTGTGCCCACAGTGCCCACAGGCAGACTGGGCTCAGTTGTTTGCGGCCGGTTGTTGGATTTCATCGGGGATGCTGTTTTTCTTCGGACTTGCCTTGCGCCGACGTATCACGAATGATGCACAAAGCAGTGGCAGTCTGACACCCGGGTCTGTCACGGCTGCCAAACCTCCGAATGTCACGCGGCAGCTGGTGGCCAGCCTTCCGCTGGTGACGTGACGTGCCGTGCCGTGCCGTGACGTGACGTGACGTGACGTGACGTGACGTGACGTGACGTGACGTGCCGTGCCGTGACGCGACGTGACGTGACGTGACGCGACGTGACGTGACGCGACGTGACGTGCCGTGACGCGACGCGGCGTGACGTGACGTGCCGTGCCGTGACGTGACGTGACGTGACGTGACGCGACGTGACGCGATCGGTGTGGCAGTCGCGAGCGCATTGTGAATCACAATCGCTGGCACGATTGGCCGCCGTGTAAGTTCATCACGACGCGCGGCGTATTCGGACACCGAATGATGCGCGCCGCTTTTGTGCATCACACCAGTCGGCTGGGCGCGCGCGCGCACGGACAAATCGCGGGACAATGTGTCGTGCTGCTGTCGTTGCGTCACGTCACGCCGTTGTTGGGCGCGATGTGTGACGTGTCGGGTGGGATGGGATTGGATGGGGTCGACGCTGACGCAGCGTTAAAATAATGGTTTTTCACAAGGTGTGAGATGTCGAAACAAGTACAGGAGGTGTCGAAGTTCGCCATGGGAACGGTGTAACTTAGCATAGCTTATAAGTTTTCCAAATACAATTTTGATCCAACAGCATACAAGCATGATACTAAACACCTAGGCACTGTTAGAAATTAGATATGAAGACTTCATGAAGACTCATCACGAAGCACGGTGTCGATACTTCGTTGCGAGGGATGTCGATTCAGTGTTCAGAACGTGGCATATTCCGCCTTATTTCACGAATAATTTATCACTGCGCTGACGTGTGGCCGGGTGTCGATGGCCGGCCCGCTCAGGGTCGACCCGGTTCGATGACAGCGGGTGAGGCGGCGGCCGGCCTGACGGGGCCGTCACGTCACGTGTCCAGCGCGTCACAAGACTCTGATGACGTCACCCGGTGGGGTCACAGTGGCCGCGGACGCGTCGTGATGCGGCGGCGGCGCTTCGTGGCACCGTGCCATGTGGCTAAATTTTTCGTTAAATAGGGCGGAATATACCACTTTCGGAGCACTGAATAGACATCCCTTCCGAAGAATTATCGACATCGTGTTTTTGTTGAATGTTCATGAAGTCTTCATGCCTGATTTAGAATAGCATTTCCTTTACGAACATCATGTTTATGCTCGTTACTACTTACCATGATACATGAACATCTCGTTGCAAAATTCCAGGTGAGTGGATCACCTATGATGTGGCTAGTCATATATTACCATTATATATCATAGGCATTTCTATCGTTGTTGTTAATAGAGCTATCCCTAAACTATGTAAATCATAACAAAAGAAAAAGTGCGCAAATAAGTACGCAATTGGATGACAATTGAGTTTCGAACATGTAAAGGATATCTTAAGTAACATCGCTTCCATGGCGAATTTGGACATCCTACTGAACTCGTTTCGACATCTCACACTCGACGAAAAAACATTATTCTAACACTGCTCTGTGTCGACGGACGCCCCTCGACACCGTCACTCGGCGAGCGACGGCCGCCTGCGGCCCTGACAAGTGCCAGTTGCACTGTTGATGCTAGGCCGGTCAGCCCCTCGCTCGCCGCCTGCTCCGTCGAAGTCGGCTGTACCACAGCTGACTGGTCGCGTGGCCAAGGTCGGAGGTCAGCCGCTGTGTGGCGTCACTCGCCGACGGTCGGCTGACGGCGGGCGGGAGTGGGCGGGCCAGGCGGGCGGCCGGGTGTATGGCCGGCCGACTGTTATACGTCGCCCACCCCGTCCGCCGGCACCTTTCTAGCCCGGGCGTGCGGCCTTGGCCTCGTGCACTGCCCCGGCCCCGTTCGTGCACGGGTGTCGGTGGGATGCTGACCGAACGGCGGCGATTCTCACGGTGATGCGCGGGACAGGCGCTCCCGCAGGGTGCAGTTCGAACGCGTATCCGTGGATGTTATCGGAAAAGGTGGTGTGCGGTGGCGTCGCCCCTCTGTCCTGTCACCCCGCCAGCCCCCTGCTGTCGGTCGTCACTGTCACGTGGTGCCGTGGGCGGGCGGCACCAGGGCGTGTTCAGGGCCGCTACGGGTCACGTGACACACGGGCTCGGCGCAATCTGGCGGTGTCACCGATATCTGCGTCGCGATATCCAGTGTCGATTGTGGGCGTTCGCATGCCGTTGGTGGCACTTTTCATCACAGGTAGCACGATCGTGGCGTGGCGTGCTGGGAACGGAGCAGGTTCCGTCTCTGCCCCCCCCGCCCCGCCTCCGGCATGCCGGCATTGCTCTGAGCCCGGGAAATATCGACTGGCACCTGTGCAGCTCATGCTCGTATGGGAGCCGTGGGAGCGGCGTGACGCGCCGGCTCGCGTGTCTGACATCGTACTGCCCTGCCCGGCCCCGCAGACACCGTTCGTGCTGTGTGCCGCTGCGTGCTGACAAAGGTCCACTCACTGTCACAGGTGCCGCGCACCGTCCCGCTGCGTCGTATTGAGGTCAATAATGGCCAGAGGGCGAACTGCATCCGTTGTGAACCATGGGTGTCGCCATATGTTGTTTTTAATTGGACACCTCCATGGATTTTAACACCTACTCTGAAGATCAGAAATGTTTTGAAGAGTTCGTACCAGTGAATTGGTTTCAAGCTGAATCGTTTTCTTATTTGGTATGCGCCTATTTTTAGATTGATGATATTCTATATTTTTGATTTCGTGTTCACCCTCGAATATTTGTCGTAAAAGTGAAAACGACAGTGCGAAGGTGGTAAAATTTCTAATATTTATTAGGCGTCCCAATTCAACATGTGTTGCAGAGGGTAATTGATATCACTAGGTGAGAATGGCTATAGCCCGGCAAATTATGAAATAGCCTCATGAAGCACGCGCTTTACTTAGCCGTTTGCCCGGCTGGGCTGCGGAGTGAGAGGTGTTTCCTCTTATTTGGACTTCGATTCTAAGAGGCGCGACGGAGACGCGGTAGCTCAGTCGGTAGGGCGCTCGACTCTCGATGATAAGATCGTGGGTTCTAATCGCACGAGCAATCGGCGTCAGTCTGGCGACGCCATATGATCCAGCAGTCGAATGCGACGTAAAGAACCCGAGGTTCTCCTTGAAGATATGCGACCTTGGTGTGAGTGCAGGCATTGCTTAGCCTGGAATGGCGGTTCGGCGCGGTTCGGCGCCCGCTGTGAGAATGTGTTGTTGACGGCCCGGCCTGAGCCGCACGGCGGGTACGGAGCCACGTGGCGCAGGTCGAGCCGACGCCATGGTCGCGTCACGTCACGCGCCAGCTGCCGCCGTTCTCAGTGTCACGTTGGCTGTGAGGGCGGGCGGCCGCTGTGTGGTCAGGCGGCGCTCACACGGTTGGGACGCGTGCTGAGGCGGTGCGCACCGCAGACGTGGGAGCTGGCAGCGGCTCGGCTCGGCCCGGCTCCGGCTCCGGCTCCGGCTCCGGCTCCGGCTCCGGCTCCGGCTCCGGCTCCGGCTCCGGCTCCGGCTCCGGCTCCGGCTCCGGCTCCGGCTCCGGCTCCGGCACCGGCGCGTGTCGGCCGCGCAACGGCGCATTGGCGCATCCGGAAGCCGGGTTTTCAACCGGTTTGGCGGGAGTGGAACATTAAAGAGACTAGAATGTCGCCTCCCCTCGCCATTGAAATTGTCTCAATCAATGGCGCCCGTCTGACCGTGTCACGAAACCGCCTGATTCTGAGCTGCACACCCTGCTGTGGTGCGGCACGGTATCCATATGGAGGATAGTCAGCGGGAGGGCACTCCACCCAGACAGACTGTCAGCTATTTTTCGGTCAATTGTACAAGGTATTCTTTTTCGCCCAAAATGCCATCTCTGAGAGACGTTTCGCCATACCGGGCAGGGGAAAATGAGAGCCCACAACATCGCTGTGTTGGCCCGAGCCAGAATTGCGTTGGAGGAGGGGAGGGGACATTCCTGCGCGCGACAGCATCGGAGCCTTCCGTGATAGATGGCGGTGTGTGTGTGTGCTCACTCATCCCTGAACCGATAGCCACCGCGGTGCGCCATATATTGATCTGCAGTGCTCGCTGTGGTGCTGCTGCCATGCACAATTGACGCGTGTACTGCAGGCCAGGAGCGGGGCCAGGAATTGTCATGGTGGGCACCACTGCGAAAGTACTACAGGGGCGCCTTCGTCTCCCGAGGGGCGCCTATGGCTGACAAATTAAAGGGTGGGTGCACTCAAGGCTTCCGGAGGTGCACCATCCCTTCCAAGGGGGCGCGTTTTCCTCCAGAGGGGCGCCTTTCTGGCTTTAAAACTCGAGGGGGTGCACTCGAGCCTTCCCGGAGGGGCGTATTTCCTTCTCAGAGGGGTACTTCTAGCTGAAAAGTTTGAGAGGGCACTCGAGCCTTCCCTGAGGGGCGCGTTTTCCCAGTCGGAGGGGCACCCACCTTCTATGTGGAAAAATGCCCCCAGTGTCCCCTTGTATACGCCCCTGGTGCTGGCGAAACATTCACGACGTCCGCCGTTGTTCCGTGTTGTATTATTCAGCACAATCGTGCACTTGCGCCTTGTCAAACGTCACGCTCGTGGTGGCATATTGACATTGGCGGCCACGACAGTGACTTGTATCCTGGCGGATCCGTGCCACCACTTAATCTCATCCAATTGACATGTGGACGACATTTTGTGTATCTTTCGTCACGTATTTGGTCTCAGGTACGACGCACGTGAACAGGCTTGCGGCCTCAGCGGCCGTGTGTCTGTGCTGACTCTCTGCCCGGCCTCAGCGGCCGTGGGTCTGTGCTGACTCTCTGTCCCGCCCCAGCGGCCGTGGGTCTGTGTTGGCTCTCTGGCCCGCCTCAGCGGCCGTGTGTCTGTGCTGACTCTCTGTCCCGCCTCAGCGGCCGTGGCTCTGTGCTGACTCTGCCCGGCCTCAGCGGCCGTGGCTCTGTGTTGACTCTCTGTCCCGCCCCAGCGGCCGTGGCTCTGTGTTGACTCTGTCCCGCCTCAGCGGCCGTGGGTCTGTGTTGACTCTGTCCCGCCTCAGCGGCCGTGGCTCTGTGTTGGCTCTCTGGCCCGCCTCAGCGGCCGCGTGTCTGTGCTGACTCTCTGCCCGGCCTCAGCGGCCGTGGCTCTGTGCTGACTCTCTGCCCGGCCTCAGCGGCCGTGGGTCTGTGTTGACTCTGTCTCGCCTCAGCGGCCGTGGCTCTGTGTTGACTCTCTGTCCCGCCCCAGCGGCCGTGTGTCTGTGCTGACTCTCTGTCCCGCCTCAGCGGCCGTGGCTCTGTGTTGACTCTGTCCCGCCTCAGCGGCCGTGGCTCTGTGTTGACTCTCTGCCCGGCCTCAGCGGCCGTGTGTCTGTGCTGACTCTCTGTCTCGCCTCAGCGGCCGTGGCTCTGTGCTGACTCTCTGTCCCACCTCAGCGGCTGTGGGTCTGTGCTGACTCTCTGTCCCGCCTCAGCGGCCGTGGGTCTGTGTTGACTGTCCCGCCTCAGCGGCCGTGGCTCTGTGTTGACTCTCTGTCCCGCCTCAGCGGCCGTGGGTCTGTGTTGGCTCTCTGGCCCGCCTCAGCGGCCGTGTGTCTGTGCTGACTCTCTGTCCCGCCTCAGCGGCCGTGGGTCTGTGCTGACTCTCTGCCCGGCCTCAGCGGCCGTGGCTCTGTGTTGACTCTCTGTCCCGCCCCAGCGGCCGTGTGTCTGTGCTGACTCTCTGTCCCGCCTCAGCGGCCGTGGCTCTGTGTTGACTCTGTCCCGCCTCAGCGGCCGTGGCTCTGTGTTGACTCTGTCCCGCCTCAGCGGCCGTGGCTCTGTGTTGACTCTCTGCCCGGCCTCAGCGGCCGTGTGTCTGTGCTGACTCTCTGTCCCGCCCCAGCGGCCGTGTGTCTGTGCTGACTCTGTCCCGCCTCAGCGGCCGTGGGTCTGTGTGACTCTGTCCCACCTCAGCGGCCGTGTGTCTGTGCTGACTCTCTGTCCCGCCCCAGCGGCCGTTGCTACTTCTCCGTGTGTCTGTGCTGACTCTCTGTCCCGCCCCAGCGGCCGTGGGTCTGTGTGACTGTCCCACCTCAGCGGCCGTGTGTCTGTGCTGACTCTCTGTCCCGCCCCAGCGGCCGTGGCTCTGTGCTGACTCTCTGTCCCGCCTCAGCGGCCGTGGGTCTGTGTGACTCTGTCCCACCTCAGCGGCCGTGTGTCTGTGCTGACTCTCTGTCCCGCCCCAGCGGCCGTGGCTCTGTGCTGACTCTCTGTCCCGCCTCAGCGGCCGTGTGTACCTCAGCGGCCGTGTGTCTGTGTTGACTCTCTGTCCCGCCTCAGCGGCCGTGGGTCTGTGTGACTCTGTCCCACCTCAGCGGCCGTGTGTCTGTGCTGACTCTCTGTCCCGCCCCAGCGGCCGTGTGTCTGTGCTGACTCTCTGTCCCGCCTCAGCGGCCGTGTGTCTGTGCTGACTCTCTGTCCCGCCCTCAGCGGCCGTGGGTCTGTGCTGACTCTCTGTCCCACCTCAGCGGCCGTGGCTCTGTGCTGACTCTCTGTCCCGCCCCAGCGGCCGTGGCTCTGTGCTGACTCTCTGTCCCGCCCCAGCGGCCGTGTTGTCTGTGTGACTCTCTGTCCCGCCTCAGGGCCGTGGGTCTGTGCTGACTTCCCGCCCCAGCGGCCGTGGTCTGTGCTGACTCTCTGTCCCGCCCCAGCGGCCGTGTGTCTGTGCTGACTCTCTGTCCCGCCCCAGCGGCCGTGGTCTGTGCTGACTCTCTGTCCCGCCCTCAGCGGCCGTGGTGTCTGTGCTGACTCTCTGTCCCGCCTCAGCGGCCGTGTGTCTGTGCTGACTCTCTGTCCCGCCCCAGCGGCCGTGTGTCTGTGCTGACTCTCTGTCCCGCCTCAGCGGCCGTGGGTCTGTGTGACTCTGTCCCACCTCAGCGGCCGTGTGTCTGTGCTGACTCTCTGTCCCGCCCCAGCGGCCGTGGGTCTGTGTGACTCTGTCCCACCTCAGCGGCCGTGTGTCTGTGCTGACTCTCTGTCCCGCCTCAGCGGCCGTGGCTCTGTGCTGACTCTCTGTCCCGCCCCAGCGGCCGTGGCTCTGTGCTGACTCTCTGTCCCGCCTCAGCGGCCGTGGGTCTGTGTGACTCTGTCCCACCTCAGCGGCCGTGTGTCTGTGCTGACTCTCTGCCCGGCCTCAGCGGCCGTGGCTCTGTGTTGACTCTGTCCCGCCTCAGCGGCCGTGGCTCTGTGTTGACTCTCTGCCCGGCCTCAGCGGCCGTGGGTCTGTGTGACTCTGTCCCACCTCAGCGGCCGTGTGTCTGTGCTGACTCTCTGCCCGGCCTCAGCGGCCGTGGCTCTGTGCTGACTCTCTGTCCCGCCCCAGCGGCCGTGTGTCTGTGCTGACTCTCTGTCCCGCCCCAGCGGCCGTGTGTCTGTGCTGACTCTCTGTCCCGCCCCAGCGGCCGTGTGTCTGTGCTGACTCTCTGTCCCGCCCCAGCGGCCGTGTGTCTGTGCTGACTCTCTGTCCCGCCCCAGCGGCCGTGGGTCTGTGCTGACTCTCTGTCCCGCCCCAGCGGCCGTGGTCTGTGCTGACTCTCTGTCCCGCCCCAGCGGCCGTAGCGTGGTCTGTGCTGACTCTCTGTCCCGCCCCAGCGGCCGTGTGTCTGTGCTGACTCTCTGTCCCGCCCCAGCGGCCGTGTGTCTGTGCTGACTCTCTGTCCCGCCCCAGCGGCCGTGGCTCTGTGCTGACTCTCTGTCCCGCCCCAGCGGCCGTGTGTCTGTGTGACTCTGTCCCACCTCAGCGGCCGTGGTTGTCTGTCCCCCCAGCGGCCGTGTCTGTGCTGACTCTCTGTCCCGCCCCAGCGGCCGTGTGCTCTGTGCTGACTCTCTGTCCCGCCTCAGCGGCCGTGGCTCTGTGCTGACTCTCTGTCCCGCCCCAGCGGCCGTGTGTCTGTGTGACTGTCCCGCCCCAGCGGCCGTGTGTCTGTGCTGACTCTCTGTCCCGCCCCAGCGGCCGTGTGTCTGTGCTGACTCTCTGTCCCGCCTCAGCGGCCGTGTGTCTGTGTGACTGTCCCGCCCCAGCGGCCGTGTGTCTGTGCTGACTCTCTGTCCCGCCCCAGCGGCCGTGGGTCTGTGTGACTCTCTGTCCCACCTCAGCGGCCGTGGCTCTGTGCTGACTCTCTGCCCGGCCTCAGCGGCCGTGGGTCTGTGTGACTCTGTCCCACACCTCAGCGGCCGTGTGTCTGTGCTGACTCTCTGTCCCGCCCCAGCGGCCGTGGGTCTGTGTGACTGTCCCACCTCAGCGGCCGTGGCTCTGTGCTGACTCTCTGTCCCGCCTCAGCGGCCGTGGGTCTGTGTGACTGTCCCACCTCAGCGGCCGTGGCTCTGTGCTGACTCTCTGTCCCGCCCCAGCGGCCGTGGCTCTGTGTGACTGTCCCACCCTGTCCGCCCCAGCGGCCGTGGTCTGTGTTTCCCCTCAGCGGCCGTGGGTCTGTGTGACTGTCCCGCCCCAGCGGCCGTGTGTCTGTGCTGACTCTCTGTCCCACCTCAGCGGCCGTGGCTCTGTGCTGACTCTCTGTCCCGCCCCAGCGGCTGGAGACGTGCGAGCGCGGCTCGCTGGAGGCGGCGCTGGTGGAGGAGAGGAGCCGCTACTGCCGCTTCGTCGCCTGGCTCAAGCCTGTTGTGGTAAGGCAAGCCGTGAGGACCCCCGCGCTCGCCCCCACCCGCCCATCGCCCTGCTGCGGACAACCGACCCGGTCCGCACGGCGTGGCCGGACCTGGCGATGTCAGCTCTGTGGGTGGTGGTGCGTTCGGGTCGTTCGGGTCGCGCCACGTCGCGTAGGCGCGACTCAGACTAGCCGACTGACTGGGCGTTTCCCACAGCGGAGCTGGTCGCCGTGTGGGGCTGGTGTGTTTCCTATAACTGTAGCGTCCCCGGCTCATAAAATAGTGTCGATGTGGGCGCTATATGACTTATGCAGTCGATGCGCCCCTAAACTACAATAACTAACTAAAGTAGTGTCGATATCGTTACACGCTATCGCACAGAGCGTGTTATCAGCTGGCGTTATAACGAGCCGAGTTCCCAACAGATAAGGCTCCGGACGGGCTTCAAGTAAGATAGCACATGGGCGCTGTATGACCAACGCAGTCGATGCGCCCTTAAACCCAAATAACCAACCAACCAAGTAAGATAGCATCACGTGAATGATAAATGGCAAAACGTAGCAGTGCTACTAGTTTGCCAAGTACTTCCGTCGGCGTACATCCATTCAAAGATCAAAAGAGGCCCCATTTTGCAAACCGACACCACACATTGAGGGCACGTTCACAACTGGCAAACGCATTTTACATTCTAGGTTCATTTTACATACTCTGTTTACATTCTCCGCATGTAATGAGGCTTCCTCCACAGGGTGTAACACAGCTGCTCGCGATGTGTGAGGTGCAGGGTTTCCTGAGGGGCGCCATCCCACCACGGCGCGAGCGGTGTTCAGGGGCGGCCAGACAAAGAGCCGGCTGGATGGCTGTGTCGACGTGACGGTGACCGGGGGCCGGCTTCATGAACATTGTTGGCGTGGGACGCATTTTAGTGCTCACTGCACATACACAGCCATGCAGGCGCCGAATGACGGAGGAGTGGGGGCTGTATAAGACATGGGTTCCGTGAATGCTTTTGTACATACTCAAACAAGAACTAATGACTGACACAGCTGCGTTGGTACGCAATTACTCAGCGTACTGGTAGTGAAATGCTTTCAACTACTTGCGTCAAGCGCCAGTACAATGTCAGGTAAAAATAAGAAGAAGAAAAACAGTTTCAGGAACATGTCAGCTATAGCCTGCAGTAAATAAATGATACTTTTTTGCGTCACCTCGAGTAATCAATTAATTCGGAAACGGAAAGCAAAATTGTCACTTCAAGTGATGGAAAAATAGGCGCATGTGGTTCGTCAGATATAAATCAAACTGTGAGGAGCACATTGAACTCATGCAACGAGATAGAGTTTGCTATGTTTTCGGTGTCATCCGGATCCTACCCAGGGACGGATCCAGGAATAGTCATGTGAGGAACTTGTCTGGAGAACCACCTTTTGCTCCGAGGGGTGCCTCTGGCTTAAACATTCGAGACAAGGCGAGGATGCACTCGAGTCTTCCCGGAGGGACGCCATCTTCCCTGCGGGAAGGGCACATGCCCCCAGTGCCCCCTGTATCCGCCTCTGACCCGATCAGTGGCAGATCCAGGGGGAAACTGGGGCCATGTCTCCCCTGATAGGCATGTGGCGGAAAAAAGGTGCCCCTCCAGGATGCTCAGGTGCACCCTCATCAAAAAATGCAGTCAGTGGCGCCCCTCGGAAGGGAAAGTCGCCTCTCCGGGTACTTCGGAGGCGGCACCCTTCCAGACATGCGCCCCATGTGAAGCTCATCTCAGTCGGGCCGGTGGAGGCGGGCCGTGGGGTTGGCTGTGCGGGGGTTGAGGCGTCAGTCGGCGTATTAATGGTCGGAGGCTGGCGTGGTGTGTGTACCAGGTGTGGCGCGGTGTTGGACGGCTTACGCTGATGCCGCCAGCTGTTGGCACCTGTCGCGCCGGGTTTCGTCACCGAGACAGACGGTGTGAGCATCAGCCTTGACTGCACTCACTGTGCGTCTGGCCGAGCCGACAGTCGTTTCATTTTCCATGATTACGTTGACGTTCGTTTAAAGTCGCGGCGTGGTTTTGGTGTCGAGGAAAGGAGTGATTTGGTTTTGGTGTCGAGGAAAGGAGTGATATGATTTTGGTGTCGAGGAAAGGAGTGGTATGGTTTTGGTGTCGATGACAGGAATGACGTGGTGTTGGTGTCGAGGAAGGGAGTGACGTAGTTGGCATGGTTTTGGTCCCATTGAGGTGTGGCGTGGTTTTGGCGCCTGTGAAGACCTATTGTGTGGGTTTGGCGCCAATGAGGTGTGGTGTGATGTTGGTGTCTGTGTTAGCGGGTGAGAATCTGCGGTGTCCTAGCCCGTGTTGGGACCTGCGGTGTGACATTGGCGCTGTTGGGACATGTGTAGTCTTGGCCTCGGTGAGCACCTGTGGTATGGTCGTGGCACCGGTGAGGACCTGTGGCGTGGTTTAAGACCCGGTGAGTACTTGCGGTGTGGTTTAAGACCCGGCGAGGACCGGCGGTGTAGTTTAAGCCCCGGTGAGGACCGGCGGTGTAGTAGCTGTGGCGGCTCTGTGACACTCGACCGCTGCACCTCCAGCAAGGCGAGGTGGCCGCGGCCGAGGAGATGTGTCGGCTCTCGGAAGTCATGGAACAGCTGGAGAGCAACACTACCGAGCCGTTCACCATGCCTCCTGCTTCAGAACAGGTCAGTCCAACATACCAACCGTATCTGTGCCCGAAAACGAATTGTTCGTGTTTCCTCGTTTGATCCTTCGAAATTCATACTCCAAATATTAAAGTACCTGAATGTAAGCAATGCAAGGCTGGGTGTAGGATAGTATGCCACAATTATCAACGGAAATTGGTGGAAATTCGGCTAAAGTTGGTGACAGGACTAGCCTGGGTATCATCTACAATGCACGTGTAGCACATGGGCGGCATCACCCGTTGGCTATTGTAGAGGAAATGCTATGCCACGGAAATCTTATTGGCATTGCGCTCGATTTCCCGTTGCCGGTGATGAAGTGTGGTTGAACCTGGTGGTGAGAATACATAACACATGTGCGGCCAAACCGAACTATGCTTTCTGGCTGGTTGTTCGTACATAGCGGGAAGATGTCATCCTGGGCATTTTAGTATAGACCGAAAGTGGAGACCACCAAAGCCAAAGCCACTGCTAATTCGTGAGCTGTGAGCGACAGCTGATTCGGGTGAGTCAAAAGCTGGGAAGCCCCATCTCACAACATGGAATAACTTTTTATGTTTTTTTTTGCGTAGTAGTAGCTCGTCAGAGAGTCAAGACAGTGATTTTGATTAAATTAGTTGGAAATTCATTTTTGATATAATGTCTGATGGCAAATTTCGACGTTTTTTTTGTCTATTTAAGTTCAGAAATGGCACGGCCTAGCACGATCGACAATTCTGGCTCGTGGTTGATGAGCTCTCAAATCAATCTCAAACCCTGGCAGTTCGTATTTTCCGTGCTGGCACGTGGACTTCCATATTACTGAACAATTACGTTGGTACTTCTATGTAACTGAAGCTTCTTTGTAATATGGTCAGCCGTGTAGCCGGTGCAATGGGCAACTTCTCACCACTTACCATTTGCGACATATCCTAAGGGTCGCCCGTGGTTGCTAGGCAACGACGAAATTTGATAAATAGACATAAAAGTAACGAAATTCCTGACATTTTTATCACTCATGAGTTTTTGTTCTGCCAAAAAATGTCGAACTTTTAGGCGAACACTTCTTACCCGAGCTGCCATGCTCTGTGGTTCTTTAAAAAACATATACAAACAAATGCGTCGCATTTGACACATATAGGACATTCTAACTTTTAACTTACTTGAATCAGCTGTTGGGATTTTTTTTCTGGAATGTCGCATGTCAATGGCTTACATAGTCTCCACATTTTTTAACGGGACAACTGTACCTGATATCTGTGGCCTTGATACATAGTGCGGTCTTGGGAAATGCCGCAGGGCAGTGCAATTTATCGCAAGTGGAAATATTCCGGAATGTGCAGCTGTTACGCGATCTTGGCTGCAAGCTGACTTGTTCGATGACTGTAATGGCGAGGTGTAGTTGCTGCCCTGGAGGATGCGGCAGGGTGAAGAGTATCAAACCCGCCAGGGAAAGCGACAGCACTCGCTGATGCTCGTTTTGCGGACGTCTTTTCTGATTAAAGATGTCCACTCGTCACTCACTGGCGTTCTTTCAGTGGTGCTGTGTGCGATGTGGGTCCGCGTTTGACACGAGTTCGATGGCGTGTCGCCAAATGCTGGCCACCCTGGCACTACACACTGTGTGTTTGCTTGTGGACGTCAGTCAGCCAACTGGGTTAGCCGAAGCAGCTGACGTGTCCAAAAGTCCCAACTACACACACACAAAGTTGTGTGTGTGTATGCTGATAACCCGGTTCTGGGTTATCAGTGGTGAGTGCTGTTTCCGTCTGTTGGAATATCGCTAGCAATCTGTTGGTAGTAGGCCGTTAGATTACAAGGGGATTTGTTTTCCAAACATTACCAATGACGTCGCAAGCCACGAATGTTCGCGTCTGGGACGTATGCCTTCCGGTGTATTTCACGTTGTGTTTCAAGAGTTATGATCAGATCAGATCAGGATATCATACAGATAAGCACTGTCGCGCGACTGGCGCCTGACCTGGCTGACCTGAGCTGACCTGACGTGACCCCGCGGCAGCTGATTGCCGACATGAAGGGCGCCGGCGACTCGTGGCGGCCCGGCTCGCCGGCCGGCTCGCCGCGCGACTCGTCGCTCGGCTCGCGCAAGTCGAGCCTGTGCTCCATCAGCAGCCTGCACTCGTCCAGCTCTGGCGGCACGGCGGCGGCCGGGCCGCGGCCGCGCTCGCTCAGCCAGACGGCGGCGGCCGGCGGCGGCCTCGGCGGCCTCGGCGGCCTCGGCTCGGTTGGGCCCGGCCAGCGCGTGGCCAGCGTGTCGTCGCACGACTCGGGCTTCACGTCGCAGGACGCGCTGTTCGTGCGGCCGGCCACGCCGCCGCCCGACGACGACGACGCCGTCGACGCCGTCGACGACGCCGACGGCGGCGACGGCGGCTGGCGCGGCCCGGCGCTGCTCGGGCCGGCCGCCGCCGGTGTGGCCGACGGTGTGGCCGACGTCGAGCCGGAGCCGCCGACCGAGCCGCCGCTGCCGCCACCGCCGCGGCCACACACCGTCTCCAGCGGTGAGAGTCGGCCGAGACCGCGCAGCTAGGGCGGGCAAAAGGCTGCGCCGTCCCTCCAATGCTGTTTGGAGCGTACGTTGAAAGATGTATCGGGAACTAACCGAATGAGATGTATGTAGGCAGAAGATGACTGAGTGGATAGGCGAATGGTCAAATAATATATGGACGCTAAATGGCCCTATAGTCGGCGTGCCCTTAAACCCAAATAATAAATCAGGGCAAAGAATAGAAAAATCTGAAAGGTTGTTCTCAGCTCAGGTAACTAAATCAATATATCCCGTAGACGGCAAATTTTTAAAGAACGTAATCTAATATAGAAGAATAAAACAGAATAGTGGTCAGTCATTAATAACCATGGAAACCGAATGTATATAAAATTGCAGATCATGTCCTCAAATAGCGTTGCAATTTTGAACTCGATATCATGACAGGTCACTAATATGTGTCTTGCAACGTGCTTTGTTGAAGTGCATTAATACAAAAATGTATTTGCGTTTATGTCATCCATTGTCACATCCCGAGCATAATCGGTTTCGACAATCGTCAAACTTCAGCAATTCGTCATATTTTGTCTCGTACCTGATCTTGATCCGATCGGTGGCCTATGGGCGCCAAATGACCGAGTAGTCGGCGCGCCCTTAAGCCCAAATAATCAATCAATCAATCGGTGGCCTTGACCTCGGCATGTCGACCGGCAGCGTACATGCGCGGCCGGGCGCCGCAGCGGCCCGCCCTGGGCACCCTCACGTTCACGACACCTCGGTACGGGCCGCCGCCGCCGCCGCCGCCGCCGAAAGGCCTGCCGCCTCCACCGCCACCGTCACCGCCACCGCCGCTGCCACCGCCGCTGCCACCGGCCGGCCGACCGCCGGTGCCCGACAAGTCGCGCGGCAAGCCAAAGAGGAAGACGCTCGGCCACTACGCGTGTCCGACCGCCATGCTGCCCGACTTCAACCAGGCGACTTCGCACATGGGTGCGTCGGTGTCCCGTGCGCGCGCCTGTGCTGGTGTTGGTGGGGCATGAGCGAAGGAGGAGGGTGCTGTGTGGTGGTCAGGATGAGGTGGGGTGGGTGGCGTGTGGGTAAGCCTTAGTTTTGACTGGTGTATCCATTGCGAGCACAACTTTTGTGCCCGCGAGCAGACGCATACTCGTACACACGTTCATTTTCTTGTTCCTTCCCTCGCCTTGTGTCACTATTTCTCTGTCTGTATCTATCTCTCTTCCTCTCCATCTCCCTCTCCATCTCCATCATCTTCTCCCTCTCCCTCTCCCTCTCCCTCTCCCTCTTCCTCTTCCTCTCCCTCTTCCTCTCCATCTTCCTCTTCCTCTCCGTCTCCATCTCCATCTCCATCTCCATCTCCATCTCCATCTCCATCTCCATCTCCATCTCCATCTCCCTCTCCCTCTCCCTCCATGTTTTGCCACCCGATTCTCTATCATCTGCTCGCGGAGACGCAGCAGTTGAGGACCACCAGGAACGCTGTACCATGCCGTCCATTTCGAGGCGGGAACATGCGCCCGCCGCTCCGTCGCCCTCTATTCCGGATGAAGCACGCGGTGGGGAGGGCCGATATGCGAATAGGTCCGGATGGAGGCCACTCCTGATCAGCGCGGAAGATAGGGGCAATGGGCCGGCTGGATTGTTTCTTCCCGGCCATCCCCTGTTGTTCCCCGTGGTGTTGGCGTGTTAGTCGTCGAGAGAGGGATTTCGGTATTGCCGGTTGAAATGCTTCATAACCTGACATTGGTGACCGAATAGAAATCGAATTGGTGGGCACCAGGTTGACCACAGTGTGGCCAATTGTTCGCGATAAATATGCAAGATTTCCATCGCGCACTGTTATCTTCTCCGGTTGAGTTATGACCTTGGGTCCCTGGATGTCGCGGTAGTGTTCCAACTGACTTCGTGCTTCTTCATTGGTGTAACACTGGCGGCGCGACGCCTGTTCCTCAGTGGTACCACAGCCGGTGTGACGCCTGTCTCTGCGTGGTGTACTGCCGGTGTGGCGCCCTCTCCACGGTGGTGTACTGATGCTGTTTTGCCTCTTCATCAGTGGTACCATAGCCGGTGCCCGAAGTACCAGTACCACATCCGGCGTGGCGCCTGTTCCTCAGTGGTGTGCTGATGCTGTGGTGCCTCTTCCTCAGTGCCATGGCCTCTTGGTCACCATGGCCGGTGACCAAAGTACGAGTACCACACTCGGTGTGACGCCTGTTACTCAGTGGTGGACTGACGCCGTGGCGCCTTCTCCTCAGTGGTTGACTGACGCTGTGGCGCCTTCTCCTCAGTGGTGGACTGACGCTGTGGCGCCTTCTCCTCAGTGGTTGACTGACGCTTTGGCGCCTTCTCCTCAGTGGTTGACTGACGCTGTGACGCCTTCTCCTCAGTGGTTGACTGACGCTGTGGCGCCTTCTCCTCGGTGGTGCACTGACGCTGTGGCGCCTTCTCCTCAGTGATACCACAGCCGGTGTACGCCAACACAGCCGAGTTGCGACAGATGGCTGCCCTGAAGGAGGAGGCATCTCACGAGGGAGCTGCCGGCTGCTCACTGCCCACGGTAATGACACGCGGGCACACCAGGGTGTGCCCTCGTTCGCTCGTATGACGCACTCCGCCCTCGGGCGGCGGACGGAGCACCGCCGCGATGAATCCTGTGGTATGCCCATCCGTGGGGTCGTTCCCAGTGTCGACCGTCGGTGTATTCGTGTGGAGGTGTGTTCGTTTGACGCTTGTTGTTGAACGTCGGCAGAGGTGGGCGCGTCACCACCAACCACCGTTGTGTTTCAGTTTGATCGGTGCGAAAGTGACGGCTCCGGCTCCAGCGGCTACAGCAGCGTCAACGTGCCGGCGCACCTCCACTCCACCGACGGTGTGTGTGTGTGTCGTCTGCCTGGTGTTGGCTGAGGCTGCGTGCACCTTCACACTGTCATCCCACCCAGCGCCACCTTCAAACAGACTCCGGCCGCCAATCGCATCCCATATTCCTCTGACACCTCGCCCCCTCTCAATTTTCATTCGTACCAGCCTCGCTATCAGAGCTGGCCGGAGAGACTAAAGTCTAAGCACGGAAAGTTGGCTGCGATCCAGGCAGCTGCGCTTGTGGCAGACTGTCGCGTCTGTTGGGGCTGAGGCGTTTGTGTACGCGTCTTTGTTTGGGTGTGCCCTGTTCCATTCTGGCGCTGTCCCTGCACCGTTCTCAGATTTCTAAATTTAGATGTGATTCAACGCCAAGCGGAACCTTTTCGTGCATCGCTGCTCGTAGGCTATTTGCAACCTTTCAATGAAAACACATTCTGCCGTTTGCTCACGCGCAACCCACTTCACAATCGTAGGTATTCTATTTCGGATACAAACCGGTGATGGGTAATGGAACAGTGGTAATTTCCCAATCATATCATGAACATTAATCCTGCTCAAGAACAGACGGTCTAGCATCGCATCTCACGCTCAGGCTTCACCTACACACACCATTCCGTTGCAGTAATCCGGCAAATCAGGCGTCCGTGGCTGCTCTGGTGGCGTCAGCCACGTTGCTAGGCAACAACAATCAGCTGACAAATAACGCTTCCAGGCGTGGTTATTGCCGTCATGGCCGTCTGGCGAAAAGAAATGAGACATGGGTGTAAATTGAGATGTAGAAAAAGGGATGTGATGCACTTTCTACATCTAACTGGTTAACTGAGGGTAATGTGAACATTGCTTGATGCTCCCATATATACTGTCATGCGTCTGTTAGGCAGCCCAGGGTATTTTACAAAAAGTTATGCGCAGGGATACAGTGAATGTTAAAATACCACAGAAGCGTACGGCGTTGCAATTTTTCAAATAATGAACTCAAAAGTGCCGCCTCTCGATGCTGGCAGCTGTGGAGTTCAACGGGTAGCCCGCACATCAGACCCTTAACATCACTATGACTATGCCCCGGCTAATCGATAGGGAATCGTATTCTAACCATGTTTGTCAAACTGTTCTCGATTGGATAAGGCATGCTTAGTCACCGTGATCTAATAAACTTGTGTTCCATCATTTTCTGGTAGCTCTCCCAGACAACACTTGAAGACGAAACATGTGACACTCACATGCATTATTAACATTATCATTATATTGTTAACATTATCGGTACAAATCATTCTGGCATAATAATTACCCGTAAGCTATTTCGTCGCGTTAAGATCAGGTCCATGCCGTTGAATCGAAGCAGCGAGCTCAATTTATTGTCATTGCCCACAAACTTGGGCTGCCGGGGCTGCCACCAATGTCGAGCAGCACAGCCATGCATCACGGATACAATTACAGCCGTGTTTATGTTCTTGATCAAGGACGGTTGTCGAATACCGTCATAGTGGCGTATCAGCGGAATGCAGGGTGGGCAGGGAAAATCTTGTCAGCACGAGAGTAAACATAGATGTTCTACGATTAAATTACAAGATGTTCAACATACTCTGCCTGGAAGTATTGATCACGGCATAGGGTAGTCAAGATAGCCAGAGAAGGGGAGGTGGTTAGAGACAACACATTACAATAATAACACAGGGCATATGACAAAGACAGCATGCCAGATACAACAAAGACAACACGAAGCATCTCACAGGGAATATCACCCACACAGAAAGCATAAGACCTATCACAAATACAACATAAACTTTAACCGAAGACACGCTTGCGACTATGCGTTCTAGTCCGTAACCTGTATCTTAAGTGACATGGGAAGGCATAAGAGCGAGAGCCGATCTGTCTAAGCCTCTCTTAGCGTAGACGAGAGGCGAACTATGTTTCGTTAGCTTGATTTGTTCTGACCATCCCCTTTGGTTTACTGACAGGCGCCATATCAAGGCGTTCCTGGCATTGAGCTGTCTTGTGATTGCAGGGCCTTAGATACGTTCTTTTCTGCACCTTTTGCGGCGGTAAACTGACAGCAAGCGGGTGCTCAAGATTGCGTACAAAAAATTGAGTGTTTCGGTGTGAACTTTCGGACATGGTCGGAAATTACTCAACCATGCCACGCTCTTTGCCATGAAATTATTTTTTGTGCAGTTGTTGCGTATTTAATTGAGCGGCCTGACCATCTTAATTGTAGAGTTTGCAATATGAAATGTTCCATCCTTTTTAAACACACACGCAAATATGTAGTGTCTTCCTAAAATCAAATTCACCAGTTGAAGTTGTCATTTAACATTTATCGTGTCCCAAATGTATATTAGTACTTGTATTTTATTTTTTCCATCACCACCGGCATTTTTTTACATCGGACAGGGGCGGATTGTGGAATTTTCATGTGTGGCCTTCGTCTGGAGGGACGCCTTCAGCTGAACAGTTTGCCGAGCGAGAGGGGGGATGGGACTTTGGTCCACTAAGGCCTCGGAGGGGTGCCACCGTTCCATGGAGGACGGGCACATGATCCAGTATCTCACTCACCTCACCTCCCCGACATCGGAGACACCTAACTCATAATGCATTTGAGAAAACAGCTGGGCATGTCGAGTCTAGTCACTAAATTTACGGAAAGTATCGGATCCTCAGAAATGCGATAGCGTGTTTGGTAAGCGTTCCACCGTTCGACTCGTGGTCACAGGCTTGCACGACTCCTCCCGCAAAGCTTGTCATAGCCCGCAATTCTTCCGTACATGTGGTGCGGGATACGCTGTAGCGCTTCGGCTGCCCGACCTCGTGACGACGGCTGGTGCCTCGGACACGCTGTAGCGCTTCAGCTACCGGACACGCTGTAGCGCTTCAGCTGCCCGACCTCGTGATGACGGCTGGTGCCTCGGACACGCTGTAGCGCTTCAGCTGCCGGACACGCTGTAGCGCTTCAGCTGGCCGGCTTCGTGACGACGGCTGGTGCCTCGGACACGCTGTAGCGCTTCAGCTGCCGGACACGCTGTAGCGCTTCAGCTGCCCGACCTCGTGACGACGGCTGGTGCCTCGGACACGCTGTAGCGCTTCAGCTGGCCGGCTTCGTGACGCCGGCTGATGCCTCGGACACGCTGTAGCCTTCAGCTGCCCGGCCTCGTGACGCCAGCTGGTGACGGCTGCTGTGGTGCATTTGTTGTCATGGCTTGGCGCCGAACTGTTGCCATGGTGACCCGGTAACGTCCCCAGGGGCGGATCCAGAAGTCTGGCTTGGGGGCAATGAAAGAATTCCCGATTTCTAAAAACTCATCGGATGTGAACACCTAGCATTCGTCGGGCCTGTTTATGACAATATTTAAATTTTTATGTTATACAATTTTGTTAATTTTTAATACAGTTTACAATTTTTAACAATATATATGTTATAAATGTTCTCAGATTTTTAGAAGGTGTCATTTTATTACAAAATAACAGCAATAATCGGCCTCTTTGGAGGGGGAGGGGGAGGGGTGGATGGCCTCTGTCCCCTGGATCCGCTCCTGAACTGCTCGCACTGAGCATAAGGGTAAATTTGCAGCGGCTTCACTGCCGGATATCTGCAGTAATGTTGCAGGAATGCGTGTCTTGAGCCGGTCTGCCGTCCAGCCAGATGACTCGGCCACGCGGCCCATGGGCTTGTCGGGTGTTGGTCGGCGCTGTTATTGTGGCAGTCCCCCGGGCTTGCATGACTTGTCTTCGTCGCCACACCCGTCGTCGGGTGTGCGTGTGCGGGCTTGACGTGTTTGTGTTTGTGTTTGTGAGGGCGTGCGAGCAGTGTCGGCTGTCACGATCTCAGCCCGAGCCACGACTGGGGCGAAATGCCATGCCCCTGGCTCGGCAGGCTGACGCTTGCGGTGTGCCCTTTTATTTATCGATTTGTGATCTGAAAATTCTGGCTGGTGATGACGACCGGCCGATATTCGTCGTGGTTACTGGTTTTACGGCGGGTCGATTATTCTGGGTCGCATGGCGTCGATAAAGTCTCGCGCCGACTGGTCGCGGGCGAAAAGTAGCGGCCGGCAGGACTCGAACCCGCATCCTTGCAGGTGGCAGACGGTTGGCTTACCCGGAGGCCACTTACTCGCCCTCGTAGGCTACGACTGACCGATGTCAGATCAAACATGGCGGCCGAGAAGGATGACGTTTGATGTTTTTGGGGGAGTCTTGACAAATTTATCTCGAATTTGCGACATCAAATGCAGTTTGTAGTACCAGCAGTTTTTCTATTGAAATGTAAGAAATGTCTGGTCATTCAACTGATATCAGATAAACTTCGGTACATGTTTGTGACTTTTTATTAAATTTCGTATCCTTCATTTTGTTTTTAGTCAATAGGCTAAATTAAGCAAGAGTGCAGAATGGTTTCCCCTTTGTACACACTTGATACCAGAATATTGATCTGGCATTTGCACCCCTTAGAAAGCTGATGTTTTCGGTGGAGTAAGGGAAGGGCCGGAAATTCCTCCGATCTTAAGATGGTGTAATGCTTTTTCATGGAAAGGGCAGTTTGGTAAAGAATGTTTTTGTCTTGCGTTAGGTTCAGCTGCTCGCACGTCCGCCCTGGTGGTACGCAGGATACGTTGGTTGTGATACTGGCCGATAGATGGCATCAGCTTGTGGGTGTCCGCCTCCGCATCTGACCTGCGTCGTTTCTCGGTTCAGCTTTGCCGCCGCCGCCCGATTTTGTGTTGTACAACTTTTGCGACGAGCCCGCAGACTGCACGGACTCCAAGCGGCCCATGTCGATAGCAGCGCCTTCAGGTGAGCATGCCACCAAGCAGACCGGCGGTCGGCCATCCGCAGACACAATCGATCAGCTAGTCCAAAACGCGCACCGCACCAACGCCCATGAACAACAGACACGGACAGCAGGCACGGACACGAATAGCACACCAGAACAACACATGGCAGTACTAACAACACCTACACGTGAGACATCACCACCACGAGCCCCATCGAAAAGTGCCACACAGAAACAAAACTCCAAGACACAGCAAACCCGCCACTCGCGCTCGCATCTACGAACGTTGAACATTATACTACAATGGAATACACAGACTGATGCACAATGCCACGAATTCGAACACTACGCACTCCAAACAGACCACACAGCATTATGCATCCAAGAAACACACTTTAAAACCTCTGACCCATGCCAATTTAACGTATCACAATACACGCCACACAGGCAAGACTCACAGAACACTCACGGATCAGGCGGTGTGTGCGCATACATTAGGATCACCACTCCACACCGTCTGATAAACTTCAACACTACAACACACATATTAAGGACAGAGATCCACGTACACAACATTGCCTGCACACTGAACAACATATACGACCCACCTTTCTGGAGTGCAGAAACCGTTACGAAATTAAATAAAGCACTTAACCAAATTACCACGCCAGTCGTCCTCTGTGATGATTCCAACTCAGACCACCCACTCTGTATACACCACGACCACAGAGCACATTCACCCATCGCACTTACCAACCAACACACCCTCACAATATTGAACACCGCCTCGCCAACCTACGTCATTTCACCAATCACAGGCTTCTCACACAGAACACGGCAGTACTTGCTTCCACCCGCATCTCCCTCTCTCCATCCTGGGGATGTGACTCTGATCCACATATTAACGACCACATACCCATAATCGTTACCTTCACCCAAATCCCGGCGACCGTCCCTCTCTACCGTCCTCTGTCCCGTCCCTCTTCACGACGACCTCTCCACCGTCTGGCCGATGGAACCTCAAAAACACCGCCTGGACTCAGAATCTCTATCCGCCAAAACCACCTCAAGCCCACACCTTACCCCTCTTCAATTCGCAATCAGTCAACACGCAGACATAACAACACAATCACGGACCCACATACCGTATCAGACATTTTCGCAAGCCACTATCATAACAGGTCATCGGCACTCCCCCTTGACAATCCACCTACAATCAAGCATGCACGTCCACCTCTTGTACAACACTAGATTCACCCTGATAAAACTACCCGTAGCAATTTCATAAACAGACAACACTAGCGAAGGACCATGCAACATATGCCACTTATTCTTCAAACATTTTTTTTCGACACAAACTACACCCTCGACACTTACAGCCTGGACAACACATACCTACACTCAGTCTTGGTTACACGCTTTTTTCATACCAATCCCTAAACCAAACGCTGACAACGCTCTTCGACCCGCACCATCCTATCGCCCTCCTCAGCTGTTTTCATAAACGTTTCGAACACCTTGTACAAAAGCGCATCTATATTATCAAATCACAAAAAGCTTTCTCCCTTTCTGGTAGATCTTTCGTCGATAATATTACCTCTCTCACCACACACACAGGAATCGGCGGCAAGGAAATGTTACACGGCCGCCGTCTTCCTGGATCTGAAGCACGCTTACGACACAATCAGCACAACACTGTTACAACACTTACATAGCATAAACATACAGGGACATCTATCAAATTATCTCAATTTCTACCTACTAAATAGATCACTTCAAGTGAAAATTGGGCCTCACACCTCAAACACCGAAATCCCCAATACCGGTTTAATGCAAGGTTCCGTTCTTAGCCCCCCACTTTTCATTGTCGGTCGAAACTCTGTCATCACAGACGTCTTGATCACAATTGTACTATGCACAGACGACATCGTACTTTGGACATAAAAAGAGTAAACCTTATCCGAGCACTATCCGGCACAACTTACGGGTCCGACAGAAATTTGCCTATCGCACTACAAAAACAGCATACAAGATTACTCATCACAACACACAGCAACGGCCGATATCACCAACACGGTGGCAGGCTGGTCAAACTCAACAATAGCTGATGCAACCTAGACAGCGATAGATAAACGTCTGGCGACACTGCTGCTGCTTTGTAATGTTTGCATTTTCTTTTTGTTTGCGATCCAAGCAATCAGTCGCTGTTGCGCCAGTTGTGCCCCGATGTCTCTATAATCGACCGATAAATTTCGGTACGCGCGGGGGTGGGTCGAAAATCCTGGCCCGAAGGCAAGGCCAAATTCCAATGTTTCTCCGATTTCGAAAACTCATCTGAGTTGAACAGCTACCGATTGTCTGATCTTCTTAAAATAGTATCGATGTAATACAATGCCCTCCGATTTTGCGCATATGCCATTTTAGTGAAAGATTTCGGCAACAAATCAATCTCCTGAGAGAGACCGATCGGTTTGGCGACATGTCACGGTGGTTTACGTCCTTGTGTGGCAGCACGTAGCACACTTACGGTTGGTCTTGGCATAATCACGTAATCCCACTGCGGTCCAGTGTAGGCTGTGGTCCGACGTGTTTTGTGTGTCACCTGACGTACCCGCCGTCGGCAGATGTACCGACGTAGCACGCGGGCCTGCGACGTTGTGTCCGAATGTCGGCAGATGTACCGACGCGGGCCTGCGGCTTTGTGTCCCTGACTTACCCGCCACCGGCAGACGCACCGGCGCGATACGCGGGCCTGCGGCGCACCCAGTCCCAGCTGACGCGGCTGCCGCCGCCGCCGCCGCCGGCGCGGCGGGATCGCGGCACGCCGGCCGCCGTCGACGGCACCGTCTCCGAGGCGGTGCGCGCGCTGACCGAGCAGAACCACCAGCCGGCCAGCCCGGTGACGCTGCGGCGCGCCGCCGCCAGCCGCGACCCCAGCTTCCTGCAGTCGCTGACGGCGCGCATCGGCGCCGGCTCGGCGGCGCCGCCGGTGCGCATGCTGTCGGCGCCGGCCGGCGACGGTACCGACGAGCGGCCGCCGCCTCCGACGGTGGGTGGTGCGCCGGAGCCGTGCGCCGAGCACCGCTTCTAGTCGCTGTCCTCCCGTCGTCGGGTGGGCATACTGTCGGATTTGCCAGTCTGGCTCGGGGACGCCGGGCGTGCGGCGCGCTGGAGCGCGTCGGGACGGGCGCGGCGCGGTCGGCCCAGCAGGCGTGCATGAAGGCGCACACACTTCAGCTGTGTGAACTTCAGTTGACTGTGTTAGGTCTAGGCTGTGTCACAATGACAGACCGTGCCCGTGGCGACGTTGGTCTGCAGCCAGTGCCGCGTCACACTGTAGCGGCGGTGGCCGGCGCCTCGCTCAGGTCTACTGCGTGGGTCTTGGACGCCGCCCGACCCGGCTCTGCGAGGGCTGGGGCAGCATGAGCCCAGCGCTCGGCACGTGGAACCCGCCTGGTGGGGGCCGAGCGTGCCGGCGGCCGAAACGGGAGGCAGGACAGGACAGCAGACGAGACGGGACCTGTGACCGCAGCGGGGACCACGGCAGGCACCACGGCAGGCCCCGCTCTTGGTCGAGTCCACCAGACCTGGAGCGGGGCCGTGCTCCTGGCGCAACGAGTTTGTTTCCCGCCCACCGTTCTGGGCTCCGACTTAAAGCGAGGTTCGACGGAGCTACCGAGTGGCATACTGTGGATGGCGTCGGTTGCATACTTTGTGTATAAGTTCGTGTATCGCCAAAGAGGTTCATGTTCGTGTTGGAGTGCATATAATGCGGATGAAGAAGTATACAAGTGCAATATTGTGGGTATTGATGCACATGCTGATGTCACAAACGATCGCTGGGTTTGTACCGCCACGTTACCTACGTATTCCAGGAGTTCAACTTGTACGCTGTATAAACGTATGTTCGTATGTTAGTTGTAGGCTAAGCTAATGTTTTAATATCACTTTCGGAACACACGGCATCTCTTTCTCAAACGTCGCATTGCGGTGAGATACCGCATGTCATACTGGAACCGTCAATATCATCTGGTATCCGGCACGAGTGAGGAGTGGGTGAATGGGACAGAGACAAGGGTGTCGACGCCGCTTCCGCGCATAGTCAGTGTTCACGTTGCCTTCCCGAGAAAGCAGTTGCCGTGCCCTACCTGCCAGGCTGGCTGCTACAACCACGCCATTTCAACTGTGGGATCAATGCGTGCCATTTTCACCTGGCGTAACGGTCACTCCACCAACGGTCACTCCAAAAAATATATTTCGATTGAGACGCGCTACACAACAGGGATGCGCTGATCAGTTTCACCAGGGACGGGGGCGGTGGCGGCCGTGCGGTGCATCACACCGGCAGCGCTGCCGACGGTCGCCCACACTCCGGCTCCCGTCCGAGGCAGTGGCGCGGGCAGCTACGGTGCGGACACGAACGCCGCTGTCTTTCTACGCGCGACAGAGGCGCGTCGCTCACACAGTCACAACCGCGGACACGGCTCGGCCGCCGGACTCCCGGCCCGAGACGGTGCCCAGCCCGGCGGCGAGCGATCGCCGCCGGACAGCAGTCACGTCACCCTGACGTCAGTGGGATATGTGTCGGTGATGGCAGCCGGGCGGCCCCCACCACCTACAGCAGTACACAAAAACACATTCCGATGAGCCGGGGGGTTACACGTTATTGCTCGGGAGGTGTCGAACAATTAGGGGTGTCCGCTTGTAGCATGTCGCATTACCTCGAGGGGTGCTTTATAAAAGCATTGAAAGTCCCCGAACCGAGCGGGCCCCGGGGCAGGTTAACGCCCTCCGACGGATTTTTGTAACATCTCACAAAGTAAACGATATGAAAATAATACGCCATTTGCTGAAAGGAAATTGCACAGATCAAAACAGCGTCGTCACAATGTCAGAACCGAACCCCTCTCCTTAGAATCTGAAGGTCTCTAGTGATGATTTTGTTTATTCCATCCTGTGCAGATGAAGATGGATAGAACAAAATTGCATGACTGCAGTTACATAAAAATACATATATCCATAGAAAACCCAAACCATAGTTAGGTCACCTCAGATCTGGTTACAAAAAAAGGGGAAAGAAAGGTAAAAAATTTTTTTTTGTCTTGTTTTTCCTTTACACAGCTGCGAAAAAAACCCAGCATGTGTTGTAGAACACATCAAGGTGTGTTAGTGTAAGAAGTTGCCAATGTCGGGTCAGGGCATGGTCTGGTGACCAAAAATGTGTTGCAAGCACCCGTCGACGACAGGTCGCAATAGCATGGATGAACATCATACCCAGGAGGGCACTTCGCTTTGTGCGGAAATAGTGTTAAGAGGATTCAAGGATGTGAAATGTTCTGCGCAAGGGCTCATACCTCATTGACGCAGGTCTGCGAGCCGAAATCACCTCAAATAATATATGGCGTTCGTTTCACTACTCTGTTTCAGAGGTAATTGTCGACGCTATTTTCGAATCCATTACCCAAAACAACCACCGACTGATACATGAAACAAAGACTACCAGCGTTTTAAACGGCCTGACCTGACCTGACCTGACACGAATGTGTATAACCAATATGTGGATTCCTTTCTAATAGCAGATCACAACAGTTATTTCACTAAAATCAGTCCACTGAGCCATGAGATATACGTACCCTAAACTCATCTCGAACGGCCTTGATCTTTGAGCCAAACGATTGTCTATATTTAGAAAGGCATCTGGTATATGAATTGATACACGATAACTATGAGCCCTGACCGTGAGGAATGTCATTGGTACACGGAGGATTTTGCTACCAACCCGTTTTGTGTACAAATTTCAAGTTTAATTAATTAAGTGCGCAAAAGTACAGGATGGCTATGGTTCCAAAATTTGACCTACGAACTTCGGTGACCATATTTTTGGCCCGAGATTAGATATGATGCCTTTTGGCGGATTACTTATGATTTATGATACTTTGTACCGTTAACTGATGATTGTAGTAGCCATTCCAATGGTTCCACCTTGTTTTCGTAGCTTGAAGGATTTGTGAGATATCCAGAGGGCGAAAACCCGCCTCCCAGGGCCCTCGCGTTCGACTGGAGCCCAGGCGCGCCCGGACCAGTCACATCCCACAGTTGACAATGCTATGTCCACGGACGAAAGCCAAGTGCCCTTTGAGAGGAGTGACAAAGCACCGTGCGTGAATGTGGCCAGGGTCGCAGTGACCCAGTGTACACGGGGATCAAAGCCGACTTCCGGGCATTTTGTTCGCCATACACCCAGAGCATGAAGCAAAGTCCCAAATTAGATGAGGGAGAAGAAAACGATGAGCTATGGCCAAAACAGTGTCGTTTCTACACCTCAATAAGTATGAAGTGTACGAAAGATGGGAAGTGGTGGGCATGACAGTAAAACAGTGTCGGACGACCCAGCTGTGTGGATGACACACACCTGGAATGGCGCAACAGCCACGGATGGTCAGCACTGGCCGTGGATGCGCCGACGACCTGACGGAACACGGGGAACACATCACAAACAGCAATCCAACGGCCCATGCCAAAGGATTACATCTCACAGCCTCAGAGGCCTTCGGGAGCCGACGGACACCAGCTGACGAGCCTGACGGGTCAGACCGATGAAACAGCTGACCTCTGGCCTACCAGACTGTCACAACCCCTGCACACGCTGCCCCGACGCCCCTCACAATAAATAACGTCTAACAAGAAATAATCGTCACAGACACATACAGAAATACACGTCCGGACGGCGACCCGCGCCCGCCGGCGGCGACAGTACGTCATCGTCCGGCGGATGAGAAGTGCCGGGCACCTGTGTTGCCGCAACACCACCACTGCCGGCGAACGACACGGCCGCCACCGCACCCAGCCCGCTACTACTGTGTCGGGCCAGCGGCGCGTCGGCGGCAGCGCACCCACCATCACACGCACACCCACACTCACGTCAACACGGCCGCCGCCGCACCCAGCCCGCTACTACTCAGTGTCGGGCCAGCGGTGCGTCGGCGGCAGCGCACCCACCATCACACGCACACCTACACCCACACTCACATCAACACGCCGACACACACACACATGTATGTACACACGCCCACGCACACTGAGACACACGGTGAGGAACACGAGGTGGCGGCCACACTCACCACCGCACACTCAGCGGTGGCCCGGCCGACACGGACACGTGACGGGCCGGTAGGTGGCAGCCACTCTAAGCACCGTACGCTCAGCGGCCGCCCGGCTGACACGGCCCGACACGCGACGGGCCGGTGGCGGCCGGCTGCGCCGACGCCTGTCACGTGGCCGACTCGCACGCCTGGCCGAACGTCTGGTCCACGTCCTCGCACGTGCCCTCCAGCTGCACCAGGTGGCGCCACGTGCTGTTCTTCAGCCAGAGCCGCAGGTGGCCGCTGAACGCGCCGGCCAGCTCGGGGCAGAAGTAGACGGACATCTGGACGTAGCGCTGCGACGGCGCCAGCAGGGTGCCCTCGGTCAGGTCGGTCAGGCTGTGCTCGTTCGGGCCGGCCACCACCTTGAACGGGCCCGTCACGCAGTACTCCACCTGCCGGCAGACGGCCGCCGTCACCGCCGCCACACGGCGCCAGTCCACCCGACGCCCTCGCGCCAATAACACGTGCTCCGCACGGAGCGCACGTGTGTTGTCTTGTATCACGTGTCGCCGGCCTCACCCTGGAGACCCGGTGGTCTGCGGCATCCGCCTCAGATCGGCAGCAATTTTGTTATCCGCCGCAGAGAACAGTGTCGAAACGCACCCCCCTCTCACGCCGCACCATTGATCAACAAAAAGCCATCTCGGATCATGCGGCAATAAGTTTAAATGTGCTTAGTTACTCGTATTGCTGATGTTTCCCAACTGAAATCACTATATTCCACTGCACAATGCAATACCAACGTAAACGTACTGGGCATGAAAGGGATTTAGGCATGCTGCCAAGCCAACATCTAAGAAGCTGGTGAAAATTGGCACCACACAATGAATATTAATACGAATAAAAATATATTTTTACCTCCGAATACGTTCCATAATCATACAAAATTGGTCTGGAACACCGATCTAGCATGCAAATCAAGGAAAGTCGAGTATTCATCTGAAACCTGTTTTAATCATATAGGTTGTGGTGTGTTAAATGCGGTGGATTCATAAATAATGGTCTCTGCAAGCAATGACATGATTTTAATTGCCCAATAAGTTGTGTATCACCAGCTATTTTAATATCAGAACGGGTTATGTTGAGCCAAACCCGCCCCCAGCCCCCTCTGTCTCCCCAGCCACTCACACGCAGCCTGGCGTAAGTGACCCCAGGACACCCACCTCCCAGCTCCCTTTGCCTCCCCCAGCCACTCACACGCAGCCTGGCGTAAGTGACCCCAGGACACCCACCTCTCAGACCCCCTCCCCCAGTCACTCACACGCAGCCTGGCGTAAGTGACCCCAGGACACCCACCTCCCAGCTCCCTTTGCCTCCCCCAGCCACTCACACGCAGCCTGGCGTAAGTGACCCCAGTACACCCACCTCTCGGACCCCTCTTCCCCGTCACCCAGTCACTCACACACAGCCTAGCGCACATGACCCCTGGACGCATTCCAGATACACCACCGGTCTGGCCAAGTTCCCGATATTCGAGGCAAGCCAGGCCTACATCAGTGTCCGAGTGCTCGAGGCCGTGCTGACCGCCAGCAAGCAGCGTTCTTCTTTCTTTATTGGTGGCCCTGATTGTATATGTTTGTTTGTTTATTGGGTGGTTCTCGACGCACTTTATGCACGATTACGGCTAATGGCACCACCCACACTGTTTCGCCGGTGGGCCGCGGGATTGGGAAAATGTCCCGGGTGGTGTGAGTGTGGAACCCGGGACCTTGGGTACCTAGAGCACAACCCTTTAACCACTCCGCCATCCCCGACCCCTCGGCAAGTAGCGTGCACACACGCGCCGACTGCCAGCACGGACGGCCCACTCACGTTCAGATCCTCGCGTATCTTGTTGGTGACCTCGAGCTTGTGGCAGATGGACCAGTGGCGGAAGAAGAGGCTCTCCTCGGACACGTGCAGCGGCGTCGTCAGCAGGTCGGACTCGTCCTCGCCCTCGTTCAGCACGCTGCCGCGGCCCGACACCTGCACTGGCAGCGTGTACACCACCATCGGCTGTCCTCTGCAACGGGGTCACATCGGGGTCACGCGCCTGCGCCAACAGGTGTACATCACTACTGGACGTCCACTGCAGCGGGGGTCATACAGGTGCCATGCAGGGGTCACACACCCACCGGTAGCGTGTATGCCACTGTCGGATGATATCCGTAACGGGGTTATACAGAGGTCACACCTCACAGTTGCGTGCATGCCACTATCGGCTATCCCCAGTAACGGGGCCATAAAGGGGTCACATGCATGCACCAACAGGGTGTACGTCACCATTGGCTGTCCTCAGTAATGGGAGTAACACAGCCATCATACAGAAGTCAGACACACCAACCAGCAGCGTGCACACCACTAGTGGCTGTTCCCTGTCACCGGGGCCACACAAGGATCATACATGTTCATACCAGTCACACGCCAATACCAGCAGGGCGCACACCACTAGTGGCTGTTCCCTGTCACCGGGGCCACACAAGGATCATACGTGTTCATACCAGTCACACGCCAATACCAGCAGGGCGCACACCGCCATCAGCTGTCCTCTGTAGTGGGGTCACGTGCCACAGGCGTCATACAGAGGTCACACAGAGGTCGCACATGCACATACCGGCAGTGTGCACACCACCAGTGGCTGTCCTCTGTAACGAAGGTCAGTCTGGGACCACAGTACAGGTGTCACACAGGAGTCACATGCCCCTATAGCTGTCCTCCGTAACGAAGGTCAGTCTGGGACCACAGTACAGGTGTCACACAGGAGTCACATGCCCCTATCGGCCGGGTGCACACCACCAGTGGCTGTCCTCTGTAACGAAGGTCAGTCTGGGACCACAGTACAGGTGTCACACAGGAGTCACATGCCCCTATCGGCCGGGTGTACACCACCAGTGGCTGTCCTCTGTAACGAAGGTCAGTCTGGGACCACAGTACAGGTGTCACACAGGAGTCACATGCCCCTATCGGCCGGGTGCACACCACCAGTGGCTGTCCTCTGTAACGAAGGTCAGTCTGGGACCACAGTACAGGTGTCACACAGGAGTCACATGCCCCTATCGGCCGGGTGCACACCACCAGTGGCTGTCCTCTGTAACGAAGGTCAGTCTGGGACCACAGTACAGGTGTCACACAGGAGTCACATGCCCCTATCGGCCGGGTGCACACCACCAGTGGCTGTCCTCTGTAACGAAGGTCAGTCTGGGACCACAGTACAGGTGTCACACGGAGTCACATGCCCTATCGGCCGGGTGCACACCACCAGTGGCTGTCCTCTGTAACGAAGGTCGTCTGGGACCACAGTACAGGTGTCACACAGGAGTCACATGCCCCTATCGGCCGGGTGCACACCACCAGTGGCTGTCCTCTGTAACGAAGGTCAGTCTGGGACCACAGTACAGGTGTCACACAGGAGTCACATGCCCCTATCGGCCGGGTGCACACCACCAGTGGCTGTCCTCTGTAACGAAGGTCAGTCTGGGACCACAGTACAGGTGTCACACAGGAGTCACATGCCCTATCAGTCGGGTGTACACCACCAGTGGCTGTCCTCTGTAACGAAGGTCAGTCTGGGACCACAGTACAGGTGTCACACAGGAGTCACATGCCCTATCAGTCGGGTGTACACCACCAGTGGCTGTCCTCTGTAACGAAGGTCAGTCTGGGACCACAGTACAGGTGTCACACAGGAGTCACATGCCCCTATCGGCCGGGTGCACACCACCAGTGGCTGTCCTCTGTAACGAAGGTCAGTCTGGGACCACAGTACAGGTGTCACACAGGAGTCACATGCCCCTATCGGCCGGGTGTACACCACCAGTGGCTGTCCTCTGTAACGAAGGTCAGTCTGGGACCACAGTACAGGTGTCACACAGGAGTCACATGCCCCTATCGGCCGGGTGCACACCACCAGTGGCTGTCCTCTGTAACGAAGGTCAGTCTGGGACCACAGTACAGGTGTCACACAGGAGTCACATGCCCCTATCGGCCGGGTGCACACCACCAGTGGCTGTCCTCTGTAACGAAGGTCAGTCTGGGACCACAGTACAGGTGTCACACAGGAGTCACATGCCCCTATCGGCCGGGTGCACACCACCAGTGGCTGTCCTCTGTAACGAAGGTCAGTCTGGGACCACAGTACAGGTGTCACACAGGAGTCACATGCCCTATCAGTCGGGTGTACACCACCAGTGGCGACACAGATGCCATAGTTCACATCAGGTGAGACGCCGTAAAGACAGAACAATAACGACAGGCAGTGACGAGGACCGAATGTCCCCACGCCGCTGAGCGAGACGACGCAACTATCGTGAATCGTGAAAACTACTATTGGGCAGGTGCTGTGACCTGCCGAAGGTGGAGATCCGGCGTACTGGGGCTATCAATGGTACCTGGGGCTACAACAGCATAACTTAGGCACTCATGGGACATTTGCCGGGTTGTTGGTGTTGATGGTTGGAGCTTCGCGACGCACCCAGCAGCTGAGATCGTGTGACGTCGGCCGCCTCTCGCCCTGCAAGGAAGGGCGGACATCGCGGGGAATCGAAACCCGCACCTCCGGCGTGTCAAACGCTCAGCTTAACCACTGAGTTGCCGATGCCTTGACACTGCCAAGGGTACGCCAGCACCGGCGTCGTGAGTCGCACGGCACACGTCGGCCAACCAAAACTCACGCCAACTCCTTGGCTGGCTTGCAGAGCATCTGGAACAGCTGCGTCAGCTGCCCCGGGTACGGCGGACTGAAGGTCACGTGCAGATTGAGCGTCTGACCGGGCTTGATGGTGCCGTCCTGCGGTCGCATCTTGAACACGTCGTAGCCACACTTGACCATGGCGTTCACGCCCTGCACGGCGGGGGAGCATGACGTTAGCCGAGACACGCCATCGCCGTGGTACCGGATTAAAATGCGGCCCACTCGGACGTCCAGGACTGCCAAAAAATGAACTACCAAAATACAGACTGGATATCAGCATGGTAGTCCGCTTGGTACGAATGGCGGAGCGAATTGGATGAAGTTTGGACAAAATAGACCAATGCGATTAAATATGGATTGGCATTTACAAATTTTGCCATACAAATGCCATATATACAGAAGATTTTCATCATTTCTGTTTTAAAAACAAGCTCCTACAACAGAATGTTCAGGTGATTTGACGCTGATGGTCTGTAAACAAATGCAGGTCCTATGTCCTTTGGCTATGTTCGAAAAGCCTTACCTTAGTGATGCTTACTATTGGCACTACAATGAAACAAAATAACCATAATAACGCTCAGTGTAAATAACTAATTAATGTACTGTATTACCTAGAACAATATACTTGTATGCATAAATACATATGCAGTATCATACAGCAAAACATTGAACAATTACCGTGAATATGCTTGGCAGCATTACTCCTTGAAGTCTGCAAAAAATGTATTGCCAAAATAGGACAAGTTAACGTTTTTGAATATCCATATGGCTGAAAAAGAACTGTCGGCCTATCGACTTACCTACCTACCTGCGATTTCGAATGGGTCAGCTTCTTCGATCTATGCTTTTCATCTATCCTAGTGTCTAGCTACTGATTTCTCGGTCTCGAAAGCAAATCGGGAAACAAAATACGCTGCTATCTCTGACAGGCGCTAGCGTAGTCAAACTCGCCGCAGTAGGAGACAATTCAGAAGTTGCAGGTGGGCAAACAATTCAGGCTCTTAAGCCATTAGGCTCATGTGGAAACATTGGCTCGTACATGGTACCTGCAGTCTTAAGCTAAAACTAAATATAAATTTGATAGGCAGAATAAATCAGGGTAATGCGCATCAAAGGCAGTGTCATGAGATGGATGGAGATGCTTGGAAGGATACGCACATTGCATTACTTGGTAAGTTGAATACGCAGCGGGGATGGCAGTTTTTTTACCACCAAAACTTTTTTTTCTGATTTTCCAACTGGCAAAAACCGACATGTTAAAAACTGTTTCTATCGGTAAGGATCCTGCAAATACTTAGCTTAATCTTGTTTCAGATACATATAAGTCATATCGTTGGTACGTCTTGTAGAGTGCCACATATCATACAACGTGCATAATACATAGACATAGGCAAAATCTGAGTTGAAAATGTCACAGGAAGTGTAAGCATGGCACCAATTTTGTCTCGTTTTTTACAGGTGAAAACTGATTGTCCTGACAAAAACTAGCTTTTTTTCCCGTAAAAAACCAACTCTGACACGCATCTATGCTAGATACCCTTGAATGAGGCGTCCTACTGCCCGGGTAGGTGCCCCTAGATCAGCTCTGCACGACCGACGCAGTTGAGAAACAATATACCGAAATGAACAACCAGTTCTGGTTTGATGTAATTGACTGAATCTTATGTAATTGTACCGGATCTTTGTATATTTTAAAACAAAACAAAATCGGTTGTTGGTCCTCACATGGCAAATACAAATATGTTGGTAGTGCCTATAGCGAAGGTAGGTGGACACTGGACACCTGCCCAGCCGGTCTACTAGGTAGGCGGACACCTGCCCAGCTATCTACTGGGTAGGGATCTATATTATTGACGTTAAACAATATTTGTTTGCATGTTAACTGCATGCACTTTTTCTATATTCCATCGTGAAAGCTGAAAATAATACTTGTTTTATTTCATAATTTCCTAGAAATATGTGTTTTTTTGTGTGTGTGTTGTTTATTGCCAGCAAACTAGCATAGGTTAGAGAACTGCACATGTGAATTGAAATTCAATGTCATGCTTCTGTAAAGGATCGCGCTGCTAATAAAAATTTTAATCCACATACCACAGCAAATTTCACCTTGTATCAGCCAATGCCTTACCTTGTTGTTAGTTGAAATATTTGATAATCATAATGCTCTAGTTGCTATATATTACTGTAGCCAAACATCTTTGACCTGTCACATTTCTGGAAACGGGATTGGATAACGAATGGAAAACTCCATCTATTACGGACCTGGACCGAATTGGATTGGCTGATGCGGACACGGAATGCAACATAGATTTGAAAAACTTCAGCCCGCGCTATGCTCCAGACACAGCCAACACAGAGCAAGTGTGGCGCAGCGGCCCGAACACCTCACCGTGACCAGGTAGGGCACGCTGTAGCCGAAGATGTTCCACTTGAGCACGTCGTCGCCCAGGTTGGTCAGCTGGAGCGTCAGGGCACGCGGCACGCCCAGCTGGGTGCGCGCGAACATCAGGTGGTTGGTGGAGAGGCGCAGCTTGGCCTGTCGACAACAAGAGGTTGGCTGATCCAGTGTGCCCAACTTCGCTCAGTCAGGATGCAAACAAAATGAACTCTTCCTGGAGAAAATCTGACAGCGAATGTAAATAGCCGCATTCATGTGATTCCTTGCCTCGAAATGGGTCCAAATTACAATTTTCTCGTCTATATTCCTCAAGATTTGGAATATATCTCAATTCGAAATTGTACTTGCATCCTTCCCTCGACGCCTAAAGCACAAATTTGGACACGCTAGAGTCACCCAGGTCTCAATGACACCCCAATGAACCTGGGTCCGCTGTCATCATAGCTTCCCACGTCTAGGATTGGATGTATGCTTTGGGATGCTCGATTTCGAGAAGAAAGCTTTGGAGCCATCCAATTCGGAGACTGTTTTTGTTTCTGACATCAGAACTACTTCTTGTGCCTTCCAATGGGTTTTTAACATTTCTATCCAAGAGCAGTACGGCTCCAGTGACTTCAATATTCAGCAATACCCTTCAATATTCAGCAATAAAAAGCACAATTTTCTGGGGAGGATAATGGAAAATCCAGACGAGGCTGATTTTACAACCCTACATAGGTGCCACTGCCATCCTAGTGATTCACGTCCCATTGTCACCTAGTGACCCCGGTCCGAATGCACCCGTGACCAGGTCTCACCGCGCCCTAGTGATCCCAGTCCCACTGCCCCCTAATTACCCAGTAGTGACCCAGGTCCTGCTACCCACAGTGACCAAGGTCCCGCCACCTCCCAATAATCCAGGTGCCGCCTCCCAGTGACCTAGTTCCGGCTGCGTGTCCACTAGTGACGCCAGTGCCACTGCCCTCCGGTGACCGGCTGGTGGCGGGCCGCCGGCCGCACCTGTCCGTTGTCGGTGACCAGCTGCTCCACGCCGGGCGGCTGCGGCCACCAGCCCGGGTCGGGCGGCGCCGGAGTGCGCGGCGCCGGCGGCGACACCAGGCCGGTCGCGCGCGGCGCCGGCGGCGACACCAGGTCAGTCGTGCGCGGCGCCGGCGGCGACACCAGGCCGGTCGCGCCGCCGTTGGACGGCGTCGGCGTCCGCTTCGTCAGCTCCAGCGGCGCCTGCGGCCGCCGCACACGGTGAGCGCGATACATCTGATCTGTCAGTCCGGCACGGACCAGCCTGTCTCCTGCCTGACCGGCGCACTGACCCCGTCTCGTCCCTGACAGTCACATGACATCCAATATCTCCTCCATCTCGTTCATGTGATTTTATTTCACGAATTGATCCTTTCCTTTCTCCAATTGCGTGCGCATGACCTTTTAAAAGGAAAGTTCTTTAGTTAAATACAACGAAGAATGGCTCTTAGATGCTCCTGGGTTTTAGACATTGCGTGTAAAGAAAATATACGACCTTCAATATACCAGGAGGTGCTGAGTTGACATCAAAAGTATCGGTAAAGATTATACTTTTATAATCTTTACCGATACTTTTGATGTCAACTCAGCACCTCCTGGTATATTGAAGGTCATATATTTTATTTACACGCAATGTTCTTTAGTTAGTTAAAGTGACTTAAGGGTGCAAAGGAAGGCTCGATCTGTGCTCACATTCTGCTGGTGAACGAACCAGACCCATATGGCCCATTACTCGATGGAAACGACTATGACATGGAATAACGTACAAGACACACCTATTGCAATGAGAAGACCCGAGACACACGGGCGCCGCTAACTGCACAGAGCTCACAGAGCCGATGGAGACCGCAGAGCCCATGGAGCTCACAGAGCCGATGGAGACCGCAGAGCCGACAGAGCCCATGGAGCCCACAGAACCCATGGATCTACAGAGCCAACAGAGCCCATGGAGACCGCATGGAGGCCGCAGGGAGCGCAGGGAGCGCAGGGAGCGCAGGGAGCGCAGAGAGCGCAGAGACCACAGAGCCACGCAATTCGACCTAAGCCGACCCGAGCTCCTGGCGACCACTACACTCACCGTCTGCCGCGGCACATTCTCCTGGACGATGGACTGGCCCTGGGCAGAGAACGCGCCATTCCTGAGAACACGCCCATCACATTGGTCAGTTATCAGCACACACAGTTAGTTAGTAAGATGGTTGGTTGGTTAGTTAGTTGTTGAGCTTCAGGGCGCTTCGACTTCATTAATGACTCAGCGCCCATGCGGTTAGCACATGCAACAGTGCATGAAATTAGCACGACAGTCGCCTCATAGGCCGGCTACAACCGAGCTGGTTAGATTGCCTGATGATGGAGAACACTGTGGGATGGGTCTGGTACCATGACCAGGCTGGTGACACTGTGTGATGATGGGGACACTGTGGGCTGGGTCTGGTATTATAGTCAGGCTGGTGACGCTGTGTGATGATGGGTGGGGACATTGTGGGCTGGGTCTGGTACTATGACCAGGCTGGTGACGCTGTGTGACGATGGGGACACTGTGGGCTGGGTCTGGTACTATAGTCAGGCTGGTGACGCTGTGTGATGATGGGGACACTGTGGGCTGGGTCTGGTATTATAGTCAGGCTGGTGACGCTGTGTGACGATGGGGACACTGTGGGCTGGGTCTGGTACTATGACCAGGCTGGTGACGCTGTGTGACGATGGGGACACTGTGGGCTGGGTCTGGTACTATGGTCAGGCTGGTGACGCTGTGTGATGATGGGGAACACTGTGTGCTGGGTCTGGTACCACGGTCAGGCTGGTGACGCTGTGTGACGATGGGGACACTGTGGGCTGGGTCTGGTACTATAGTCAGGCTGGTGACGCTGTGTAATGATGGGGACACTGTGGGCTGGGTCTGGTACCACGGTCCGGCTGGTGACGCTGTGTGACGATGGGGACACTGTGGGCTGGGTCTGGTACTATGACCAGGCTGGTGACGCTGTGTGACGATGGGGACACTGTGGGCTGGGTCTGGTACTATAGTCAGGCTGGTGACGCTGTGTGACGATGGGGACACTGTGGGCTGGGTCTGGTACTATGGTCAGGCTGGTGACGCTGTGTGATGATGGGGACACTGTGGGCTGGGTCTGGTACTATAGTCAGGCTGGTGACGCTGTGTGACGATGGGGACACTGTGGGCTGGGTCTGGTATCATAGTCAGGCTGGTGACGCTGTGTAATGATGGGGACACTGTGGGCTGGGTCTGGTACTATGGTCAGGCTGGTGACGCTGTGTGACGATGGGGACACTGTGGGCTGGGTCTGGTACTATAGTCAGGCTGGTGACGCTGTGTGACGATGGGGACACTGTGGGCTGGGTCTGGTACTATAGTCAGGCTGGTGACGCTGTGTGATGATGGGGACACTGTGGGCTGGGTCTGGTACTATAGTCAGGCTGGTGACGCTGTGTGACGATGGGGACACTGTGGGCTGGGTCTGGTACTATAGTCAGGCTGGTGACGCTGTGTAATGATGGGGACACTGTGGGCTGGGTCTGGTATCATAGTCAGGCTGGTGACGCTGTGTGACGATGGGGACACTGTGGGCTGGGTCTGGTACTATGACCAGGCTGGTGACGCTGTGTGACGATGGGTGGGGACACTGTGGGCTGGGTCTGGTACTATGGTCAGGCTGGTGACGCTGTGTGATGATGGGGAACACTGTGTGCTGGGTCTGGTACCACGGTCAGGCTGGTGACGCTGTGTGACGATGGGGACACTGTGGGCTGGGTCTGGTACTATAGTCAGGCTGGTGACGCTGTGTAATGATGGGGACACTGTGGGCTGGGTCTGGTACCACGGTCCGGCTGGTGACGCTGTGTGACGATGGGGACACTGTGGGCTGGGTCTGGTACTATGGTCAGGCTGGTGACGCTGTGTGACGATGGGGACACTGTGGGCTGGGTCTGGTACTATGGTCAGGCTGGTGACGCTGTGTGATGATGGGGACACAGTGGGCTGGGTCTGGTACTATGGTCAGGCTGGTGACACTGTGGGCTGGGTCTGGTACTATGGTCAGGCTGGTGACGCTGTGTGATGATGGGTGGGGACACTGTGGGCTGGGTCTGGTACTATGGTCAGGATAGTGACGCTGTGTGACGATGGGGACACTGTGGGCTGGGTCTGGTACTATGGTCAGGCTGGTGACGCTGTGTGATGATGGGTGGGGACATTGTGGGCTGGGTCTGGTACTATAGTCAGGCTGGTGACGCTGTGTGATTATGGGGAACACTGTGTGCTGGGTCTGGTACCACGGTCAGGCTGGTGACGCTATGTGACGATGGGGACACTGTGGGCTGGGTCTGGTACTATAGTCAGGCTGGTGACGCTGTGTGACGATGGGGACACTGTGGGCTGGGTCTGGTACTATGGTCAGGCTGGTGACGCTGTGTGACGATGGGGACACTGTGGGCTGGGTCTGGTACTATGGCCAGGCTGGTGACGCTGTGTGACGATGGGGAACACTGTGGGCTGGGTCTGGTACTATGGTCAGGCTGGTGACGCTGTGTGATGATGGGGACACTGTGGGCTGGGTCTGGTATTATAGTCAGGCTGGTGACGCTGTGTGACGATGGGGACACTGTGGGCTGGGTCTGGTACTATAGTCAGGCTGGTGACGCTGTGTAATGATGGGGACACTGTGGGCTGGGTCTGGTACTATGGTCAGGCTGGTGACGCTGTGTGATGATGGGGACACTGTGGGCTGGGTCTGGTACTATAGTCAGGCTGGTGACGCTGTGTGACGATGGGGACACTGTGGGCTGGGTCTGGTACTATGGTCAGGATAGTGACGCTGTGTGATGATGGGGACACTGTGGGCTGGGTCTGGTACTATAGTCAGGCTGGTGACGCTGTGTGGCGATGGGGAACACTGTGGGCTGGGTCTGGTACTATGGTCAGGCTGGTGACGCTGTGTGACGATGGGGACACTGTGGGCTGGGTCTGGTACTATGGTCAGGCTAGTGACGCTGTGTGATGATGGGTGGGGACACTGTGGGCTGGGTCTGGTACTATGGTCAGGCTGGTGACGCTGTGTGACGATGGGGACACTGTGGGCTGGGTCTGGTACTATGGTCAGGCTGGTGACGCTGTGTGACGATGGGGACACTGTGGGCTGGGTCTGGTACTATGGTCAGGATAGTGACGCTGTGTGACGATGGGGACACTGTGGGCTGGGTCTGGTACTATGGTCAGGATAGTGACGCTGTGTGATGATGGGGACACTGTGGGCTGGGTCTGGTACTATAGTCAGGCTGGTGACGCTGTGTGATGATGGGTGGGGACACTGTGTGCCCAGTATCGGGCCCGACGTGTGCCCAGCGGCGCTCCGGAGCAGCCAGTGTGGCGCACCTGGACGGGTGCTGCTGCGCCGGAGCCAGATAGTCGAAGTGCTGCTGTGGCGAGAGCGTCGCGAACGTCAGCGCCGACGCCGGCGGCGCCGGCACTGCTGTCGGGACCTGCATCTCAACGCCTGCGACACACGAGGGCCTGCATCACCGACGGTCATTCGAACGACAGCACGACCCACCGGCGCGGCAGCGCCTTCATCGCCAGGCAACAATAACACCGCCTTCCAACAGCATCACACACAGGCGAGTCACACAGTCGAATACAACACGAAAGCTCGAAATGAGCTACCAATCGGCGACTTCCGATGGTAAATGACGGACCGAAGCGCTCAGCCACACTCACACTTGAGCGACAGTTTGGTCTGCTTCATATTTGTGAAGAACATCTCCTCGACTTTGGCCGCTGGAATGCCCAGCGGAATGCCTTCCGCGCCCTCGGGCTGCTCGCCTTCGTACACCGCCTGCGGGACACATGAGCACTCGTCACACGCATACACACAAACACACACACACACATACACCAACGGCTTTCGGACGGCGAACCGCCGAACGATACAAGAGGCAGCCCAAACACGAAATCCCCTGCTGGGCGGCAGGAAGTTGAGAGCCACTGGCCACAGCACGATGGCACCGTGTGCGAATCACAAGCACAGGGGAGTCGAACCTCGGCTGTGTCGGTGGGCGCGGTAGCTGTCACCGCGCCGGCGCGTCACTGCACAGGGGAGTCGAACCTCGGCTGTGTCGGTGGGCGCGGTAGCTGTCACCGCGCCGGCGCGTCACTGCACCGGGGAGTCGAACCTCGGCTGTGTCGGTGGGCGCGGTAGCTGTCACCGCGCCGGCGCGTCACTGCACCGGGGAGTCGAACCTCGGCTGTGTCGGTGGGCGCGGTAGCTGTCACCGCGCCGGCGCGTCACTGCACCGGGGAGTCGAACCTCGGCTGTGTCGGTGGGCGCGGTAGCTGTCACCGCGCCGGCGCGTCACTGCACTGGTGCCGCCCGATACGGCGTCACCGTCACCTGCACACCCGCCGTCCGTCCAGCGGACGCGGGATGTGTGGCACATCGACAGCCGCCACCGGATCCACGCTCGACACGAGCAGGCACCCCGTGCCGGTCGGACGTGCTCCGTACCAATAGGGCTCCATTTTGAAAACAGTGGAATTGTTGTAGTTATTCGAGCATGAGAGCAAGAAGGCCGCAAGACTTTCTTGCGGCTTTACGGTGGCAAATGCAATGCTGAAAGCCCGGTCAGAAATCCAGTTCAGGACCTTGTGCTTCGTCACAGATTTCTGTGATTTTGGTTGTCTCGGCTTAGGGTCATACAGCGCCCGGATTTCTTGGATGTATACTGGCTTTGCAACCAACCTGTCAGTTAATTGCTTCTTGTTTTTTTTAAATAAACAAAATCAATATTGACATATCTAATGATCAATCATCATGTAACTTGTAAGGCCCATGTTCACACTCCATCAAGTAGTCTATATGCATTCAATAATACGATGATCAATCCTCAAATATTTCCAAGATGTCTGGCATGTCAATTCTTGGAAAAAAAAGCAGATCGGCAAAGATATTGGCTAATAGCTCGAACATATTCATAATATGCAGCCTTCAACAACAAGACTTACACCTGCAATAAAGCACAAAAAAGTTTGTTAATTTCACGATATCGTACTATAGGATATGACTGAAATCAAGCTAAAATATCCATTACAAGGCACAAGATTAATATTGTTACACGTGGTATTAAGATGTTGTACCAGTGTCATCGCTTTTTGTTGATTGCTGAATAACAAATCGACATGGTTTTCTTCAAAATCTGTTCAATGGCAATGCAAGCACACACAAACCTTCTCTCAGAAAGTAATTTCGTTTTGCACTGACAGGCTTTAATAATTAACAGCAAAATTACAAAGCAAAAAACATTTGCTACAATGCACAGCTCAATACTTATCTTCATAATACAAAGAAAACAGGGATATTGTAACCAGCAAAAGGTTTCACTCCTTCACCTTTGACTAATCTACAACACATTGCATAATTAAGTTGATGATACTGCATGCTTCACGGCCAATATTTCTATCATTCTACTATTGGATTCGCAATTCAAGATTCAATATTATTTAGTGTTCAAACATGATATTGTATTTTCTACAAGCCAGATTGTCTGCCCCACAAGCGCTGGTTGTGCCGTTTTAGTCTTCATACTACACTCTTTAATATTAAGAGGACTTGGTGTGATTCAACCGAACACAGAACTCAAGTGATTCATGAATGCGATCAAGGCCAAAACTACCTTGGGCAGCACCATACATCGAGGAAATGAATATTAACGAAACCCTCGCTCTCACAACTAAGCCGTCCCTTTCATTAATGCTACCATCAATCACGGTTTGCATATAGGTGTGGGTGCCTGGAAAACAGGTAGCAATCCTCAGTCGCTGTCTTCTGCTTTCTGTGCTGACACTTTGTGAATGACGTCATGACCTCAATGACGTGTAAATGACCTCAATGACGTCAAGGTAATGCAGCTGGGAAACTCCAATCATGCTGACTGTAATCGAAAGGCGATATTGTTGGGAGAACATGCATTTCAAGAATATCACTCTGAAACTGTTTTATCAATAAAAGCCGCAATGATCGGAAACGATTCATCTTGACCCTCGAGCGTCGACCCTTGTCTCACAGAAAACCTGACCGCAAATTCTTCAGCGATTTGCCACTAGTGCGCCACTAATGCCCAAACTAGAAAAACTGCATCCCAAGCTTGCTTATTTACTTACTACTGCTTACCTACTGAAAATAGGTCAGCAAACGTTCCAAGCTTCCATCTTGGAATGTGATGCTAATTAGTACGTGACGTCCTGAAGTGAAGTGTTAGGACGGATAATTTCATAACAGTGAACGTAGCTTGCCGAATTATGCTCATAAAAGCATAGATGGAACTCAAATTATATCTAAATGATATCAATTCATACTCAAACCACCGTAACGCATAGCAAAACTGTCTCCCTCTGAGAGACAGAGCCAGGAAACAGAGCCCAGAGAGACAGCAAAACTGTCTCCTTCTGCCTTCTTTTTATCCATCTTTGTTTAATAATGGGCATGACTTTCTTGTGGTGGGTGAGTGGGGTGTTAGCCAGGGATAAAATCTTCGTGAAATAGGGTGGAATATACCACTTCTTAAACATGCAATCCTCATCATTTTCGAAGAAGCATCGTCAACGTGCTTCTTCATGTGTGTTTATGAAGTCTGCATGCCTCATTTTAACAGCACCTTGTTTACAAGCATACTCTTATTATCATGCCCACAATTACGGTTCGTGGCACATGAAAGTAGCACAACTCCAGGTAAAGGAATTACCAGTGATGTGGTTTGCTATACATACCGGTGAATAGAATGTTTTATCGTTATCGCTGATATAAGCATCACTAAATTAGGTATGTGTCAGAACAATCGAAAAGGATCCACTTCTTAGGATACAATGTGATCACAATTGAGTTTCAAAGACATACAGGGAAGTTTCAGCGACATCATTTTTGATGACGAATTTCGACACCCCACCGAACTGGCATCGACATTTCACACCTAACGAAAAACCATTATTTTAACACTGTTGTGAGCTGTCATTCATGTCAATATCTGGTGCTTTTTATTCGGTACAGGTCGAAGACGAACGTGACGAAGCAGCATAGGATAGTAAGGCATGCCATTTATGATATTATTTCTGGGATGACCTTTTTATACCATTTTTTGGGATGACCGTTTTTATACCATTTATATATGGTAGATTAAAAATGAAGTTCGAGGGCCGAACATATTAGTTTGGATATCTGAATATGGTAGTAGTATGGTAGGATTATTAGAAAATGTATTAATATCAATATTAGATGATGCTGCATTTTACAGATTATTGAACAATGAATGAATCCAAGCTTGGTAATCTTAATGTTGTTGTTTCCTTAGATTGAGGATGGTAAGCAATAGGCATCGGTCTGTGTGCTAATAATTGTTTTGCAACCATCATGTTATTGTTATCAATACCTGCCAATATAAAAATAAAATATTGATAAGAGGCTAGGTGGTGTGAATTGCCTGTATTATCTTAATTAAACAAGAAAAAAACAACGGTACCATTTCATATGCACAAAAACATGTACTACACAAACCGACATTTTGACCGGTTGGTTGGTTATTGGTTTTACGACACGTCGACCGTTGAGTCATGTAGCGTCGCCAGTCTCTCACGCCGATTGGTCGCGGGCGAAGAGTAGCGACAGGTGAGACTCGAACCCACAACCTTTCGATTGTGAGACGAAAATCTTACCCCTAGGCCACTCGTCCCCGACATTTTGACCGGGTTCCAGTGCATTTTGACTGGGCCCAATCGGGCTGGTGACATCAGACAACAGTCACAGTCGGGCTGGTGACACCAGACCCTTCGGTCCCAAAATGTTGAATATCTGCCACCTCTACAAGACCATTTATAATTACTTCCAATAATCAGCAATGTTCTGCCTTCATAGGTGTATGGCTGTGTGACAGTGTGTAGTGCATTTATCGCCGTCCACTACTTTTTAAAACATTTTATCCGGCCAGATACCCAACGAACAGTAAATAATTGGCACAACATCGGATAGTTCGTAACAATTCCTGCCAGTGCCATCGACTGAAACATGCTCCCCTCTGCATGACCATGCCCCCTTAAACTAAGCTTCAAATTGGCACCAACAAATGTTCGCGATTCCGACACCCGACTCGGCACTTACCAGTCAGTTGGCAGCCTGCCTACTCACAGGCCCGTCCACCACCCACCGCCCACAGCACACCTGACCACCACCACCACCACCCACCGCCCACAGCACACCTGACCACCACCACCACCACCCACCGCACACCTGACCACCACCACCACCCACCGCCCACAGCACACCTGACCACCACCACCACCCACCGCACACCTGACCACCACCACCACCACCCACCGCCCACAGCACACCTGACCACCACCACCACCCACCGCACACAGCACATCACCACCGCCGCCGCCGTCGGACGGCAACAGCCCGGCCGACGGCGCACCTGGAACTGCACCCGGCCACCACCCGCCACCCGACCAGCACCACCACCGCCCACAGCACAGCTGACCAGCACCACCACCATCCACAGCACACCTGACCAGCACCACCGCCGCTGGACGGCAGCAGCGCGGCCGGCCGACTGACACACCTGGAACAGCACGCCGCGCAGATTGGCGGCGCAGTGGCGGGACGGGGCGGCGGCGGCGCCGGAGCGGCGCAGCTCGCGCCGCAGCAGCTCGTCGCCGCTCAGCACCAGCACGGTGGCCACGTGCGGGCCGGCCGAGCCTGCCGCCGGCACGGCCGCCGTCACCTGGCGCGTCTCGCCCGGCCGCAGGATCAGCTGGCCCGGCAGCACGGCCGCCACGTGCGCCGGCAGCTGGCGGCTGCACGTCAGGTCTGTAACGGCGGCTGCACGTCAGGTCTGCAACAACTGCTACACGTCACGTCTGCAACAGGTCTGCACCGGCGGCTGCTCGTCACGTCTGCAACGGAGGCTGTATGTCAGGTCTGCCACAGCGGCCGCACGTCAGGTCTGCAACAGCGGCTGCCTACTGCAGCGCCGAGACCGCGCGCGGTCACCAACGTAGGGCAGGCAGGTGCCATCGTGACCGTGACCGCGACCGTGACCGCGACCGTGACCGGCGCAGCGTCATAGTGGCAGCCACTCGGGAACAACGAGAGGAAGGAGCAACACTCCCGCCATAACGGGACGCTGCCACATTACAGCCGATCGTAAATGAAAGTGTCAACGGAAGCGAGCACGTGGCTTGGGAACGTGCCGACCGATCACTGGGCTCTAGAACGCCGACCGGTCGGCTGACTCCCATTGTCAGCATATTCGAAACTGCTGGCACGCTGACGATCAGATCGGTCTGTGTATAGCCTCAGGATACGATATCGTCATCACCAGACAGATGATTGAAGCGCACACAAAAAGCGAGTACGGTTAACCACATGAGCGAGATGAACGCGACGGTGGCCCATGCTTTTCACCAAACAGTTGGTACGGCACAGCGAGCTGGTGGACAACTGGTTTTGAAAACACGATAACCGCAAAGATAAGGCCAGCGCTGCGGGTCCATTTTTCTCGCCGCATGACTGGGTGCGCTTCACCTGGTGCTGCCAGCGTGCGACGGGGTTCAAATAGCCGACACCTGCGGCCATGTGTCGCGCCAAAACGTGGCGCGACACCAGGAGCGAGCTTCAGATCACGTGGGCTGATGTACACTAGGGCGAACCACCGCAAAGCTTTCTTTTAAAAAAAATTAACAAGCAATAGTGGCAATGCTGTGTGGCATCGCGTGAAATGTCCGCTGTACGTTTTGGTGGCAATTTGAGCACAGTTTGTAATACCCGTTCCTAGTTTAGCGAGACGGTGATTTTGGAATGCGAGCGGCGCTAATGCCTCCAGTCACATTAGCTCGGCGCCCAAGTGGTTACCTAACATCGCATACAATCTACGCAGGTCACTCAGCGGGATTGTAGGCCAAAGCAGCATATGAATGCATGCTTCTGAGTATGGTAAGTATGTTGAAGTGAACCTAGCCCTAATTGCATTTTTCGCAAAACTTCATTCTTTTTCGTCCCCTTCGCAGTTCCCTTTTCCAAAAAGACATGCATATAATGTATCTTATCTGAGCATGCACTTCACAGATCGCTCGTTTGACACCGCTCTGTCCTTGGCTATTAATCTCGGAAGAAGATAAACGCATCAATGCTAAATGTACGACATCCTATTCACCATGAAAAGCGCCTCCAAAATCTGCGTCAAGGTTATCTAACGACATACGGAAGCGCTACGCCAGGTGCCCAGCTGAACCTGCAGCTGCTGCTCTGCCAACTAAACCAACAGCTGCAGGTTCAGTTGATCGGCGCGGGTTCAGTTGATCGGCGCAGGTTCAGTTGACGCGTGGTCGCCACCACGGAGCGCAGAGGCCGACAGACAATTCGACAGCGGGCCCACCGGCTGCCGGTCTGCGAGAATCATTACCGGAGGCTGGACGCTCACCGTGCACCAACTTTTGAGAGCACGACTACGGCAGAGAGCCTCCACCAGGACGACGAGACGGTGCCCGGCGACAGGAAGCTGGAGAGTTTGACAAACACGGCATTGGCTGCTGATGGATACGGTGTTTCAATCCGCACAATGGCAGCTATTGTGAATGGCCTTTAACCTGATATCGGCGGAATAACTCGACACAGTACCGTGTTTGTGATCGACCATAAGATACCGAAACCACTGCATGTTCGAGGTGCGAGCAGCTGCGAGGTCAGAAGCAGATAAAAAGAAGTCCGGAGTCTTCGCTGACGGCCGTGCGTTTTTACGAACGAAAAGACCGTTCACGTGTTATAGTACAGAAGCAGCTGGATGAAGTTGGTCCAGGAACAACGGGTGGATGCACGCACCAGGAGGAAGACATTGTTGTTGCTGAACCGGGCGGGGAATACCTCCCCCCCCACTTTACGTCGCCTTCCGAGAAAATAAACGATATTTATAAGGAGTTGCAATTGGTGCCATCTCAGAAATATCAGCTTGGTGGCATAACTGTCATATGGGCCGACGAAACAGCTGCCAGCACAGGAAGAACTGTGGTGTGATCCGCTGGTTTGAACTATTAAGTGGCAAGCTGGTTCACTGATGCACGTGTCAGCTACATTCAAACGAGATACACGAGTAAACTGTGCTCTAAACTCGACTATGTGACTTCTGGCCCAAAATATTCCAGGGATGGTTAGGAAAGGGTTGACGGGAGATTAGGATATCAATCCACTGGAATCGTTTCGGGCCGTATCCAGCCAGGCGAAGGATACTGGAAGCATTTCGCAAGATTTGGGTCAGAAACAGCGTTCCATCGACTGGCCAAAGTAGTGCAGGTCGGAAAAATTCGCAGCAGGTGGCCCAAGTGAAAATCGGCCCTTCGAAGATTGCTAGGCGGCTGAAGTTTGTCACACGAGTCTTGCGCTTACATGTGTCAGTTAAAGCACCAAATAAGCCAATCCGTACTGTCGTCGGTTTTATAATTAATCACAATGTGCCCACGTGGTACCTGATGTGCAACCCGAGGTGCACCGATGGATCGAAAGACCTGTACCGCAGCGTAGAAGTACTCCGACTACTACCGATGCCGGTACAACGGCTGTACCAATACACCTTAGTCTTGAAGACGAATGAGTATTAGGGACACCCGGAGGCGATTCTGCTCGCAATTCTGGCAAGATCGACTCTAAACATCGGCAACAAGCAGCGCAGATGATTTTGGATTGCAGAACACAGAGGGAGGATGGCTCGGGACGGTTCCAGCTCCCCAAGATCAGCATCAACACCGATATCTTCACGGAACTCATAACCGGTCCGCCCGACTCGCCACTAAACCACCGCCGACGTTAGCCGTCACCGAGGCAGAGCGCGGGGAATGTCGGGTGCCACGCTCCACGTGTCATATTATCCCGCCGACACGCAAGCCGTGGAGCGTGCGGTGCAGCTCGTGACACAGGCTGCTACGGCACTAGTGGGTCGTGAAGAACGTGATGGATGTATCTGCGCTCGGGTGGCACACCGTCAGGCCAGGTCTATCTCCACATCGAAGAAAGACTTCAGTTTCTTCGAAAGTAAGCCTCCCCAATAGTCTATTACTGACCTCGGTTTCGACATATTTTCCTCTGCGCACGACTTTCTATGCGAGCTATGATTGAAGTGTAGGCTTACAAATATCCGTTCGAATTCGAATACAGCAAAGCGAAGTGTTTCATCATGCCGTCCGACTCTGCATTATGTGGCCGGCCGCACACTGCTGGCACGGCTGGTCGCTGCTAATCGCAGACGACCACGATCTTGAGCTCGACCTTGACGCCGGCCGCAGCCGATTACAGACGACCACGACATTGACCTCGACCTCGGCCTTGATAACTGAGACGGCAGGTAGGACGGCAGGCACGAGCTGCAGCAGGGTTTCCCATGCAACGGGAAAATTGCACTCTAGTTGAAATCCAGCGGAAACTTGAAACTTGGGTTAGCTATTAAGATTTAGCCACGTTGAAACCGTTTTGCTGTGCAATCGTCTGCGTTATTCAAGAACATATGCCGACCGGCCTGCCGGCCGGAGTTCGCTATCTGTATGAACTCGGAGCGGGTATCAGAAATGGCTTTAAATAGATACAAACATGATAGACATTTTCATTATGCCGCACGATAATTTCACCTGCTTTGTGAATTGTCTTGGTTGGCCTGCCCAACTGTACATGTTGTCAGTGTCACTATCCACAGCCACCAGCAGCGCGTGGCAGATCAAGTAGGCCGCTGTACACGTCAGAGTCAACTGATGTGACACTGGGGAAATTGGATGCGGACTTTCTCTAGACATTGAGAAGTGCTTGTTGAATGGGCTGGGACAAATGCTAAAGGCTGTGTGAGTAGGCGCGATTGAAACCACTGAGTTTGTCAAGTGGAGCGCCGCACGCCGACCCTAGAAGCCTCAGGGGCACGCCGGGTTTGTTGCTTAGGCAGGTCATACAGCTCAGCTGTGCGTGACACCGAGGGTAGAAGTGCTCTGGACATCGCTGGAGATCCCGGGTGGGTCGAGGGATCTGGACCCCTTGTTCGGCACCCTGCTAATGTTAATGTCGTTTTACCTATTGAATTTGAAAATATACCGCGAAGATAAGGATTTGGACCTCCCTGGCTTCGTGAGAGATCTCCCCTGGCTCTGATCGTGTTACCTGCCAAGTTTCCGATCAATGGTTCTTTCATGAACATCTTTGTCGAAGCTTTCAGCTTAGTCGTCCTTTTTTGCAACCGAAGCGAAATCCTGAATAATGGCCTACTTTCTGGAGGCATCTATCTTTGTTTCGGAACTCGAACCGTTGAAAGATTCGCCGATCTCTGGATTATAATGTTCCCATAATCACTCAAATTATTAAATAAATGACGGTCACAGTCAGTATGATTTGACATCGGCTTCAGTCGATAGCTTTGACCACCTGCATTACTTTTTGTCTCAGTGATTTCGGTCCAAGTTCAATGTCGGGTATCGACAGTGGAGCCATGCAAGCAACCGTGCCGCTTAACTCAGCTCAAGCGGGCAATGCTGGCCTGCGATGGCGTGGTGCCGGCTGTTGGTGGGAGTGGTTGCTACATCCGGAGGGTTGCAGCCGTTAAAAGCATCGTTCAGGGCCGGTGTTTTCTTGTCAGTTGTCATCTTTGATCATCACAACGCGAATGCGACTCGCTCTAGCCCTACTTCAACCTGTTGTATAACGGTTCGGCTGATTTTGCGTGACAATGCAAACTTGGCTCCGTTGGAGAGCACCTCCCATAGGCTTTGAGGTAGGTGTTCGTCCACAGGTTTAACAGTTTGTCGTCTTCTGTCGGCGGGGGCTGTACTGAGCTTTCACTCATTTGTGGGCCGCAGGTGTGGATATCCTAAGGTACTGAAAATGTCCATCTCACGATGATCCACAGCATCAAACCACACCTCACTTGAAGCACGTGTCTCATCATGCGGACGAATTTCCGAATCGGAAGCTCACCTGTCCGAAGCGCCACACCAAGGTTCGGCTATGTCACGACATAGCCGAGCGAATCTTTTACACGGGAATCGCGCCACGCCCTTGAGGTTTCTTCATATATCAAGTTCCATTGCTCCTTCAGCCTCCCACACAGAGGATGTCATGACGCAGAATGCCACGACAGGCGCTCGCACTCGCGATGAAGATACCCAGGACTGATTGAAGTCTTGGTTGGTTATTTGGACCATATGGTTGGCTATAGGGAGCACCGACCATCAGTGTGCATTTAGCGTCCATTTGGCTTCAGCGTTCTGCATCTACTATTGAGCGATTTTCACTGCCTACAAATGCCAACAAATATTGGATAATACCATTTGTGTCCGAGATGGAAACGGAGATCATAACCCCGAGTCCTGCATCACACAAATTGACAACGGCGCATTAACGCCAACAATGGCGCACATCAACTTCAAGTCACATAATGATTTCAAAATGTGCTTACAGCTGCATACAACGGTGCATACCAAATTATTTCACATCAGGCGTTCACTCAACGAACATCTCTCTTTATTGTGGGTTGAATGTAATGCTGACAGGCCACATGAGAACGAGGTCAGTCAGCAGCATGGATCTCTCACCGACCGTCCAGCGATGTATGTCTGATAACAATTGGCAAATTCTTGAAACGCCACACATAACTGTTATCACCTACGTAGATCCACGACCGATTGCCGAGGAGTCATCTCTTGTTACGACACCACTTCTGCAATCATCCCAGCCGGCGACGAGACATCGGCCACGTTGCACCACACCTTGCCATCGCACCCAGCCCGAACAGGCCTAATTCGGACCGCAACATCGCCACTGCGGTGTGCTGGCGGCGTCACCACGCCACAGGCCGGCCGCTACCGCCGCACACGACGCGCCCGCACAGCCGGTCTGCAGTGTATCTGGCCAACTCGGGGCGCTGTCCGCCCGGCTCACGTGCCGAGCTCCACTCCCGTCGGTCAGTCATTTGTCAGTTATTCCCGTCATTTGGGCTTTACACGGCGCTTCGACCGGACTTGATCGTCCGCGCCCACTCCAGTCCGCCGCTGCCACCCACTGCCCACCACCAATCGACCGGCACTGGCCGCACAACACGACCACCGATGAAATGAAAAGGCACCTATTGTTTGTCACACATGCTAAACTCGCGAAGATTGGAGCGCCGCTGTTGGGACGACACGCGCGCGTGAGGACCGGCAGTGTACACAACATCGGATAACCATCCCTCGACAGATGCTACCAGCGCCACACCAGTCCATGGTAATCACTGCGGTCGAGCATAGGATAACCATCTCTCGACAGATGCTACCAGCGCCACACCAGTCCATAGTAATACGCCGTCGAACATCGGATAACCATCCTCGACAGATGCTACCAGCGCCACACCAGTCCATGGTAATCACTGCCGTCGAACATCGGATAACCATCCTCGACAGATGCTACCAGCGCCACACCAGTCCATGGTAATCACTGGCGAACATCGGATAACCATCCTCGACAGATGCTACCAGCGCCAACCAGTCCATGGTAATCACTGCCGTCGAACATCGGATAACCATCTCTCGACAGATGCTACCAGCGCCACACCAGTCCATGGTAATCACTGCCGTCGAACATCGGATAACCATCCCTCGACAGATGCTACCAGCGCCACACCAGCCCATGGTCGACCAGCCCTGCGGTCGAGCATAGGATAACCATCCCTCGACAGATGCTACCAGCGCCACACCAGTCCATGGTAATCAGTGCCGTCGAACATCGGATAACCATCCCTCGACAGACGCTACCAACGCCACACCAGTCCATGGTAATCACTGCGGTCGAGCATAGGATAACCATCTCTCGACAGATGCTACCAGCGCCACACCAGTCCATGGTAATCACTGCCGTCGAACATCGGATAACCATCCCTCGACAGATGCTACCAGCGCCACACCAGTCCATGGTAATCACTGGCGCGTCGAACATCGGATAACCATCCCTCGACAGATGCTACCAGCGCCACACCAGTCCAGGACATGCCGTCGAACATCGGATAACCACTGACAGATGCTACACGCCACAGCAGTCCATGGTCACTGCCGTCGAACATCGATAACCCTCGACTACAACGCTACCAACGCCAACACCGGTCCATGGTAATCACTGCGGTCGAGCATAGGATAACCATCTCTCGACAGACGCTACGAACGCCACACCAGTCCAATGCAATCATTGCGGTCGACAGCCATTTCTGGGAAACAAACCAAGGCTCACTGGGCGCGGGGCTCAACCCCGTAAATGGTAAAAAAGTAATCCAGTTCTGAGTACATATTTACAGCCGTAATCACTACTGGATTCTAGCTTTACGAGGCACTCAGCAGCTGAGGCCATATGGCGTCGCCTGCCTCTCACCCTGGCAGGAAGGGCGGTGATCGCGGGGAATCGAACCCCGTACCTGTGGCGTGACAGACTCTCAGCTTAACCACTGAGCTACCGACGCCCAATTTAATCACTACTGGTACGTCTGCCGAGACATGCTGGTGAATTGGAGCTTAGGGGCGCGCCGACTACCAGCGTAATTTTGAGCCCATGCCGAGACAAGCGACTCTAGCTGGCACGTCTACTGAGACACATAAGCCTTGACTGGTACATCTGCCGAGACACAACATTGGCTGGTACATATGCCGAGACATAACATTGGCTGGTACATCTGCCGAGACACAACATTAGCTGGTACGTCTGCCGAGACATACAACATTGGCTGGTATGTCTGCCGAGACATAACGCTGGCTAGTACGTCTGTCGAGACACACAAGCATTGGCTGATACGTCTGCCGAGACACATAGCATTGGCTGGTTCGTCTACCAAAACTGACTGGCACGTGTGCGGATACGTATATGCTGACTTGGTGCGCCTGCCGAAACACACACACACAGAGACTGAATGACAGGCCCGCCTAGGCACAGCACAGCGACAGGAAGGGCGCAAGAAGGGCGCATAACCCTGGAGTTATGAAGACACCGAGTGCTCGTGCCTTTCGCTTGCATTAGCTTGGCCTCATAAAATGCGCTTGTGAATTTCACTTGACCCGTTTCCTCTCTAAGAATGACATCGCTGTAGCGATTCGATACGAAATGCTTCGCACTTGTCAAACAAGCAGCGATACCTGTCACTGTCACGGGAAACTTCTCACAAGCAAGGAGGTAATCAAGGAATGCGGTGGTGGTCGCCAACGCCCCGCTCCACAAGGACAAGGTGGGTCTAATCGTCCGAAGTGGAGGCAATGCACTTCGAATGGATGAAAGGAAACCGGAGGGAAGGGACAAACCTCGAACTCCTAACTCCTCGGTTACGAACAAACTCCCAACTTCAAAAACAAAAACGAACTCCTAACTTCGGTTCGAACTCCTAACTTCGGTTGGGAAAATCGGACGCCGGATTATTTTGCACTCCGGTGCCATCCTCAACAAGATAACATGGCCCGGTTAAATAGCACAACAGGAGCGAGTCGACCAGTGAAGTGTGGTTGACGGGCTCAGCGCCGTGGGCCGCCTGGAGCCGAGCAAACGGTGGGCCGCCGCAGAGATCACCTTGACTGGCGATTATCGCGGCCCCGAACCGCGCCTCACGACTCACGACGGTCGCCAGTCGGTCACACACGGGGCGACAAACTGTCCCACATGGGGAGACACTCAGCCCCACACGGGGCGGCAGTCTGCCCCATGCAGTCGGTTCCATACAGTCGATCCCACATGGGGCGACATTCGGTCCCACACGGGGCGACAGCCTGCCCCATACGGCTGGTCCCACACGGGGCGACAGCCTGCCCCATACAGTTGGTCCCACACGGACGGACCCTCCATCCCATGCAGTCGGCTACATAGTTGGTCCCACATGGGGCGACAGTCTGTTGCATACGGAGTGACAGCTCATCTCAGTTCGTTCCACACAGAGAGACGTAACCCGGTCCGCGGTCCGTCCCATGAGCAACAGCAAACACACGTTCAAGTTCCTAAAATCTTGGCCAGAAGCGTCCCCAACGTCAGGTGCTTCGTGATCTTGTATCTCAATTCTAGGGGTACATTTTCGACTGCGCCACAGGGCCAAACCTCCAAAAAGTGCGCGACTACGCTACTGGGATGTCGAGCGGCAGACGGTGACGCCGTTCAGCTGTCTGACTTCATTTTTCCGGCCGGTGCCGCCCCAGTGTGGTTAGCTTGTTAGTTATTTGGGTTTTACGGCGCAAATCACTAATTAACTAACCACACTGGGGCGGCACCGGCCGCCTCAGTGTGGACGGCATGGCAATACATCAGGGGTTCCAAGAGCCGGTTGTTGTTGGGTGAGTTCGGACAGCCTGCCACCGGTACGGTGATATCGGCTGTGCTGATGGATGCCGGTGCAGACGTTTGGCTGCTTGATTTATTAGTTGGGCTGAGGGGTGCATCAACTGCCGCCGGCTATGTGGCGCCCACGTGCAGACGTCCGCACAGCGGCGGCGGCCACGAGCGACACCTCAGCGGCGCAGACTGTCGTGACAGCTTTTCTCCACCCCCAGCTGAGCCTCAGGCGACGGTATCTGGCTATCGACACGCCATTCGCAGCCGCAGTGCGGCCGGCGCCGGCTGTCGGTGGCGGTCACCTGCCCGCCGCCAGACGACACTGACCGACACCGACACGAGTGTGTCGCGCCACTCCACCCGGCCGCCAGCCTGGGGTCTGGGGTCTGGGACGGCGCGCGCCCGTGCCGCTGCCGTGCGCGTGGCACGTGTGCCTTTGGGGCGAAACAACAGCAATGCAGTGCCGTCAAAGAGGCCCTCTCCAGGTGGTGCTTTCTCTACTGGTCATTATAAGTCCCATACTCAGCCTCAGTGTTCATGCCTAATTCCTACGCCGCTTTACGACCAAGTCAACCTCAACGATGCTAAAGTTTTCGCCCATTTTGACGATCAGGTGGATAACACCGGTTTTATCTAGCTAGAAGGCAGCCTTGGTTTGGCTCGCTTCTATTTGGTCGGCCAAATCACGCAGTGGCGTACACCTGACAGCCGTCGGCCGGCACGGCTCGCCGCCCGACGCGCACCCACCTTGGAAGAGCATCAACTTGACGTAGGCGGCGCGCCGGCCCCGGTTGGCGACGGAGAAGGCGGCCAGCCGCGAGCCGTCGGCGCCGGTCGAGCTGAGACTCAGACACGGCCGGCCGGCGCCGTCGCGCGCGTTCACGTGGATCTGCACGTCCGACGAGCCGCCGTAGCCGCTCAGCGGCACCTGGCCGGCCAGCGACACCACACGCGGTCAGTCGGGGCTGGACCTGCTGCTGCAGAGCAGTCGGCCAGGGATACACCAGATGGACTGGCCGACCCCCAGTGGCAGTGGTTGGTTGGTTGGTTTTGGTTTTAGACACGTCGACCGCTGAGTCATAGGTCGCCAATCTCTCATGCCGATTGGTCGCGGGCGAAGAGTAGCGACAGGTGAGATTCGAACCCACAATCTTCGATTGCGAGACGAGCATCTTACCCCCAGACCACTGTCCCCACAGTGGCAGTGCAACCACACCAGGTTGGTTGGATCTGCGTTAGTGTTAGCATGGCCACACCAGGTTGGTTGGCTGGATCTGCGTCGGTGTTAGCAGGGCTACACTAAGTGAGCCGCCATGGAACTAACGGGTGATTACTCAAATCCGAACGAAATTAAAAGTGGCCTAGCATTATCCAAAGTTGGGATATAGATGCAAAAGAATACCATATTGAAGCTCAGACATTGTATATTTGGGACCTTTAGTGCATTGCTGCTGAAGCACCCCTGCGCTCGGCTAGGCGCACGCGCGCGAGGTGTGCCATCATGATTTTTTCGCGGCATCTCCAGGTCCGGAGATCTTATGATGCTCTGTATCTGCGAGATCGGTTGGTGGTCAGACTTCGTCTGCCAGTCGCCCCTGTACACCGGTTGCGTCAGAATACCACACATGTCCTCGATTGGTCGAATCTGAGGGCGATTGGCTGGGTTGTCTTGTTCACGTAGTTGATTTTTTTAACTCCTCGAAGAGTTTAGCTGTGACAAGGTTGGGCCACGGAACAAAGTCTCCATCGAAGTACTTAGGAGTCTCTTCCTGTACTTGAGAACATCTTCTCTTAAAACTTTGAAGGACAAGAGTCCGACTACACCGATATCTTCTGGAAAGCATCTGCTGTGACACAGCAACTTTGGGCTTCACACCTTCATCAGTACTCCCTGCCCTGCTTCCATTATTTTGACAGCGGGCTTTCCTTTCCCCACGTGCTCAGCACCTTTTCCTTCGTCCACACGCTTGACTACATCGCAAACAGTGCTTCTTGGAACTTCCGTTATCATAAAATGGTTTTTAAGGTATGGCATTCGCTTATCTGGATGTTTTTCGATAAAATCAGCGATCAGCTCGCGAACTTCTCGACATGACAGCGTCGCAATATTGCACAGTGGAATTCACTATACCCCAACATAGCCAAAATGGCCGGGGGCATGGACGTTTAAATTATCCATGACCTAATATAGGATTGTTCATCCCATCCCTATTCTGGTTTGAAGTATACATGTTTAATCCAGGATTTCAAATAATCACCCATTACTATGATGTCACAATTTCATCTTGTCTGGAGAGCACATTGCAGTTTGAACTCAATTTTATAACCGATCTATAACTTCAGCAGTTACCGCGCCCTGAAGGTAAAATAGCCAAGGCCACTTTTGTATTATTAATGCCACTTCCATAGAAATAGAGTTCCTGATCGACCGGCTGCCCCTCACCAGGTGGACAGCCGGCCAAATCCACAAGGTGTGGAACATGAAAGCTGTCCCCGGGACACACAGATCACGTGGTGAAGTCACCACGTGACCGACGGCCGGCCAAATACACAAGGTGTATTTGGCACATGACAAGTGCAGCCACAAAACCAGTTATAAAACAAACATTGCAAAAGCTGTACGAGAACATGTTTGGATGAAAATTGGAGAAAATCACGATGCCATCCCAGCACCACAATTGACAGTGCAATTGTCAGCAACCACGTCAGAGCATCAGACAGCGGACGGGACCGTGGAGCTCGCGGTGTGTCTAGGGATGGACCTGACGCGGAACCCACGCGCAGACCACTGACGGTCACCCGGGCAAGATCATCGGACGAAAGCTGGCCAGCGGCCTGGACAGTAGACAGCATGGTATGATAAATTGGCAGTGTGCCGGACAACGGCCCAGACAACGGACTGGGCAGTAGGGCGGACACGGTTCCAGACAATAGGCCACACAATCAGGACCACACAGTGTCAGACAAGGTCCAAACAACGGGCCACACAATCAGAACCATACAGTGTATTAGACATTGATTGATTATTTGGGCTTAAGGGCGCGTCGACTACGTCATTTAGCGCCCATGCAGTGTATCAGACAAGGTCCAAACAAAAGAGCGGACGGCCAACCAGAAAGCTGGCTACACTGTCAGAAATGGACAGTGTGCCAGGAAAGGTGCGCACAACAGGCCGGACATCCGACCGGACAACAAACCGGACAGCCGACCGGACAACAGGCTGGACAGCCGACCGGACAACAAACCGCACAACAGACCGTACGGCCGACCGGACAACAGGCTGGACAGCCGACCGGACAACAAACCGGACAGCCGACCGGACAACAAACCGGACAGCCGACCGGACAACAGGCTGGACATCCGACCGGACAACAAACCGCACAACAGACCGTACGGCCGACCGGACAGCAGGCCGGACATCCGACCGGACAACAAACCGCACAACAGACCGGACAACAAACCACACAACAGACCGTACGGCCGACCGGACAACAGGCTGGACAGCCGATCGGACAACAAACCGCGCAACAGACCGCACGGCCGACCGGACAACAGGCCGGACATCCGACCGGACAACAAACCGCACAACAGACCGGACGTCCGACTGGACAGCGGCCGGAGCGAAGAGCACCGGGCGGCGGCCTCACCACGGCGCTGTTGAGCCCGCGGTGCTGCATGCTGGGCCGGATCACCACCGAGTCGGCGTACGTCAGCGGCTCGGTGGGCGAGAACAGCACGTTGACGTTGCGCTCGGTGCGCGGCGGCATCTCGATCTCGAACGACGAGGTCGGCTTCGGCACCGTCTCAAACTGAAACACGCCCACCGTTCACGTCGGCGAACGGCAGCGGGCAGGCGTCGCGCCACACCGGCACAGGTCGTTCGCACGCGGAACGGCACCGCGGCACAGTCGGCTTTCGTTAGGTGCGAGATGTCGAAGCGAGTCCAGTAAGATGTCGACCTTCCCAATGGAAACGATGTCGTTTAGAATATCATTTAAGTCCTTCAAACTCAATTGTGAGCATATAGCGTGCTGATATGTGCATCTTTTTCGTTTATCTTGGGAAATACTTGATATAGTGACACTTATGTTGATGACAACGATAAGAATGCAATGCTATCAGCGAATTGTATTGAACAGGGGACCAGTAGTATAAGGGTAGGCTGCCCGTCTCACAATCGAGAGATTGTGGGTTCGAGTCTCACCTGTCGCTACTCTTAACCCGCGACCAATCGACGTGAGAGATTGGCGACGTTACAGACCCAACGGTCGACGTGTCGTAAAACCAAAAACCAACACCACAGTAGACCATATCATGGATAATCTCTTTAACCTAAAATTGCGTTAGGTACGTGATGTTTATGTATCTCGATCTGCAATGGTGAGCATAAGCACGACACTTGCACACAAACCACCGTTAGAAACGAGACATGGTGACTTCACAAACACACATCAAGAAACACAATGTCGATACTGCATTGGGAAGGATGTCTCTGCAGTGTTCAGTGTGTGGTATATTCCACCCTATTTCACGACTAATTGATCTCTGCCGCGGCACTGTACCAGTGCTGGCCCGGCTGGTGGTTGTGGAGCCGGGCACGATGGTCGGCAAGAGTTTTGTGGCAATACTCACCGGGAACGGATCACACTACCCCCCACCCCGGACAACTCGACACACGAGTCAGCCATCGGTCAACACGTCAACCTTGGCGGGAGAGGGGGGGGAGCAGTTGAGCGGCGAGATAACATCTGGTCAGCACGTCAGTGACCAGGAATGTGCTTTTTGTAGAGTGGAGGGTGGCAGGCGAATACATGAAGGCTGCTGATGACGTCGAAACAGTTGGGCAATACGATAGGAAGAAGTGCGGACAAAGGATGATATTGACAGATGAACACGCATCTGCTGACACCATTGTGTTGCCACATATGTCAGGCGTTGGGTACAATGAAAACGGTAGCATTTTATACAGTTGCATGCTGTGAAGTTCAATGGAAATTAATTCGGGAAGTGAAAACCCTATCCCCTGGAGGACAAAACAACTTCCTGATAGGTGTCGTTTTCCACATAAACACCTGAACTCCAGGACACTGCAGCACGTCGGCCTTTGTTTGGGGCGCCGGATGGTGGGAGATCCTATGATCGGCACGTCACCCTTGGTTGCAGGAGGGGGGGGGGGGGCAGCCGGGTGGTGGGTGAGTTCCTGGCCAGCACGTCGGTCTGCGGTGACCAGGGGAGGGAGGGGAGGGGATGTCCCGGTGGCGGGCTGTCACGGTTTGCTCGCCACCCGGCCGAGCCGAGCCGAGCCGAGCCGCAGGTACAGTAGAACACGTGGCTATCAACACCGTCGAGAGTCAGCGCCAGCACGCGCCTGGGACGGAGCCCGAGACAGCCACAATACTGGGTACGGGTGGATCAATGGTGACAGAAGTACGTAAAGTGAGGGGATGATAACAAATACACACTTCTACACAACTATGGCTGATGACAATGCCTTGAAAAAAAAACACAGGAGATAACATATTTTGAAAGTGCATATTTATCAAATTCCAGCATTTCAAGGATTTCCAAGATTATTTCCGGGAAGCGACGATATGCACAAGAATGCATTGAACTGAAATTATGAAGGCCGCTGGTGTACAACTGACATCATCGCCATAATTATGGCGATGATATTATCGAACTATTCGATTATAATCGAACAATCAACACAAGTCATAGAAAGTAACTCATCAATGGGCAATATCTATATACGTTCGCATTTTATTAACATCAGTTGGCTTTTTAACATCATCCTCCTCCCATCCACTTTACAAAAAATCAATTTCAGGACACTCCTAGAACGCTAGAACGAGAAAGCCCGCCCAGGGCTCATCGCCGTCAGTCTTTTACAAAACAAGTGAACCATTTCCTGCAAAGCGAGACATTTAAAAATCCTATGAAACATGAAACACCAATTGAATGGCATAAACTACCTGATAAAAACCGAGCACCTGCAAAAAGACGCCCACCAACACAGTGGCAAAAATAGGGAGCCATGCGCATTTGTGGGTCTCACGCCGACCGGTGACAGACTGACATTGTTAGTTGATTCCAGTAATGGACTGACATTGTTAGTCGATACCGGTGGCAGACTGACATTGTTAGTCAATGCCAGTGACGGACGGCCATTGTTAGTTGATACCAGTGACGAACTGACATTGTTAGTCGATGCCAGTGGCAGACTGACATTGTTAGTTGATACCAGTGACGAACTGACATTGTTAGTCGATGCCAGTGGCAGACTGACATTGTTAGTGACAGCGATGCAATGCCAGTGACAGACGAACATTGTGTCTGTCGATACCGGTGCAGCGGACATTGGGAGGAAGGAGTGAATTGTACGACCACCACAGAAGGTCGTGGGGCGAGGTCATACAGTTGGACCATATGCTGCCTGACCACCGTTGGGTAAGGATAACCCAGCAACGAGATTGAGCCGGGAACAAACGCACCATCAGTCGACAAATCCATACTGAGGAGCGTATGGCTCGCCTGAGATGCACCTTGAAGAAGGTGGTGGTCGTGGTTTTGTGTTTCAGGGCGCGTCGACTGCGTCGGTCATTTAGCGTCCGTTACCTTGAAGAAGGAGCCGTCGGCGATGACGAGCGCCAGGCTCATCGACTCGGTGGCCGACGTGTTTTTGATGAAGAGCGGCTGCACGTCGGTGCCGCCGACGGCCGTGCCTGGCCACACCAGGTGCTCGCGCGTCGTGTCCAGCATGGCGACCGTCTGCGTTGTCAGCATCGCCCGTCAGCCGGCGCTGCCGCACAGAGACGCACAGACGCGTCAGCGCAACATCCACTGCTTCCAGGAGAGCTGTGTTTGTTCTTCTCCACCAATGCTTCCTTCTTGATTTGAATATAGCCTCGCGCGTCAGCTCATCTGGTTTGAAGGTTTGTTATGAGTGGACTTATCTGGGCTTCATAGACATGTTTGACATGTTTCATGAAGAAGTCAGTCATAAAAGCACATCAATCATATGCACCTTTTTCCCCTATCACAGTGTCCAATGAGAGGGCAAAAAGGAATCTCGCATACGTCGTTTTACCTTCATCATCAGTCAGACAACTCAGATCAGAGTACTGGAATATCAGAGATAAAAATGAGGAATCTTTTCAGAATATCCCTGTACTATTTTTTTCAATCAAATATTACCTATGCACATCTGAACATGGAAGTACTTCCAATCCAATTGATGGAATAGCTTCCATCTAGTTCTCCCAATTGTTGTCGTCAGTATTCCTATACCAAAAATCACCAATAAACTGGGTGTTACAAGAGTGTTGTGCTTCCCTTTCCCATGAAAACAATGCTTAAGGGACACCGGTATTCACTTTGCTCAAGACCAACACCTTATATTTTATGGTACTGTGATCATGGAAAACAAGCATACTGAAAAGGGTCTGTGCCAGTATTTGTCAGTTTCCATGAGCAAGTGCTCATGGCAAGGGAGGAAAGGTATATGTGGTGCATATGCTTTTTGACCATGTTGGAAAAGTAATGTTGACAAAGAAATAGGGATGTGACTATTTCCTTAAAGTCATCATGCCTTTGGACCACTCACAATTTGCTCTGCCTGATAACGGAATGAAAACTGCAGTGTTCTCCATCAAGGCTACAAGGGAAGAACAGCATATATTCTCCACATGCATTGCTTTACCATTGTCACAACCAGAAATCCTAAGGGGAAGAAAAGCTATGTAGGCATATGGATTATGCCATTCATGCCTCATCATACATCATCTTAGCTGGATATACACTTCTTGCCCACGTGTAATCTTTTTTTTCATCACATTCCAAAAAAAATAACAGGTACATTTGTACCTCTTTTTGGTATTTGTAACACATAAACATAAATAGCAATTTCAAGACTTGGATGGAGTAATTTGGATGGAGGGACAACAGGGCTCTCAGGTTCATCTTTTCATCATATACCACATTGATTCAGTTAGGTGTCCTTTGTGCTCTGTGGATCATGGTAAAGTTACTTGTTGTGAAATTGGAGTCCTTAAAGAAAAACTGAATGTAACAGAATGTATTCAACTTCAGGCAAATTAAACTTTGTGAATGTATCACTGATTAGCTGAGTTGTTAAATTTTCAGTGAAATATTTACGTGAGATATCATGAATCCAATGCAGTGTTCTTCACACTTACTGCTCTTCACAACCATGCCTCATGAGTACCTATACAGAAAAAGCAACATTTATATAGAAGCTCCTGAGTACAAATCAGGAAAAACATGTATGGACTGGACTTGTTGAAGCTTACCTATCAATTATTCCTCTACCTTTTCTTTTGTAAATCATATTTAAGCATGCTATTCACTATTTAAAATAACTCCAATTAGTATCAACACAGCAGAAGATACCACCAAATTTGGTGATGTAATGATACTAGGTGTCTAGGAGATGCAAAATCATTTTGTTTTAGGTTATCCAATAGTGTGTCCAAATTTGGCAATTTATGTGGAAAGCATCACAAAACAATACATTCTTCTTCTTAATCAGATGTTATCTGTTCTTTGACATCTTGCATATGTCTGCAATCTGTATCAGTGCACCCACAAGATAAGTACATGGTAATAAAATGCACCTGGCATGAATGACCTTCAATTATTGCTGACATGCTTTTGAAGTGGTGCTGGGAAGTGCACAGATCCATAACTGTGCTATACAATACCATGGAAGTTGAATATGTAGCATTCACACTTTCAGTTACATCTTTGACAGCTAAATTAGAGGTTTTTTATTTATATCTGATGGCCAAGTAAAAATGTACTTGGATACACTGAACACAAACACCAGTAGGTTACATTAAGTTATGCTTGATTTTTTGCAACTCTACATTATTCATCACTATATAGTACACCACCCAAAGCCCCTTTTTAATTTCCAAATTTTATTCAGGGGGAAAACATGCATGAGCATGACAAAAATGTCTGCTACATTATTAATGGGGGCTTTAGGGTACATGAACTGCATTTGTCATGTGGATAGTCATTAAATTATTTTTGAATTATTTTGATGTTTTTCATAGATAAATGACTACTCATTGACATATAAGTGCTTCAGCTTAAATTGTAAATATTTGTATACTGTTACCCATCTCCAAGCCCCTTTTGATGTTATTTGCTTGGCAACTGAAAAGTAAGCATTTGCATAGGAAATGAGTGGTCATATCATCTTAATCATGTTCATAAACTTTGGGTATTTTTGCAGTTTAAGGTAACCATGAGACAAGTTTTACACATATTTTACCTATTTTGGATTAGGTTAGCTTAAGTTAGGTTAGTTGATGGTTTTGTTGTAGGTTGGGAAGATTTTCAAAACAAAACAAAATAATGATTTTTACCAAGATTTTTAATTCAAAAATCATTCCAAATAGCTTTGGTTATGTTAGGTTAGGGTAGGTTTTTCATTAAAAAAAATTTAGAACAAGATTGTTCAAAATTTTGTATTTAAAAAATAATTTGCTTTCTTGAGTGGAAGGTTAGGTTACGTTAGGTTCTGTTACATCTTCATTTCATTATTTTGAACACTACTTGGTAAATATCAAGATCAAGGTAAAATGTGATTTTTGGGATTTTTTTGTTTGTAATTGTATGCTTTCTGACATGATGAAGATGATGCAGTCACTCATTTTCACAGCAAATGATTACTTTTAAGTCATATACCCTAGGGGTAAATATCAAGATCAAGGTAAAATGTGATTTGTAATTTTTTTTGTAAAGGTATGCTTTCTGACATGATGAAGGCGATGTGGTCACTCATTTTCAGCATAATATATAAAATGTATCATAATATAATATAATATAATCTAACCTAGCCTAACATAACCTAACCTAGCCTAACATAACATAACATAAATGTAACATAACAAAACATAACCTAACCGGAAAACCAGTATACGCAATATGCTATATTTGTAGAGTGAAGATTTTGCTAGTGTATTTCTTTGCCAACTGAAAAGTAATCATTTGCAGAGAAAATGAGTAGTCGCATCATCATTTCCACGTTCAAATACCCCATATGAAAAACCGAAAAATTAAGTCACATTTTACCTTGATCTTGATATATACCCACTACTTTTGGTATTATTCCAGATCTAGGTAAAATGTGATTTTTTTTAATTTTCCTTTTGAACACAGGGTATTTTAATGTAAAAATCATGATGTGACCACTCATTTTCTCCGCAAATAATTATTTTTCAGTTGGCAAACAAATGCGACCATAATCTTCACTCTGCAAACAGACATAGCGTATAATTATCCGTACCTGGTGTGTCACAGGCGTGATAAAGAAGACATTCAACACTTCATGCACTCGATTTAATACTCTGTCATCGAAAACCTTATGTTTCTGCCTTAATTCGACATTATCTCCGAGAATGAATACTCGCAACACGTCGCGCCAGCAACCGTCGATAAGGGCCGGAAATTTCTTGCGATGCTGTATTATTTTATTTTCAATATATTTGATGACGTCATGGCGGAAAATTTGTTTCGGACGATTCTGGTTTTCCGGTTAGGTTAGGTTAGGTTAGATTATATTATGATATAATATATTTTATATATTATGCTACGTTATCTTAGTCTAGGTTAGGTTAGGTTAGGTTTTTTTCTTCCCCGACTTAATGCATATGACGTCATCAAATCATTATGGCGTCATCAACCGTCGCTGACTTAAAAGTAATCATTTGCAGAGAAATGAGTGGTCGCATCTGTTTTTACGTTAAAATACCCTGTGTTAAAAAAACATTCCAAAATCACATTTTACCTGTTTCTGGAAATTTACCCAATAATCTTTACCTTTGGCCACACACTGTCGAGGTTAGTGATTTGTAAAGAGGTGTACAGTGGGGAACAGTGACGTCACGGAGTCGGGAAGTGACTTCACAGGAGTTGTGTTGGTAAGATTACAACCTAACCTAGACTAAGATAATGTAGCATAATATACAAAATGTATCATAGCATAATATAATCTAACCTAACCTAACCTAACCTAACCGAAATCGAATCCTCTGAGCACTTGTGCGTCGTGCGTCACTTCCGACTCCTGTGAAGTCACTGTTCCCCACTGTCCCTCTTTCAATCACTAACCTTGGCGTATGTGTCGGCCGAAGGTAAGATACCATTTCCTACTTTTATGCTATATTACCCAACTCCATGCCCCTTGTTGGGTGTTTTTGCCTCCCAACTGAGTTGCTCTTGCGGGAAATGGTGGTCATCTGCTCGCCATTCTAAACATTGCATTTAAAAGAAATTCCGTAATCAATTTACTTCCCTGAAAATTTACCAACATTGTGTCCTCCTCTCCCCTACCTAACGTAAAAATCATGATGCGACCACTCATTTTCTATGCAAATGATTACTTTTAAGTCAGCGATGGTTGATGACGACGGTCTTGGGGACACGCCGCGTTACAAAACACTCCCACCTGCACCTGTTCGTGCAAAAATGGCAGGGCCTCAAACAATTTGGACAAATTACCTCGTTTGGAAGTACACCGTGTTTTCTGAAAAATTCTAAGCTTGCCTGATTATCTTCAAAAGAAAGTTTAATAATTTTGTGAGGAACTAGACTGCAACCGGTGCACAATGAAGCCATTATTACACTGCCGTGTTCTGCTTACGGTCAAGAGTTCAAAAATTAAATATGAATATATAAATAATACAACAAAATAAAATAACCTAACCTAACCTAACCTAGACTAAGATAACGTAGCATAATATATAAAATATATTATATCATAATATAATCTAACCAAACCTAACCTAACCTAACCTAACCGGAAAACCAGAATCATCCGAAACAAATTTTTCGGCCATGACGTCATCAAATATATTTAAATAAAATAATACAGCATCGCAAGGAATGTCGACGCCACCCTTATTGACGTGGCTGGCATGGCGTGTTGCGAGTATATGCATTCTCGGAGATAATGTCGAATTAAGGCAGAAACATAAGGTTTTCGATGTCAGAGTATCAAATCGAGTGCCTGAAGTGTTGAATGTCTTCTTTATCACGTCTGTGACACACCAGGTACGGATAATTATACACGATGTGCTATGTTTGCAGAGTGAAGATTATGGTCTTCACTGGTGCTATGGTTCGTGTATTTGTTTCCCAACTGAAAAATAATTATTTGCGGAGAAAATGAGTGGTCGCATCATGATTTTTACATTCAAATACCCTGTATTCAAAAAAAAAATCCAAAAAATCGCATTTTACCTAGTTCTGGAATAACACCCCTACCTACCTACCTAGGTATTCATATTGCAAAAATATCCAAGAATTGATTAAAATTCCTTGAAGCACAAATATACTTAATTTACAAGCATCCACAATTAGCATTGAGCAATTACCTAAACCATTACCTAGGTGAAAAGATAACCCAACGGCCCAAATATAGGTAATCATACGATGCTAGCATGTGAGAGCAACTTCAAGTTCCACTGGTCCCTCTTCCCTGACGCAATCGAGCTAATGTGGGTTTGCACAATGTTTAACATAACTCCTTACCGAAAACACACACATAAGTCACTGCAGAATCTGGCACGTGTCGGCAAAACGCTACGCTGCATTAATATCAGCATCTCCGACCTATCAACCTTCTCATTTCCACATCAAATCAGCGAACCACCACAGAAATCCAACGCAAAACAAGACCCGCTACGGACCAACGCTGACCTAATTTCAAGGTTCCCAACAACACCCCAATGTGTCATACTACAGAGCACCATAAGAAAGATAATTGCTTCCAAAAAATTATACCATATGACGTCATTGGAGGATATTTCAGCCTTATGGTCGGCAGATCGGAATTCTCCACCTTAGAAGCGATGGAGGATTCTGAAGAAGTATGGAGGGAGCGAGCTTGCGGATTCTGAGCTGAACAGCATAAGCGTAGGAACAGGCGGGCGGGGACCGAGGTGTCATGGGCGCATTTGCTTTGCACTTTTCTCCTGCTCAGAGATGATACCTCTTATATTTATCTGATCTGAGCCATTGATCCCGTCATAGGCGCAGCCAAGAAAGCCTGGCCCCATTCAACTTAGCAACTGCAAATACACTAGATCAAGCAAGATATTTTGAGATTTTCAACATGCAACACCAGAAAAGCTATCTTTGTTTCATCATCTTTAAGTTGGTCGCCCCTATAACTAAGTCCTGGCTGCGCTTCTGAACCTCACGGTGTTATAATTGGCGTCAAAATCGGCTCTGTCCCCCTGTCCACTTCTTTGGCTGTTTTTACGCCATACAAAAAACACCTTGTTCTAAGTACCTTTCATTTGTGTGTATGGATGTGAACCAAATGCCACGAGGACAAGAAAAAGGCGGGCGAATTATACTCTTGGATGCGGCCAGGGGAGGGATAAAGTTGAAGTTGAATTACAGGTGCAAAGCCGCCATGGTTCTCCCCATTCTTTAACTTCGGAAAATTTGTTCCGCAAGTTAATTAAACTTCGGCAAATTAATCCAACTTCGGCAAATTTGCGAGCTCACTTGAAGCTTCCAGAAGTGCCCTTAACGCTCACTGAGTAAGCAGACGTTCAACGAGTCAACCGCTCCGTGGGAGGGTGGTGCCACTGCAACGGGCCACGACCAAGGTCGTGGCAAAATCGAATCGTATACTGAATTTAATATTGAATAAAGGACTTTGGGCGAATCGCATCATATTGAATTGTGAACAACGTCCGAAAACAGCGACCCTTGTGCATGCAGTCACAGCGGACGGCTCGTGCAGTTTGATCCAGCAGATGGCTCCAACAAGAAGCAAACATACCAACTAAATCAATATCATGCAGCAGATTCATGTAGCTATGCATGATAAGATAATGAAAACAACTTACTTACAAATGCTTGACTATGCATATGAACTTACTCCATGACATGAATTTAGTAACAATTGGTGTTTGTTGCTGATGTAGCGAGCAGCGGTGTAGCTAGCATTTGGTCCACGGGGTGGGGGTGGGGACGAACAACTGAAAAGGGACCCCATACCATCCTAGTTCCTTTCCCTCAACTTTTCCGAAATCCCTCGGATTTCGGTCGCTTTATTTTCGAAGATCCCTATATGTGTAATATATATATATATATATATATATATATATATATATATATATATATATAGGTAGTCGCCGGGTCGAATATATGTAGTCGCCGGGTCCGAACAATGCAGTCGCCGGGTCCGAACCGCAAACACGCCTGACAGCTTTCAGTCCAACCCGCACGGGCGGACCGCACGTCCGCCCGCGGCCAGCTTTATTCTCACACTCCCGCGGCCGGGGGTCTTTTGGCGCGAAAGCAACAAGCCAATCGGAAGGCACGCGTTGCCTTGGCGACGCGCGGGACCATGACGTCACCCGTCTACACTCTATAAACCTTGAAAAAAGGAGTGCACACGCACTCAACGCACATGACCTAGACATGACACCGGAGCGAAATGGCACACGATGTATCGCCACGCTGTTCGAACTATCGTCACGAGTGGTCGTCAGCAGCATGGCAACGGGTTTATCCGCAACACAAAGACTGATGTCGCGACTGCGCAAGACCGTCGCAAGTCTTAATAGGGTACGCACTAGATTTCAGCACAAGGCATCTAACACTCGCCATAGGCGTCCAAACGACTGAAGCGTTCCACAATCCGCACAGACATTACACAGTTTCACAATGTGGTGTAGACCCGAAACAAACCGCCATCCACTAACGCATCCCTGGCGGGATCCTCATTTCCGCCCAACGCTAGTTATAACAATTGGTACACTAGCATCTTATTCTAACATCGCGCAACCTCACATCATACACGCGTTTACACTGTAACTAACGACTATTCTAACAACACCCAACCAGGAGCTCGCTTAACCCGACTCGATCGTCGCAACACAGTTAGCGGTACACTCGGGGGAAGTCCAGGCCCGGGGTCACCTGTCACTGACCCCACTCCCTCCACGGATGGGACAATATCAGGGCTTTCTATTCCTAAGTTAACCGTAGTGCCCGTCAACGCCGATTCTCTCCTGACAGCGGGGCACCCATCCCCTTCTTCCCTCTGAACGGAAGTTGCTTGGGTGGGACCCAGATCGCCGCTGTTACTGTCGTCACCACCAGCCGCTAACGCATCCGCGCCGAGATCCCCACTTTCCCCAACGACGCGAGTTCCGAGAGCGGTGCTTCGGGAGGAAGGATGTGAACACCCTTCGCCTCCAGATTCCAGCACGCCAGGTCGGAATATGCCACATCGAACGGGTGGTGCGGGTGACCCAACCCCGGACGCCGGGGCGAGCGGCTCACCGACGCCCTGCCTCTCATCATCTACACTCAAGCCACGTCCTGCTGGTGTGTCTGTTACACCAGCTGCACATCCAGGCACTGCATCCCTGGTCACCTGAGCGGTCGTTGGTTGCAGTCTGTTATGATGCACTAGAATCGTCTTTCTGCTCCCGTGCAGACGTATCCGATAATTTACATCACACACTCGGCTTAGGACTGTTGCCGGCTTCTAGGGGCGGACAAACTTATAATACTGACCTCTCGGCACGACACTCTTATACAACAGGAACTGATCACCAGCCTGAAAGGTATGCTCGCTCAGCTTCTTTTCGTAGGCTCTCTTGTTGCGCGCGTGTCGCCTATTCGACGCAGCGATCCCAAACTCTCTCGCTTTGCGCAGACTGGTACACAGGTTGCCCACGTACTCGGACACCGTCCGATATTTCGCCACCGTAGGCGCGTGCAGATTCGCTTCCGCTGGGAGCCGGGGCTCTCGAGCGAACATGAGAAAGTAGGGCGAATAGCCGAGCGACGAATGCACCTGGGACCGATACCCGAGCATCAACAGCGGCAGATGAACATCCCATTCCGAATGATTGTCATCTAGATATCTCGCCAACATCGTGATGATAGTCCGCATTAGCCTTTCCACCTTTGAGTTACCTTCGGGGTGGTACGCGAAGATCCGTGATTTTTCAATGCGGAAGATACGGCAGGTTTCCGTCATGACTGACCCTACAAAATTCGCGGCGCAATCGGAGTGCAAGCGCCGTGGACAGCCGAACCGAGCGACAAACTCGTTCACAATGGTCGTCGGCACTGTTGTTGCTTTCATATCCGGAAGAGGATACATCTCACACCAGCGGGTGAAGTGATCACACACAACCAACAGATGCTTGTTCCCGCTTCCGGTAATCGGCAGACCGGTTAAAAGTCAATGGAAATCATATCAAAAGGTTCATCTGAGTACAGCTCACCAAGGGATGCACGTGGCCGCGGGATCGGTTGACTATGTAAGGTGCACTTCTGGCACTTGCGACAAAACTCCTCGGTTTCTGCCGACATCTGACTCCACCAGAACCGAATCCTCGCCTGGGCCAACAATTTATCGGCCCTAAAATGTCCTGTTGGACCAGCATGGAGCGAGGTTAGTACTCCAGGCACCGGCTGCCTTGGAACCACCAGCTGCAAACGCTCGCTCTCACCAGCGCGTGGCTTGTACATTCGATACAAAATGCCATCAATCAACTGTAGTCGTCTCCACTGCTTAAACAGTGGCCTAGAGGAACCTGACACCGTGGTTCGTCGCGGCTTAACTCCAGCCGACAAATGTTTCCCAATTTCGCTTATGCTAGGGTCCTTATCCTGTTCCTGTCGCAGATAACTCAAGGACCAGGAGAAAGCATCCACCTCGCGAACTGACTCAGCTACTTCGCCGGTCTGTGTCTCCGCATCCACTCTGTCTGCCGGACGCCTACTCAGCGCGTCCGCCACCGGATTCTGCACACCCGGGCGAAACACTATCTCATAATCAAACTCGGACAAGATCTCAAACCAACGAGCGAGCATGCCGGAAGGCTGCTTGAAGTTTATGAGCCATTGCAGGCTGGCGTGGTCGGTACGAATCCTAAGCTTACGGCCCAACAAATAGTGCCTAAACTGCTGCACGAACAGAACGCACGCTAGCAACTCTTTACGAGTTGTACTGTAATTACGTTGGGACTTGGACAATTTCCGACTCGCATACGCCAGCGGTTTCTCTTCGCCATCCTGTTCCTGCAGGAGAACGGCTCCAGCACTCAAGTCCGAACAATCACAGTCCAGAATGAACATACCAGCGTCCGCGCCGAACCTGGGCAGCGAAATCACAGGCGAAGTCGACAGCGCCACCTTCAGTGCTTCGAACGATGCTAGCGCCTCCTCTGACCAACTAAACTTTACGTCTTTCTCCGTCAGCGAAAACAGCGGCGCTGCCATCTCAGCGAACGATCGCACATACTTCCGAAAGAACAATGCTAGCCCTAGAAAACTACTCAACTCTTTTGGGGTGCGTGGAGTGGGCCACTCAGCCAGCTGCCGGATCTTTTCAGGGTCAGCAGACAAGCCCTCGGGGATCAATACATGACCCAGAAATGTTACTTCCGTTCGGAACAACTCGCACTTTCCCGGATTCAACGTAAGACCTGCCTGCTGTAGCCGTTCCAACACAGCATCCAGCTTAGTCAGGACATCATCAAAGTCTGCTCTATGCACTATGACGTCATCAAAATAGTTCACGCACGACAGGGGACGCAAATCACCTAAAACTATATCCAGCAGACGCGCACACGTAGACGGGTCCGACTTGCACCCGAATGGCATACGAACAAACCGATGTGCACCGAATGGAGTCACAATCGTAGTCTTATCTCTATCCCGTTCATCAATGCTTACCTGAAAATACGCGGAGAAGACGGGAGGAGACGGAGAGAAGAAGACGGAGGAGGGAAGAGATCCGGACCACACGCGGCGACTGAATATTGTTTGGCAATATTCAATCGCGGCACGCTTGAAAAGACCTAGCTTATAGCTGGCGATCGAGCACGAGAAGCCACCCGCTGCCCCAAAGACCCCGACCCCCCCCCCCTCCCAGCTGTCTCGTAGGTGTCCTTATTAGGGCATCTACGGGAAGCTCCGCCCCCGGACCACTAGTTAGTTGTCTGCCGGATTAGCCGGCCGGCGCCACTAGTTGGTTGCTCGCCGGAATAGCCGGCATAGCCCCCCTCCCATCCCCCTTCGGCCCAGCGGTGCTCACCAGCACCGTCGGGAAACCGAATTGTAGCAGCGGTCGGCTTTGATTGTTTTTGTCCCATCTCACCCACTAGGTTAGAGCCAGCAGAGGTACCTTCCTGGTTTAATGGGTCGTGCTAGCGGCCTTTGGCCGTGACTGCGCCCACCTCTGTTGGCTACTCCCATCCCTCCAAGCACTATGTCTCTCTACCCCTTTAGCACTACACTTCTCTTCATACTTTTCCTTGCAGCACCCCTTCAGGGTGCCTCTCTTGTCAGCACCCCTTCAGGGCGCCCTTCCCACACTCAGTCACCCCTCCCCTCTCCTCAGGGGTCCAACCCCGCACCGGCATGGCCGGGGACCCCCCGCCCCCCACGGAGGGCGGACGCCGGCCGCGCCCAGGAGCCCGGGCTCCCCCGCCGCGAGATCCCCCAGACGAAGAATCCTTCGTGCTGATAGCACGGAAGGAGGGGTCCTGGGACCGCACGTCCCCCTTTGCAGTGGCCAAGGAGCTCGACAGATGGACAGGAGGGGTAGTGGCGGCCCGCACCATCCGGTCGGGCGCCCTACTGGTACGGGTTCGTGACACAACCCAGGCCAGGGCCCTCCTTCTTTTACGCCACTTCCTGGACCACCCTGTTGAGGTAGTGGTAGCCGACCGCCTCAACAACTCTTTCGTTACGGTGTTCGCCCCTGAGTTGGCACACTTACCAGAAGAGGAGCTCCTCGAGGAGCTGCTACCGCAAGGCGTCTGCGAGGTCGTCCGCCTGGGGTGCCCCTCAGCATCGACCCCGAGCCCCCTTCTCAAAGTGGGGTACCGGTCACTTCGCCCCGCCGACTCATCTCTATGCAGGGTACCTGCGGTACCCCTGCCGTCCATGGACCCCACCCCCTAAGCGCTGTGGATTCTGTCAGAGGTATGGATACCACAGTGGGGTCTGCCGTGCCCGCAACCCAGTGTGCGGCCATTGTGCCGAGGCACATCCCACGGCCCAGTGCGAGGCCCAGGAACCGCGATGCGCAGCCTGCGCGGGCCCTCACCCCGCCTCCTACCCCCGCTGCCCAGTCTGGCTGGATGCCAAGGCACACCAGCAGCGACCCCGGACAGCCCCCCCCCAGCTCCGCCCCGCCGCAGGGGCCACCCTCAGCCTGGGGTCAACCGCATCTTCAGCCTCTCTGGCCGACCCCGGCCGAGGCGGCCGTCCGCCCGCTGACCCGTGCGCCCACGCGCAACGAGCACCCGCTCAACCACCCCAATCCCACACCGGACTCACGCCCTGCTCTCGCCGCTGGATCATCCGCCTCCAGGCCCCCCGGAGTAGATCGGCCGCCATGCCCCCACGGGATCAGGCCCCCTCTGCACCGCCCCTCCAGGACCACCCCAGCACCCCCTCCACCCAGCCACCCTCTCGGGCTCAGGCCACCCCGGCGACCTCCCCTCAGGTCCTCCCATCTCCCTCCACCTGCCCATCGCAGTCCTCTCAGGACAGTCCTGACCCCCCTCCGCATGCTCAGGAACCCCCCAGGGACCCAGAGCAGACAGCCACACCAGAGTCGTCTGAATATGAATCAGACGACTCTGCCTCACCATCACCGCCACACACGCGGCTGCGGGAGCGTGATCACAACCAATAATGCAAACACTCACCACTGAATTCTTGCTTCAATGGAATACGAGGTCACTCATATCCCATTGGGCAGAATTCAAGGAATATATTATCAAAAATAAATCATTGGTAGCCGCCGTTCAGGAGACCCGATGGCGCGACAACTACCCATATAATTTTAACATCTATGGCTATTCTCTCTATACCAACAACGTAAATTCTACACCCCGCGGCGGCGTGGTTGCTCTATTTATCTCAGACACCCTCCTTCATCGTCAGATCAACATTGCTAATAACCTAAATTGTATTGCTGTTTCGGTCCAAATTGCACAACTAGAGCTTACTATACTCTCTCTTTACCTCCCACCTTCTCTTACACTATCCTTATCTTCTGTGACCAACCTTTTCGGCCTCCTTCCTCACCCCTGTCTGGTACTGGGTGACTTCAATGCCCATCACCAGGCTTGGGGCTGCCACTCCACATCACCTCGCGGACATCACATCGAAACTCTCCTCAACACCCACAACATGGTCTTTTTAAACGACCAAACACCCACACACAACACCGACATCGCCCCTTTCCGTCCATCCGCCATTGACCGGTCTTTGGCTACAGCCTCTATTTCACCCCTCTTCTCTTGGCATGTTCAACCCGATCCCCACTTCAGCGATCATTTTCCCATTCATGTCATTCTTGAACGCTCAGCCCAAGCTAGAGATTATTTATTTCTACCCCGCTGGAATGTTCGCAAAGCGAAATGGTCAACTTTTTCACAAGAAATTGACATCGTCTTTCCTCCGCATTCACACCCCCAATATCAGCCCTTCTTGACACCATGCTACTCGCGGCAGAAAATCATGTCCCCCACACTCGTCGCCCCCCCTCCGGTCGTCACCACGTGCCGTGGTGGAACGACGAGTGTCAACGCGCCGTCGCTCGGCGGCGGCGGGCTGAGCGCAAATTTCGAAAAACCTTACCCCACAAAACATGTTAGAAGCCCGCGAGGCTAAAGAACGTTGCCAGCAGACTATCCTAGCGGCCAAAAAACACAGCTGGCAACTTTACTCAAACTCGTTCAATCGATTTACCCCCATCGGCCAAATTTGGTCCAAAATTCGCTCTTTCACAAATGGCAGATCCCCACACCGCGGATTCCCACCAGTGACAATTAATCATCGCAACATCACAGAACCCTCAGACGTCGCGGAACACTTTGCCACCTATTATGCTGACATCTTCTCAAACGCACAATATTCACAGCACACCACCGACTTCTTACGAACCACTCTCGCCACCTGCAACTTTACCTCGGACAACACTGAATCATATAATGCCCCATTTACTCCCTATGAGCTAACCTTATCCCTTTCCAATGTAACCAACACTTCCCCTGGCCCTGACCAATTGGCATACCCCTTCTTCCAAAATCTATCCGACGCCGGAAAAGAAAATCTCCTCTCAGCACTAAATCAATTATGGACTGACGGCACTTTTCCCCCTTCCTGGTCTACTAGCACTATCATTCCTATCGCTAAACCTCGCAAACCTCGCGACCTTCCCTCTAGCTATCGACCTATCTCTCTCACTAGTTGTGCCTCTAAAATCTTTGAGCGCATGGTCAATGGTCGAATCAGAGTACACCTCGAAAACAACAACATTCTCTCCCCCTTTCAAAGCGGATTCCGACCCAGACACAGCACCGCCGACAACCTCTTCCAACTAGTTGATTTGATACAGCGCGGCTTCATGAAAAAATATGAAACCGTCGCACTTTTTCTCGACTTGAAATCCGCATTCAATAAAGTACACAGTTCGGCCCTACAAATCAAATTACATCGTATTGGCATACGAGGCAGAATGGCAAAATTTATCTCCAACTTCCTCGCTGATAGAACATTCACCGTCCGCTGCGGAAATATCCATTATCGGCCCCAGAAACTCGATCAGGGCGTCCCACAAGGCAGCGTGCTATCTCCACCCTCTTTCTTATCATGATTAACGATGCTCTCGCCGACCTCCACAACATAGCCCCCTGCCTAAAATACTCCATTTACGCCGATGATCTGGCCAATATGGTGCACGCACCCTTCGGCAGACAAAGCAAATTATCTTATGCAGCGCGCCATGAATCAAATTGATTCCTGGTGCTCCCTTTGGGGACTGCAAATCTCCCCCGCAAAATCCGTCACAATGCTTTTCTCACGGCTCCACACGTACATCCCACCTTCTACTCAGCTCCGCTATCGCGAACAAATTATCCCTCTCCAAACCACATTCACATATCTTGGCATCATTCTAGACAAAAGTCTTTGTTTCGGCCCTCATATTGCTTATCTAAAACAACGCTGCGCAAAACGGCTAAATCTCCTGCGCTGCATCTCCGGTCGCGACTGGGGTCAGACAGAGCTACCCTCAACACATGTATATCGCTCTGATTCGCTCCGTCCTGGAATACAATGCGTTTATCTTCGATCATATATCTCCGTCACACATCACAACACTTGAACGCATACAAAATCACGCTCTTCGCCTCATCACCGGAGCACACCGCACTACACCCATTACTAGTCTCCGGGCTGAGGCCCACCTCCCCAGTTTACAACACCGCAGAACACTCCAACTAGTCAGATACCACTTTTGGACAACAACACAGCTCAACCACCCTGCCACCCCCGCACTCACTAAACCTCCCTTCAGACGTACCTATAATAGGAACAAACACAACATTGGCTTACATTTGAAACATGTCCTTACTCTCGCACTCAAATTCCCCAAGGTAACCCTCGGCAAATTCCCTCCCCTTCTCCCGTTTTGGCACATGTATCATCCCAAGCTCGAATATCTCTTCCACCAAAACAAAAAATTACTTTCCCCCATCGAAACCCAACAAACATTTTTCGAATATCAAGCCGCCCACCCCCATCATACATACTTCTACACAGACGGCTCCCGTACCACCGACGGTACGGGAGCTGCTTGGTGCGGTGGACCCAGCTTTGGCCAAATAAAATTAACACCACACCACTCGGTTTGAGGAACTAGTCGCAATCTACGTCTATCTGCACCACATCATTCAACACCACATCTCCACACCAACCATCATCTGCACCGACTCACGTTCTTCCATCGACGCTCTCGCAGCCATACACAACACCACACACCCCACACTCCACGCTATCCGGGAACTCTATCACACACATCATGTCCACCTTCACCTCACACTGCTCTGGATCCCTGGCCACATGGGGATTCCGGGCAACGAGCGGGCAGATGAGCTCGCACGTCGAGCCATCGATCTCCCACCCACGCCCAACCTCCCAGTCCCCCCCTGTGAACTTCTATCCCTCACCAACCGATTATTCAACACATATCTCCAGGCATGCTGGAATCACAACACTACTCACTTGCACCATATTAAACCCCTTCTCGCCAAATGGCACTCTTCCAGACAACTCACGCGATCACACGAGATCCACCTTGCTCGACTCCGACTCGGGCACACGAATCTCACGCATAATTTCCTCTTTCATCGACCTCTCCGCGCTCCGCCCTGCCAAACATGTGGTGTTCGTAACACTGTGGAACATTTCTTGCTTATTTGCCCAGCCTACCAACTACAACGTCGCCCACTTCTTACCTACATTGCGCAAAATCGTCTTCCACTTTCACTACCAAGCCTCCTCGGTGACAAGCACCCGGACCTCATTGACATACTATTCACATACTTGCACGGCACGAAACTTGAGGAAGTAATTTGAAGTCAAACGCTATCATCTATCTCCATCGTCGCTAAACACATACATATAGGTTGTATCACACTAGGTAGGCAGAGACCGATCCAATGTGGCCAAAATGGACGGTTCTCCTTATAAATTGCGCTTGGTTTTTCACCTTCGGGTTTTCCAAGCTGCTTGGTTTTTTCGCCTCTCAGGTTTTGCCAAGCCTTAACTAAAACATACACCTACACACACAAGGCCGGGCCCGACGTCCACGACTCGCCCTGGACGTCGGGCCTTTGCTTCGCTTTTTCGGTCGCAGGTGGGCAGTGGAGCCTCTCCGCAGGTTACGATGCTGCCCACCCTCCAAGTGTACTTCTATGCGTCGTGTATGTACGTGTGTCTGTGTATGTTTCACCCATGTATGTGTGTCGGACTTTACGCCACGTTCCTTGCTTGTCGGCGTCTCATCTTTCTTCGCTTTCTTAATTGATATAACCGGATGCCATATAAGCCGGATTAACGTATCCCTTTCCTTAACGTAGCATATCTCTAGCGGATGGCACTCGGCCTCTGCTAAAGATAGAAAAAAAATGAAAATACGCATTATTCAAATCTAGGATACACCACATCTTCGATCCTGCCAAGATCTGAATAGTGTCGTCAATCCTCGGAATCGGATATGACGAGGGCGTCGTCACGGCATTCAACTGTCTCATGTCAGCGCACATCCTGTACTGCCCAGACTTCTTCCTTACCAAACATATGGGGGAAGCCCATCCCCCTCCATCAGACTCCTCGAGAACTCCTTGTTCTACTAATGTCTCGATTTGCGCCCTCACCTCGTTCCGCAAATGGGGTGGTACACGCCGGGCCACCTGACTCACAGGCGCATGGTCACCAGTATCAATCGTATGCGTCGTCACCGTGGTGTGACCCAAATGACCATCAAACATCGACTTATGTTTGTCAATAACTCGTCTGACCGCCTCCTTCTGTGCGTCTGACAATGGGGACTTACTCAGGTCAATATGCCCACTTGGTTCTACGTATTTCGAAGCTGGCTCGCCGTCACTACCCCAGGAGTACAAGCTGTGCTCGCCGAACCCCACCTCAAGTTCGCCAATTTCCGAGCGTCTAGGAATGCTAATTGGCTCCGTCGTAATATTACGGACGACAAATGGGACAGAACTCCCTACTACATCGACCACTGCTGGAACAAACTCGAGACCACAAATGTTCAACGACGGCTCCACTACAGCTGAGCCTATGTAGTCACAATTGGGCACCCATGCCCTCAGAACTGTTTCCTCACCCGGTGCAATTATGACACTACTCGACATCACCAAACGACCAACTGACACGGCCTCCGCCGACACCGAGCGAACTGACTCAGCCGGGGTTAATATCAATCTCCTTCTCTTCATATCAATCACGCATGGACAAACTCGCAGAAAGTCAAGCCCCAGTAGGCACGGCACATCTATGTGGTCCGACACGAAAACACTCATGTTCACTGGCATTCCGTCAACATGGAAGCACAGGGTGGCTTTGCCTCCAGTGGCAGCTCATCTCGTAACGCCGTCTTGGCCCGCACTGCAGTCTTACGTAACCTCGGGGAATTTGGCAAAAGGTCGAACGCTGCTTGGTTCAGAATACTAATGTTGCTGCCTGTGTCCAGCAGACATTTACAATCGACTCCCGAAATCTTAGCCACAAATGTCATGTCTACGTTCAGCGAAACCCCTCGGTCGCCTGAGTCACCGTCGGTTATGTTCGCTCCCCTCCCGGTTTCTCTCCAGGTCCTTTTGTCCTTTCAGGGATCACATCCTCCCAGCTTACTCCTCACGGCCTTTGACTGGGTCCGGGTCCCTCCATGGCCTCTCGGGTGGACCCGCGAGTTTCCCGAATACCTCCCACACACCTCTGGCACGTGCCCCTGACAACCGCATTTCGGGCACCTAACATCTCGCTTGTCACAGTTATACCTCATGTGACCAGGCTGACCACAGGCGTAACACTCGCGCGGCCTACGCACAGGTCCACTGGACCTGAGTCCAGTCTGGACTTGGAGCTCTAATTCGGCTATCCTCTTCTCTAACCGAGCAACAGCTGACGCTTCAGGCTGGGCCCCCCTTGCAGCCATCTGGCGCACCGGCTGCATCACGTGCCGAGCGGCACTGCACACGTGACGTACTTTTGCCACTGCATCCTCAAAAGTACTCGCTCCCGATGCGACAACAGGCGAGTACAGGTCGCCTGGAAGTGCCGACAGGAAATGGTTGTATAGCAGACCCTCCAATGCCTGTCCTGGGAATGCTTGAGACACCATCTTCTTAAGCCGTATCACAAACGCATCTAGCGACTGGGATGGGTCGTACCTGAGATCCATAAGGGCCACATGGTGGTCCACAGAGCTACCACTGCTGAAACTCCCCTTCAGGCCGAGCTCAACTTCACTATAAGACTCCTTCTGTCGGGCACCAAGGGCATCGAACGCATCCCTTGCGATTCCTGTTAGACACAATGGCAACATATCCAACTTCCGGCTCTCGTCCCAATCATGAAGCCTACTGAACCTCTCATAGTCGTCCAAAAATATCTGCACCGAGCCACCTCCGTCGAAGCTTGGCATACCAACCATAGCAAACCTTGGCTCCATTCTGCTAGTTCCAATGGGCTTCAACTACAGACTTGTGAACACGGCTTATACTCGTCACTCGACACTTCCAATATCCAAACGCGTCTGGCTCGACTGAATCACGCCACGCGCCTCATCAAACCGACATATATTCCTCGCCTTGACAAGGCACTCACGGTTCCGACGCTGAGAATCGCACGCAGGAGTTGCGAGTCAGTCCTTCTGCGTAGGGCCTGAGCCGTGTCCTCGAGATGCCACGTTGCTACGCGGAGTCGTTACGTCATCTCAATCAGCTGGCGCGCAGACGAGTACTGGAGGCGCCTGCTAGTCTGTCGTTGCTAGGCGACCACAGCACTCACCAGAACCTGTATCTGGCAGGGCCGCCATCTTGCAATCGCCGTACATCTTGCTCGCGACCCCCAAACTCATCACTTGCACGCAATCCTTCTGTGTAAGTGAATCCTCCGCTCCTCAGTTCTCAGTCAGCCGCAACACTCAATCGAGTCATCTGGCTTCCGTCGTGCGAGTCAGACGATCCGAAAGCTGTCAATCCGACCGCTGCCACCAATGCAGTCGCCGGGTCCGAACAATGCAGTCGCCGGGTCCGAACCGCAAACACGCCTGACAGCTTTCAGTCCAACCCGCACGGGCGGACCGCACGTCCGCCCGCGGCCAGCTTTATTCTCACACTCCCGCGGCCGGGGATCTTTTGGCGCGAAAGCAACAAGCCATTCGGAAGGCACGCGTCGCCTTGGCGACGCGCGGGACCATGAAGTCACCCGTCTACATATATATGCATATGTATGTATGCATGTATGTATGTACGTATGTTTACATGGCTATTTGGCAAAGATGGTTAAACATGTGGGGAAATTAGGTACCCAGCGCTAGTGTCGCTAATGCGACACATCCAACCAAGATCCAACAGTCCGATAAAGACAAGTTAGAAAAACAAACCATTTCGGTGCCGACAACAACCAAGAAAATGAAACCTATTACCAAAAAGCAAGGGACATTAACACACCTCTAATGAAGACATTCATTTTATTAGCTCGAGTAAAATACGAGTGATCATCTCGGTGGACACAATTGTTTCTTTCTGTTACCCGCTACGTTCGGACATAGTTTAATAGGGGCGGTGTTCATGATAAGGATGGGCTCACATCGTTGCGCCGTTTCAACAGCGACATGCTTTCTCAAAATGAAGACCAGTGAATACCGGTGGGAAAAATAAGAGCAAGATTTGGGGACAGGGGAAGGACTCGCAACATGCACGACCAACTATGCCCAAGACACAGCATCCTGTAAGTTACTTTCTTTCTCTCCACTTAACCAGTGTCACCAGATTCCCAGGGAAAGCAACTGCCATCGCTAGAGCGGCCGTGATAACAGCTATCGTTGGGCTGTTTGTTTCGCCATAGCTGGAGCGACAGTAGCTGCTGTAGCAGCTGTAGTCAGGCCACTGGGACAGCTGTGGCCGCTTGGGCGGTCGTCATCGCCAGAATGACTGTGCCCACCCCAGTGAACATGCCGACAGCGGCCCGACGTCGGCACGATATTCGGCCCTACGTCGGGCCGATGTCGGACGCTAGCGGCCCGCTGTCGGCTGGGGAGTGGAATCTCCGCCCATGCCGACATTCAGCCCCGACACTCAGCCGACATGTAGCCGACGTGGGGCCGATGTCGGAAAATGTCGTTTTGCTGTTTCGACGCCAGCAGTCCGTTGTCGGCTGGGGAGTGCAATGTTGGACGGAGGCCCGACGTCGGCTGACCGCTATTAAGATGCCGAACTCAACCAGACATATGCTATGTTCCAGGCCAGTTTGCCGATGTCGGGCCGAGAGGGGCACGATGTCGGTATGTCGCTTACGAGATGCCGAGCTCGCCCCGACACATGCCGACAGTGGACCGACATCGGCATGTTTACTGGGACAGGGGCAGCCGCCGCCTCTGAGGTAGCGGTGGGTAACCTTCCCAGTCCTTAGCAGCACTTATGGCTCTCAAGGATGTCCTATGTCTGAGGCTGGCCCTCAGTATTCCTCGCACCCATCGTCAATTTTCAATGACTTTCTTAACTCTCGGGAGGCCCCGATCCCTCAGATGCCTATCCTAAAGTTCAGGAACATCCAAGTCCAATCCTCTCTGGCTCTCATGGGACCTATCCATCCGTCAGGAGCTCTTTCAACTTGCATGTGCCATTCCCAGTCCTCGACAAACCTGTCTAGCTTTCAGGAGAATCCTGCAGCTCCGAAATAGACCTCAAAATGTTTGCGATAGCAATCATCGCCAGCTTTCGGAACTCTTCTTAGCTCTTAGGTGGCTCTGTTCATCACTCAGTGTTCCTCCCAAACCTCAGGATCATCACAGTCCCGTCCGCTCTAGCTCTCAGGGGACTTCCCCAGTCCTCAACAATATTTTGGGCGAGCAAGGACATTCTACCTCTGAAACTGCCTCTCAGTATTCCTCCTCATCATCGCTAGTCCTGAGAAACTCTCTATGGATATCAGGGAGCCATGTTCTTTTCATAGCGACCCCTTCCAGCTCCTTGAGCATCCCAGTCTAGACCTTTCTATCATTCAGTGACCATTTTCAAACGTCAGGGGTCCTCCCCAGCTGCTAGAGGCCCTTCACAGTCCTGTATTTCTAGCTTCAAGGGCTTTCTATTTCTGACGCTGGCCCTCAGCATTCCTCATAACCATCGTCAGACTTAGGGACACTCCTTAGGTCCCAGGGGCTCTGTTGGCCCTCAAGGGCCCTCTCAAGCTGCTATGGGCCCTTCATAGTTATCGACAGCTCTTGTCGTTTGAAGAACATTCTAGCTCTGACGCTGGCCCTCGGGGATCGCCAGCCAACAGGGACTTTTTAGATTATCTCAGGGCACCTTGTTCATCAATTCGGGCCGCTTTCAACCTCAGAATAATCACAGTTCAGTCCTCTCGGACTCTCGCGAGATCCTCTTCATCCCTCATGGCCCTCTCCTGCTACTTTTAGAGGACCATCACAGTACTTAATAGTCCTGTCTAGCTCTCATCTCTGGGGAATTTCAGATCTGAGATGGGCCCTGACTAGTCCTTTCAGTGTTTAGGAGTCCTGTTCATCACTCAGGGCCCTTTCAAAGCCGAAGAGCGTCTCAGCCCTCTCTGGCCCTCAGGCGCCCTGTTTATTCCTCAGCTGTTAGGGCTCCGTTCCAACTGCTACTCTCTTTCCAGCTGGCATGGGCATTCCAGCTAGAGCTGTCCCTCTCTTGTCTTCACGGTCCTTGCCAGCCCTCACGGTGGACGTCTTCAGGTCTCAAGGGCCCTTTCCACGCAAACTATGCTCAGGACACTATCTGTCCGGTCGGCGTCCCCTCTTCAAAGGCTTGGGCATCCTCGAGCACACAAGAGGCCCCTGATGCGGTTTCAGCTCCTATAGTCCCAGGGGTCCTTCATACCGGCTTCGGGCCCTCTCCGACGGCCCGGGGTCCTCCAGCGGCTAGCCTTAGCGACCCCAGATGCGGCTATGGGTCCTCTTCGTCGGCGCAATGGCCAGCCTAAGCAATCCAGAGCCTCCTCTCTTTCAATAGCTTGAGGCCTTTGTGCCCCCTTCCAGGCAAGTTTTAACCGTGGGTCAGCCATCAGGTCAGGGAGCCATTCGGCTTTGGCTCCCTGGAGGAGCCCCTCTGGCCCGAATCTCCTCAGGTGGGATTGGACGGATGTGGCGATGGAACCCTAAATGCGGAAGGGCCTTTCCCCCCCCCCCATAACCCCCTTGAAGAACCAACCAATCAACCACCGGTGGATGCCCCCTTCGCTCCCCCCCCCCTGGCTACGCCACTGAACGCTACGCTCCAAGCGCAGACATTTGACTGGTCAGCGATACGATCGCCACGCATTGGACGAAGCGAAAACTAAGATGCTTCATGCATTTAGAAAAAGAAAACTACTCAATCCAAGGCGTTGTTGGAGAAAAACCATGTAGCAGGAAAGTAGTGTATACCACTACCTTATTTCAGGTAAGTTTTTCACACTCATTGAATCGATTTCTGGCCCGTCGTTTTTCTGCTGAAGATGAAGATGAAGATGCACAGTCATTATTTCATGTTCCAGCGGTGAACATCTGACGAGTTTTCTGGTATATCGTTGCCCTGTTAAAAACCATCGCATGGAGGTGATAATGCAGTATAATTATCTGTCGGCTGATGTAAATTTCACCATTTTCCCCAATTCTTTTGGACCGTCACTTTGCCGCCGAATATAAAAACAGCCATTATCCAAAATTCTGCGGTGAACATCATACCAGTTTTCTCCCGCCGAATTTCCTTGCTAACAAACATTGCATTGGGAGATAGTGCAGTTAATTATCCATCAACTGACATAAATTTCACCATCCTGCCGCAATATATAAAATATACATAATCATAAACGTCTTGACATTTCCAAGGCCATGCGTTTTTTTCTTTTCACCCCAATGTTTGCAGTTGCATACTGCTTGAATTGCAACGATATTGGATCCCATACGTCACACGGAGAATAAATGCTAATCACATGGGATATTGCCCCTAGGGCAGCCATGTGCACATGGTTGGACACATTTGCTCACATTTCCTCACACAGATACCTATAGATTCAAAATTTTGCTATGTGGGAAGAGGAAAATTTGGTTCAGATGGCCACTGACAGATATACCTAGTTATGGTATTGGGGGAGGGGGAACCCTGGTGAAAAATGTCATGGGATTGGCACGGTTTCCCCATGGAGCAATCATGTTCCCGATAGCAGTTTCATACTTTGCGATTCATGCATGCATAGTCGCGGTATCAATGCGGGCCATATGCGTAGGAACAGTGTGAGGGGCAGGGGGGCCAAGGCCCACCCACTTTTCAAAGTGTGGGGGGGGAAACAATGGTAGCTGGCCCTCCCACTTTTGAGACATTGCAGCTTCTTAAAAAGCAGCATGCACTCATTTGAATATGTGAAAAACTCCCTGCAATCTAAGTAAAGTATGCACTAAGTAAAATATGCACATATCACATCGCAGCACTTCATTTTTTAAAAGTCATGCACACTTGGACATGACCTTACAACAATGCAACTAATTCAGGAATTGATGTAATGCAACAGATGCATGAATATTCAAACCTTATATTATGTCATGAAAAGACTATAAAAGCAGATGATGTACAATCGGTTTCGGTGGGATGTTCGTGGGTACCCTTAGCATGGCTGGCTCACTAGGAACGTAGGCTGTGACGCTGCACACCAAAAATTACTGGTAGGCTGCGCCGTTTCACAGTTATGAGTTGCATGACAGTCTACCAGCTTCGCCACCGGCCAGCGTCCGAGCCATAGGAATTCGCGTTTGTGGTCGTCACGCGACCATTTGCCCTGCAGCCATGCAGTGGTAAACACGGGTCTTCCCTGTTCCCGCCTTGCATTCCTCTGTCGGCGAAACAACATTGGCAGTTAAACGAGCAGGTTACTCGACTTCTGTCGGTAAACAGCAACTGATAGCTGCGGATTTCTGACTGCAGAAACACAGAATGAGCAGGAAAGGTTGGAAAAAGCTCAGTTGCAAAGATATAGCGAAAGGAGATGGGAGGTTTATGATGTCAATGAAGTATTCTCTGGCCCCAAAACAATAATAGAATGTCCAACATTTATACGTTTTAGAAATGTAGTTCGAACTCTTGCTGGGGTGGCTTTATGAACCAGGATCCAATTGCTAAGAAGAGTTGGTTTCGTGAACCCTGGCCATGATTCCATGAATTACAGTTTTACAGTCTAAATTTGGCAAAGCGCTTCACGTGCCGTCAATACACCGACACGGCGACCCCGGCAGCTCGCTCTCGACCTTATTGTGCCAATTGCCAACTGACCCTCCCAGCCGGGGACTAAAAGCGAGCACGCGAAGCGACTCGGACCCAGCATTGCCAGGACAGCGGAGACTGGTGCACGACAGCGCTCTAGCCAACTAAGCTACCGAGGCGGCAAGTCACAGGGAGACACTTGCTTGCTTAATTCAGATTCATTGGCAAGTCAATTAGTTACTTGATTAAATTGCATCTACTTCATTTAGAATCACATGTTTTAGGGCGCAAGGAATGTGTTGCATGATATCATATTATTTATTGCATATGTTGTGCACTATACTGCAAGCGAAATATTCAAAATTCCGTGGAGATAAAGTATTTCTTCACGCTGATAGCATCCAACTATTTTACCATACAAAGATTTTGCTTTATATTGCTTCATATAAAGTAAAATCTTTGTATGGTAAAAGAGTTATAAAGTCATAAAGTATTAAGGCTTAATAAGAGCCACAGGGGCCCATCTGGGTTAAGCCTATCTAGAAAAGGTACTAGAATGTACATACTCCCACCCCAATCAATCCCTTATCCCAAGTTCCTAGGAAGCTATATATCCCAGCCCATCTAACACCACTCACTTGCTACCGCCTAACACCCTCAATAATCACAAGCTCCTCCCATCACACCCATCGTGCCACCATAGACAACCTCATCAGCATCACATCCCGAGTTGGATGGCATCAGCGTGAAAAAATACTTTATTCGCACGGAATTCTGAATATATCGCTTGCAGTACAGTGCACAACATATGCAATAAATAATATGATGTCATGCAACACATTCCTTGCGCCCTAAAACATGTGATTCTCAATGAAGTAGATGCAATTTAATCAAGTAACTAATTGACTTGTCAATGAATCTGAATTAAGCAAGCAAGTGCCTCCATGTGGGTTGTCGCCTCGGTAGCTTAGTTGGCTAGAGCGCTGTCGTGCACCAGTCTCCGCTGTCCTGGCAATGTTGGGTTCGAGTCGCTTGGCGTGCTCGCTTTTAGTCCCCGGCTGGGAGGGTCAGTTGGCAATTGGCACGATAAGGTCGAGAGCGAGCTGCCTGGGTCGCCGTGTCGGTGTATTGACGGCACGTGAAGCGCTTTGCCAAATTTAGACTGTAAAACTGTAATTCATGGAATCATGGCCAGGGTTCACGAAACCAGCTCTTCTTAGCAATTGGATCCTGGTTCATAAAGCCACCCCAGCAAGAGTTCGAACTACATTTCTAAAACGTATAAATGTTGGACATTCCATTATTATTTTGGGGCCAGAGAATACTTCATTGACATCATAAACCTCCCATCTCCTTTCGCTACATCTTTGCAACTGAGCTTTTTCCAACCTTTCCTGCTCATTCTGTGTTGCTGCAGTCAGAAATCCGCAGCTATCAATTGTTGCTTATCGACAGAAGTCGAGTAACCTGCTCGTTTAACTGCCAATGTTGTTTCGCCGACAGAGGAATGCAAGGCGGGAACAGGGAAGACCCGTGTCTACCACTGCATGGCTGCAGGGCAAATGGTCGCGTGACGACCACAAACGCGAATTCCTATGGCTCGGACGCTGGCCGGTGGCGAAGCTGGTAGACTGTCATGCAACTCAACTGTGAAACGGCGCAGCCTACCAGTAATTTTTGGTGTGCAGCGTCACAGCCTACGTTCCTAGTGAGCCAGCCATGCTAAGGGTACCCACGAACATCCCACCGAAACCGAGTGTACCAGCCAGTACCAAAATACATTCATACTAGAGTTTCACTGTGGTACTTTGACTATGAACATATTTAACATCGGTTTCATTAATATTTCCTACACTATAAAATTATAAAGGCTGAAGACAGTAACGCAGCACAATCAATGCAAGATATACACTTCGCAAGTGCAAGTTCCTTTCCTTGATATTATATAGCGATGTATTATATACATGGAGGCTTGGTCCTTAGCTGGCATACACTTCCACACTTATATGTATTTTGATTATTGAAGCATATAAATTATCGTCAGAAAGATCCATTGTATGACTGTAGTATGGGATAGAACGTAAAAGTTTCCATATTTCAATGGATTTTCACAGTTGGACACAGCACACAGATATCCAACCGTTTCAGTGAGATGTCTGAGCATTCTCGGTACTGGCATCCAACATAGCAAGATACTTATTTCCATCATTTATTATGGTAGCATAGATATAATAATAAAGTCCACACCCTATTATATCAACTTCAAGTGCGAGAACGCCTGTCATAATCTCAGAATCCCCGAGAGGATTATGCGCTCGTGATGCAACCTGACAAGGTCCCACGAGGAGTGATATGAAGAGTGATGATGTAACGAGTAACGAGCGATGCTTGTCATGCGACCTGAGAAGGCACATGATGAGCATGGCAACTGACCTGAGTCGATCTTCAGCTGGGTAACTGCGTAGTGGCATTGACAGTAAGTTAAACATTGAATTCAAATTATGTCGTTCAACAGAAATGGTTCGGTCAGATGGTGAATTCGTGGTATAGGTAACCATCTCTGCTTAGCAAAGACCCTGATCCAAGAATCTATTCCATGAAGACATTTGGATTACAAGTACTAAAAGACCGAATTACAACGGTCGAATTACTATCGGGGAATTACTATCTGGGCTTTTCATCGTCCAGTGATGTGTACGTCCAGATTGAGATTTAAGAACCCCGAAGATAACGGGATGAATTTTGGCCAATTGCGGGGTGTATATTTCTGAACACTACTTGTGGTGCAAGCAGTTAAATGGGCATAGGAAAGTCGATTTTGTACGATGTACTCAACAAACGTCAATGTTAAGCAATAAAATAATTGGGACATACGCAGTGGCGTACCGAAGGGGGCATTGCAGCAGTTCCCATGAGAAGTTGTCGGCCCCCAATAATCGCGCCGGGGTTCGGAAAATAGCGCAAGGCTCCCTAAAAATACTGCTGGTGTCCCCAACAATCGTTCCGGGGCCATACAAATAATATTGCCCCCCCCCCCGAAAAAAGGGGCCATGAACATGGCGCTAGGGGCCCACAAAATCCCACCAATGCCCCTGAAAATCACATTGGAGGCTTCAAAAATCCTTCGGGACCCTAAAATGACGCCGAGGTCTCCAAAATGTGGAACGGGGCCCCTGAAAATACCGATGGGACCCAAAAAGTCGTGCCGTGGCCCCGATAAGTCACACCAGGGCCCCAGAAAATCACGTAAGGGCCTTAAAAGGTCGGGTCGGCCACTGGAAATCACGCTGGGAGCCAAAAAGTCTCGCCGGGGCGCCAGAAAATGACGCTGGGCCCCAAAAGGACTGGCCGGGCACTCAAAATTACGCTGGGTACCAAAAGGATGGGCTGGGGCCCCTGATAATCGCTCTGGGTTCTCAAAAAAGTCCGATCGGGGCTCCCCAAAATCACACTGGGTGCACAAAAAAGTCGTGCAGTGGTCCTTGAAAATCACGATGGGGCCACAGAAGACGGGCTGGGCTCCTGAAAACCACGTTGGGTTCCTCAAAGGTTCGCGCCTGGACCCGAAAATCACGTGTGGGCCGAAAGAAATCGTGCCGGGGTTCTTGAAAATCACGCTGAGCCTGAAGTTACCAAAAAGACGCGCCCGGGCCCCTCGAAATCACGCTAGGGACTCGACAGGTTGCACCGGTGCCCCAAAAATCACATCGGGAATACCCAATAAATGAAGTCGGCGCAACGAATAAACAGTCCGGACATGGAAAACCACTCTGGGTTTCAGCAATCGCTCCAAAAGAAACCAACACGTGTTGGGCCCCCAAAGACGTGTCGAGGCCACTAAAACTCGCGATAGGCATCCTAACAAATGACGACAGGGTCACAAAAATTGCACATAGACCCAAAAACGTTGCGCCGCTGACCTTGGAAATCACACTAGGGGCCCAAAAAGTCGCGCCGGAGCCCCACAGATCGCAGCTGGCTTCCCAAAACTCAATTTCTACCCAGAATGTTACTCTGCGGCCACAAAAATTGCGTCAAAGACCCCAAAAAGGCGTGGGGCACCGGAAAGAAGCGTGTTGGAGCACCGACAAAAATGCAATGGGAACCCGATGAATCGTACAGGGGCTCACAAATATCACGCAGGACGCTTACAAAAATAGAAGTCGACCCCAAGAAATAACAAAGGGAGTCATCGAGTCGACCCGAGCACCGGAAAATTCAGAACGGCTCCCGAAAGAAAGGTACCCTGAGGGCCTTTCTATTCTGAAGGGTGCCATTGGCTGAAAAAAAACTCGTTGAGCAGCCGCAGTGGCATACTAAAGATGCAAATCCCCTCCATCCTAAAGAGGTGGTCTCCCAAGGACCCAATAATCGCGCCGGGGTCCCCACAAATGGTTCTACGGAAAGATAAATTCGTGTCGGGGACCCCCAGAATTAGGGTTATAAGTAAATACGACGATCACCAAAAACTTGCACCGGGCCCCAAAATTTGCGCCGGGGAACGCCAAAATCGCGCTAGGGCCAGATAGGTACAACGCACCTCGTGAACTAGCGCCAAGTCCCCCCAAATGTCGCGCTTGGGGCCCAAATTTTTTGTCGGTAGTCGCATAAATTCTGGTCGAGGCATCAATAATTCCTCCGGTGCTCCCAAAAATTGGAGTCGATGTCCCCAAATAAACACAGCCTGGCTCCAAAATCCCATCGGAACCCGACAAGAATCAAACCGGAGCCATCCAAAATAAAAGAGATTCCGAAAAATAAATATCCGAGCCAGGAAAATAACTCCTTAGCCCAAGCATACCACCAGATGCTTTAACAATCGCAAAAACATACCGGAGCTCGACGAATCGTGACGGGACACACAAAAAAATGTCGCCAAGGGCCAGAAAAATCAGGCCGTGGCTCGGACTTTACATACTTCAGAATAAGACACCAAAAACTGTCAAGCCCAGAAAACTGGCCTCAGATTCCATCGGAACCACGCACCTGGGCCGGAAAAGTCGTGACGGGATCCAGAGAAATTATACCAGAGCCCCCAATGTCGTGCTGGGGTACCACAAATATGAGCAAGGAACCCCAAATAAACACAGCGGGACTGTGGAGTGTGGGACGTACACTCCACACTGTCTCGATGGCATGTTGCCAGAAACTTGTGCGTGTAGAAGAGAGCTCGTATTTGCAGAGAAGATCCAAGTGAGAGAGATAGAACAGTTTGCATGACACGTTATACACAGTAACAGACGACGTGTCCGAGTGCGGTTCGGCAGCAGCGGCCCGTACGCACGCGCAATGATCTCAGCGAGGTTACGGGCGATACTCGACCCAATTTTGGCAAAACCTAGCAACTGACAAATCAGTCAAACTGAGAAAAACGCGAAAAACTTAATGGGTCTGGGAATAATGTATGGAAGCTGATCACAGCTAGGTTTTGGTTTCATGGAAACATTAGACCCCTTGAAATTGTAAGGAACATGAATTAACACTCGGAAAACCTTAACTTCATGGGGAAAATGCACTTAAAGGATTTTGTCAAGTAGATTTGTGAAGGTAAAAGCTAGCATCTGTTGCTTACTGTGTTTTACCTGAACAGATATTATTTTAACAGCTAGATATGTGAAGGAAAAAGCTAGCATAGTTACTTACTGTGTTTTACCTGAACAGAGATGGAGTAGCATAGATGATGCGCTGATGTAGAGATGGAATATAGTATGTGCATAATGTGCATAATAAGTTGTGGCTGGGGCACACTCAGGGAGGAAGTGCAATCCGACCATGTCCCCAGGGCGAATAGGGGAAGTGGAAGGTTTTTTATCTGCCCTGCCTATATATTCAAACATGATTTCCATAATAAAGAATTCAGATGCGAAATTTGTCAGGATAATTGTCACTTGTAAAGATTTTGACCACTTTGTGGCACACTTAATTCCAAAAAACCAAATTTATGCTGAAGATCATCCATCCAACACCACTGAACTGAACGGTATCCCATCCTCTATCGTGATGCACAGAAATTATGTATGACATGCATTCATTTTTTATGAATAAAATACAGGTGATACAGATCTGAAATGTATTTTCTAGACATATGTTTGACAACGGACACATCACGATTCACGTCCTACCTACTCCACATTATGGACCAGATAGGTATGGACAGATGAGGTGGGGGGGTCGACCTGGTTTGACAACGGACACATCACGTCCTACCTACTCCACATTATGGACTAGGTCTGCTGCTGCCTCATCGTCGGCATGTTCAGCCAAAACCGTGTTTTGACTGGTGCCACACCAGATGATGTAAGTAGTTTAATGATACCAGCCTTCTTTGATGGCAAGATGCTGCGGGGTTGGCTCAGGCCTTCCTCTGCCATATCTTGAAGCTGAAACTTCGGTCTGAGGAAGTCAACCTCTTGTGGCTCCTCGCCGTAAGAGGTCCGATACTGCATGCTCCGCGACCCCTTTTTGAACTGAACCTCCACCAGGCACTGCAGCTTAGGCACATGAACAGTCTTGGTGTTCCGAGCCCTTGCACCAGATCTGTAGTTTTTGAAGTCCGAGTGATGGAGTTGCAGGACCTTTATCTTCTTCCCAGATTCTTCAATGAGTTGAGACATGTCATCAAAGGTAATAACCTCTCCGATCCTCTTCAGGCGCCTACCGATCGCCCCATGGACACTGTCTGCCTTCATAAAGGTATGCCCTTTCTCTAGATACCGTACGTTGACTGCCTGTGGGCCCCACTCTGCATTTACACACGACACCAGCACAGTGTACAACACCCAGTTTTTGTTTTGTCCTGAGCAGTTGTCTCACCAGAACGTTACCTTCTTGGCCCCACTTACCTCTATACACTTAACAAACGCTGCAGCCACATCTGCTGCTGTTCGTCCTGTCACACCTTCGTGCCACAGGACACAGAGGTCTCGCATATCCTCGTTCATGCAAGCAAATGTCTCGTTAAACATAACGAGCCGGCTGATAAAGAAATGATTCTTAGTCGTAATTTTTGGGAGTAGCAAAACTTTCTGCATATCGGCTGCAAAGGCCCCATCTTCAAGATTATCTAATGTGGCCCTATATGCAGCCCTTGCTGAAGAAGCCTTTTCTAAATGCGCCCTTCCGTTGATGCATAATTCACATTCTTTGATGTGTGGACTTTGTTGTGATGTCGCCTCGACTTCGGCGCCACCAGGTGCAGGAGGGGCGGTAGGACCGGTGATATGATCTGCGGCGGATGGCTGACTCTGCCGGACGAACGTTAATGTTTGACATAAAACTTCGTGATTCTCCCCGGAAATTAACAGAATTGATCAAAATTTCATTTCTTTTGATAAATTCAAAGACTTATTTCTAGACTCCACAATAGGACAGGAGTGACTCTTCTGCAAGCAATTCGGTGGGTAGTAAGAAGATAAGTAGGTACTGACCAAATGAATTTTGGATCACCAACCTAAGGTTCGGGCCTCGTAGTCCTCGTTATGGCGAACTGGGAACTGGCCGCCTCGACCTCGGCACCACCAGGACCAGGAGCAGGAGGGGCAGTAGGACCGCAGCTGGGATCTGGGACGGACGGCTCGCTCTACCCAACAAACAACAAACATTAATGTTTGACATTGAACTTCAAAATTGAACCATTTTTATTTTATTTTGTGGATATAGAAGACTTACTTCCAGACCACACAATAGAAGGACCGGAGTGATACTTCTGCAAGCAATTCGGTGTGTAGTAAGAAGATAAGTAGGTACTGACCAAATGAATTTTGGATCACCAACCTGAGGCTCGGGCCTCGTGGTCCTCGTTATGGCGAACTGGGAACTGGCCGCCTCGACCTCGGCACCACCAGGACCAGGAGCAGGAGGGGTAGTAGGACCGCGGCTGAGATCTGCGACGGACGGTTCGCTCTGCCCGACAAACGTTAATGTTTGACATTGAACTTCAAAATTGGAAGAAAAAAATATTATTTTGTGAAAATAGAAGACTTACTTCTAGACTACACAATAGAAGGACAGGATTGCTACTTCTGCAAGCAATTCAGTGGATAGTAAGAAGATAAGTAGGTACTGACCAAATGAATTTTGGATCACCAACCTGAGGTTCGGGCCTCGTAGTTCTCGCTATGGCGAACTGGGAACTGGCCGCCTCGACATCGGCACCACCAGGACCAGGAGCAGGAGGGGCAGTAGGACCGCGGCTGGGATCTGCAACGGACGGCTCGCTCTGCCCGACAAATGTTAATGTTGGACATTGGGCTTCAAAATTGAGCCATTTTTATTTGTTTTGTGAAAATAGAAGACTTACTTCTAGACTACACCATAGAAGGACAGGAGTGATACTTCTGCAAGCAATTCGGTGGGTAGTAAGAAGATAAGTAGGTACTGACCAAATGAATTTTGGATCACCAACCTGAGGTTCGGGCCTCGTAGTCCTCGTTATGGCGAACTGGGAACTGGCCACCTCGACCTCGGCACCACCAGGACCAGGAGCAGATGGTGCAGTAGGACCGCAGCTGGGATCTGGGACGGACGGCTCGCTCTGCCCGACAAATATTAATGTTTGACATTGAACTTAAAAATTTAACCATTTTATATTTTCTTTTGTGAAAATAGAAGACTTACTTCTAGACTACACAATAGAAGGACAGGATTGCTACTTCTGCAAGCAATTCAGTGGGTAGTAAGATGATAAGTAGGTACTGACCAAATTAATTTTGGATCACCAACCTGAGGTTCGGGCCTCGTAGTCCTCGTTATGGCGAACTGGGAACTGGCCGCCTCGACATCGGCACCACCAGGACCAGGAGGGGCAGTAGGACCGGAGGTAGTGCCACCAGCACCCGCATTATTGTTATCCTTCAGATCGGCAAGAGACATGCCTAGTTGTGCCAGGTGGCTATTTAGATTCTTACAGACATCGCAGTCGTCTTGGGAAGGCTGCCCGAATGTAATCTTTTGATCATCAAAGACATTACGATATGTTGTATAGGTAACTGGTTTGTGTGTTTCATTATAGTCCTTCCACATATCCGTAACCGTCAGATACGCATCTAGGTACCTTCTGTGTGGTGCATATTCCCGCCTATAGTGACTTGTTTGCGGGTGGAAAGAATTGATGTGGTCTATGATAGGCTGTTTAGGTAACTTGTTTGACGGTTCATGAAGTCCTCGCCTGTCAACGACTTCTGGCATAACCACATCACCATCTGCACTTGTCTTGGCTTTCAAGAAGCTCGTGATCATGCCGTCAGTTTTCAGTCCCAACGTATGCAGAAACATCGTTTTGCATACCTCAGCTGTGCCTGCTTCTAGTTCTTGTGATGCCTTTGGAAGGTAATACTCCCTTGTATGTGCCCTTCGCGCCTGTTCTGAACTTGCCTCTGTCGTTCGCCTCTTCACAGGTGTTGTCCTGATGTTAGCAGCAAAAAAACGCTCTACTGCCATGAAATTCAGCCCTCCAGAAACGTTTGCGGATAGTTTCACGTTCTTCTTCGCTAAACTGTTGTCCACATTTTTTTCCTGCATGAACATGGTGGGAGCAATGGATTTTTCCTTACATAGTGCACTGACTTACTTTGAGATGTTCGTCGTCTTTTAGTACTGCTAGGCAGGCCAGAACCTGTGCTATCCCCAGCACTTTCCAATCCTTCATCCAGTAGCATGTCATCACGTGCTGTAACTACCTCAACAGCTACATCAACTACCTCAATATACGCCACATCCATATCATCAGCTGTGATATAAATCGCATCAGCTAACTGTTCCTCAACTACTCCATCATCAGCAGCAATGACATTAGCTAAATCATCTTCAGTTATGCCAGCCGCTACTGCTGCAGTCATGATCACATCATTGGCAGCAGCTACCACCTCCTCCTCGACCTCCAGCTGCAGCTGCTGCTCCTCCTGTTCTATAAAATCCAGCGCACTCCATGAGGAGGAGGTGGTAGCATGAGGAGAGTCCATTCTCCAATATATGCTATATGGTAGGAAAATATATGCTTGGCAGGGTAATTTCTGAAATTTTTTTTAAAAGAATATCACATCAACAGATTTGCATGCAATAAGTTTGCTGGTGCTGTTCACTTGTCCTAACTGACAGGAAATTCCTAGCAAGTGACGTGTGTGACTGTTTAGTGGGGTTATAGGACACAAGAAACCATAAGGTGGAAAAACCTAGTATGTGCTCGTCAATATCACTTGCTACGTGTGGGGTTATACGACACAAGACACCGGAAGGTGGAAAAACCTAGTATGTGCTAGTCAATATCAATTGCTACGTTTCTCTTTTAAGTTGCTGTTTAGATTCGCTGAACCAGTTGGAAGCAAAACCTAGTATGTGCACGTGCAATGTTTTACCATAACATTTCTTGTTGAGGATGTATTTGCAGCACAATGCAAAACCTAGTAAGTACCAACAGACCACATACTATGTTTTGCTTTGATAAGATTGCATTTTCAGGTGCAGATACTAGGTATTGCTGTGTCATATCTCGGGATTCAGCGCAGATACTGAAATTCTGATATCACAGGAAGACGCGTCGTGTCCGAAAACCCCAGGTTCCGTATCTAACTCAATTTTGTTTATTTTGTCACTTACTAGGTTTTGCCAAAATTGAGTCGTACTGGCAAGCGGCCAGTTGTCTCTGCGCAGGCGCATAGCTTTGGCTAGCTCGCCGGTGTGCCGCTGCTGCGGCCCGCTACAGGACCTTAAGAGCACAACTGGAGGACGAAAATGCACTGGGCCCTCCAAAGCGTACCGAGTCTGAAAAAAACGGCATGGCGTCAAAACACGCTTTGTAGCTCTAAATAAACACACCGCGAGCTAAAAAAATCCAAACACAACGGGGCCCTCAAAGCACAGCGGGGTTTGAGACTGCATGGGGGCCTCAAAAACAAACCAGGGCCCTAAACAAAATCGACATGGTTCTAGAAAATGAACAAAAATACCGGGCACTAAATGAACACTTCGGAGTCTGTGAAAACGTACCAATACTTAAAAACATAGTCGGTGCACAAAAAAGCAACAAAACTCGAAAAAAAAGAGTCGGGGTCGCAAAAATGTGCCGGGCCCCGAGCAAAAATTGATTGGAGCCCTAAAACACATCCGAAGACAAAGAAAACCGGAAAGGTTGAAAAAAGAACACTGAACTAGAGACTCAGTTCGGTAGCCAATCTGGGAGCGTATTTAATAAGAGATGAGGTGCATCAAAGCTAAGCGGTTATCCTGATTTCTTAGCCACCAAAACATGTGGGAAGAAGAGAGCTAGTCATCGAACTGAATTCGGGATGGGCCCTTGTGGCTCTTAAGCCTGAACACGTTATGACTTTATGAAGTGCCATGTGTTGTCACCTGTCAGCTATTTTGCACTGAATTGTTGGTCCCATAAATAAGCGCTTTCATTCCGTTTCAGCCGGGTGCCACGTGATGTAGTTGTAGCATATCGTTTCAAGTGGCGGATATTCTAAAGTGAACGATGTGTACTATAGAGATGTTTGAGATGACTGATCACCTATGTGTTGGAGTTAGGCTCTGGGGACGAACACAATACCATGCATTTTTATTTATTGCGTTTTTCTTTGCCCCTTTCTGTCAGCTTGCCAATATTGGTTTGCCACACACCGGATCAAAGAATCTTCAACCAGCGATCACCCGTCTTTCCGATTTCTCACCCTCTCCAGCATCAATCATGATACTTCTTTTGCCATGGGTCAGCAACTAAGCTTCGTTCTTGTTTATTCTTTCTCCTCATCAACATGTGTGAACATTTGCAACGGGTGACATCTTAAAGACGTATAGTACTATATCATGGAAACTAGGGCACACCACATATCCATTAGTGAGGCTGTAATGAGTTTGCACTCCCCACACACGCACATAGCGGAAGTTGAATACATTTTGTTTGAACAGTAATATTAATTGTTTCACTCGCACCAGGAAGATAAATCAATTATTACAAAAGAATCCATCAGTCGTGAAAAGTGTTCCAAGTCCAGCGAGAAGTGTGAATTTGAAAGTACTTATGCTGTGATGATAGTTCTTTTTCAGTATCACATGTTGCTGTTAGCCATATGCGCGCCCAGGGGCATGCCCCCATTCCCCTTAGCGGTGAAAGTTATGTGTTCACTATTAAAATTATCGGGTTATCTATCCATAAGTGCTCAACCATGGTACTTTGTGAAATTCCTGGGCGCGCCCCTGCTGTTGACCCTGATCTACCCACTTTTTGAGACGTTCCTACGCCTATGATGCGGGCTGCCCGCGGTCCCTAGTGAAGAAGAAAAAAATTCATGGGATTAACCCATCAAATTGCATGGGATTGTCCTTGTCAGGATATGAAACATTCCCTATGAGACAATCGTGTGGGAATCCCATGCGGTTCCCTTTGGGAATCAACCATGGGATTCCTGCACAGTCCCCGAAGGATTTTATAATATTCCCAATGTGAATCCTCCGGGGTTCCCACTGGGAAATCCCAGGGGGAAGCCCAGACCCTGCTGGGATCTATGAACCAGCATAAACCCCACTAGTCTTCCCAGAGCATGTTCATGCAAACAGGAAGAAACGACGTACGACACGCATATTTTGAAAGACAAACAAACGACATTGGACACATATTTGACACATATCCGGCGTTTTTGCTAGGTCAGCCAACATGTTGCATCTCAGCCACTATCGGCGCTCCCACTGCGGGGTCGACGATTTGGCGACTATCGAAAAGCGGTGTTGGCGCATGTCTGAGTCATGGAGTTTACTCCTTACTTTTCAGTTGGCAAACAAAATAATAGCAAAAAGTAGGGCTTCAAGTGCGGTAATATATAATGAAGAATAAAGCTACACTTCAGAAAAAAGCAACGTTCACCCAGTAAAAGCTCTTGCTTAAAAAACAAATAAAATAAAAAGGGTATTATTGCTGCTTAGGGTATCTACAAGATAAGTTTTGCACACATTTTATCTTCATGAGGCAAACAAAGGGTTAGGTTTTGTTAGATTAGGTTGGGTTAAGCTTTTTCCTTTAGACCAGACATAGCATTTCCGGGAAAAATGTACAAACACGTCTCTGAACACGATGAAGATGACGGAACCATTCGATTTTGTGGAAATGCACCCGCATTTTTTATATTCTTCATAATTTTTTTGTTGTTGAAAAAATGAAGTTTTTTGTTGATTAAAACGAACATTCTATCAAATTGCGTGTTTGTATATTGCAAAAAAAATGTAGGGACATTTGTGATATTTTTCATTTACGAAAAAAAAGGAATTTGTTTTTTCAAAGACAGTTTGTGGTAGGTTAGGTTAAATTTTCAAAATTAAGAAAAGCCATATCTTAACCTAATTAGGTTAAGATAGGGTTTTTCTTAATTTTGAAAATTTTAAGAAAACAAATTGTTTGAAATTTGTCAAGTTTAAAAAAATACTTTTGCTTCTCTAAAGGGGAGCTTTAGGCTAGGAATATAGCTAGACTATGCTATTTTTTTGTTGTTGAAACATAGCTATTTGTGTTGTTACCTAATTCAAAGCCCATTTTCTAGTTTTACTTTACTCACAAACTAAAAAGTAAGCATTTGCACAGAAAATGAGAAGTACCATCATCTTTAGTCACAATTATAAACATTGCATTCGAAGGATAACTTCCAAGAATTCATAAAACACCTTAAAGCATAATCTTACCAGCAAAACATGTGACTCATTCATCCTGTGAACAACCTAAATGATAATAGTATTGTTGTTAAAACCACCTGCTGTACAAAAGTTGTGAACCCTGCCCTGGTAGAGATGTAGGCAGCTATCAGCATAGGTTTCTGAAAATGAGTTTTGTGTGTGTGTGGGGGGGGGGGGGTCAACTGCCAACAACACAATACACGAAGGTGATGGGCAGGCTAAAACGGATTGGGAGCATACCTTATAGCTGGGTGCCACGATAAAGGTTGAAATTATTAGGGTAGGGACAGCCAACATGGGGGGGGGGGGGGCAAGTGCCCTCCCAAAAACATACAATGCTACACCCTGTAGGTAGGAGTATTATTGCAGCTTAAATTAACCAAGAGATGAGTTTACACACAGTTTACCTTCATGAAGCACATAAAGAGATTAGGTTTTGTTAGGTTAGGTTAGGTCCTTTTATATGTTAGAAAACAAATATCAAACAATGTTGTTTAAAAAAAAAATATTGTGATATTTTGAATGGAAATATTAGAACCTGTTTTTCTTTAAAAGGAGTTTATGGTAGTTTAGGTTAGTTTAAGTCAGGTTTTTAAAAAGTTTTCTTCTTCAAAAAAGCTCAGGCTAGGTTAGGTTCAGTTCGTTTAATTTAGGTGTTTTTTTTTTTTTTTAAATGTAAGAAAAAATGCTCAGATATTTTCCATTAAAATACGTTTTCTTGCATGGAAGGTTAGGCTAGGTTAGGTTGAATTTTTCCTCATTTTGAGCTTTACTTTTCATGCTATATTACCCAACTCCAAGCCCTTCATGAGTGTTATTTTGCCTCCCAACCGAAAAGTATGCATTTGCAGAGGAAATGAGTTGTCACATCACAATCTTGTTAAGCACATTCATGAACATTGCATTAGAAAAAGAAATTCCAAGAAATCGAAAATTACCTTGAGCTACAAATTTATCTACGTACCCATGTCTATCTACCTATCACAATCATGATCAGCTCTCCAAATCACCAGTTCCAGCTTGCAATATAATTTCATTTAGACATCAACTACCGAACCAGATGATGGCAGCACTATTAATAATCCCACAATATGTCTCTATAAACCTATCATATCACCCCACATCAGTTTATCACAATTTTGGTGTACTTAATGATTGTCCACTTGCCATCAGTTCAAATGCTTCGGACTCAAATATTCATATAGGTAGGTAGTATGGCCCATGCTTTTTGCGATTCCTTTTCAGGTTCTTGCCTTGAACTCAATTACGCACAACCGTCACCATCGTCACCCACTATACTTTCTCCCGTGTCCGTAAATCCAATATAATTGATTATCGTTTTGTAATGTTAGTAAGATAGAAGGCTAGCCCGTGTGGACCTGACACAAAAAGATTCAAACAGGCCGCCGCCGCTCGACTGCCAATCACAGTGATGATCGAAGTAGCGTCAGCTGATGATTGGGATCTTCCATTGTGAAGATTGTCAATGCCGTTCGAGCCACTGTTCTGGCTGTTTCAGAACCACGTATTTTACCTGACATATTGAGTGTCTGCATGACTGATTAAGCTCTTAATTAATTATTCGTTGGTCTTGGTGCAGGTCGCTATACCGCACTTGAAATCTCTTAGACCAGTCTCTGGGCATGTTAGGCACGGTTGCCCAAAAAGGGGAAGCCTCGTGGATGCCTGAGGGATCGGGCTCCTAAAAGTCGTGACGGGGTTCCGGTACGCTATACGGAACTGCTCCAATTCTACAATAGGACTGTTCTGGTTTTTCCATGGGATTCTGTATATTTCAATGGGATTTGGTTTTGCTCATGGGACATATGGGATCCCATATGTCCCATGGAGAATAAATGCCAATCCCATAGGATTTTTCCACTAAGGGTGGTCCCTCTTCATTGGGCCACCGTACTTTCCATGTGACTTTAGATGCAGAATCTGTGTGGGCTACCACTTTGGGACCAGTGCGCGCTGCCCACATCCAGTCCGCGGGCTTTACGTGCTTATTATAGGCTGCCCGCGATTGTCCCGCATCACGGGGCCATTAATGCTTCCGGTTTGGCTTTCGGTGCAGGATCTGCGTGGGCTGCCTGAGTCGGGGTTATCGTTTCAGCCCTGTTGATGAAAGTCCACAAGGAACCATCGCTGAAAAGCCCGGATCGGGCCATCGTGGATTTCTTGTGGGCAGCCCGTGCCCGCGTTGTCCGCACATAACCATCACCTGTCTGCGAGGGGCCCGAGGTAGGTTATTTGCTGGGTTTCCTCGTCGGACAGACCAGAAGATCCGCCTTTACCGGGTCTGTGAAAAGGGCGGGGGCTTATGAAAGCCTGCCCCTACTGACATCCGTTCTACGTACGCTAGTATTCAGTGCAAATATCGATAGAAAGCTAGCATCATAGAGAGCCCCAAGCATACCTTATATTTGCATTTTTGCCGATAATGACCCAGTAAACATGCCATTGTTGGCCCGCTGTCGGTATGTGTCGGGGCGAGACCGGCATATCGAGAGCAGCATACCGACATCGGGCCGCTCTCGGCCCGACATAGGCAAACTGTCCTGGAGTATCGGCATGTGTCGGGTTGAGTTCGGAATATCATTAGCGGCCACCCGAGGTCGGGCCGTCGTAGGACCAACGGCGGCAAATTCATGTCGATAATGGCGTGATAATATCGGGCTGCCGTCGGGTCGACAGCGGCCGGGGACGTACTGAGAAACAGACATTCACCAAGCGGCTTGACCTCAAATGGCGCTGGTACACCGCTATGAAAGAGGAGCCAAACCGGACCGAAGTTGGCACCGACCTCGACCAAAGTAGAGAACTTCGAGGGTCCACTCTGACCTTCCACCCAGTGAACATGCCGACAACAGTCCAACGTCGGCCCGATGCTCGACCCTATGTTGGGCCGCTGTCAGGACGCTAGCGAACAGCTGTCAGCTGGGAGTGAAATGTCCGCCCGTGTCGGCATACAGCCGACGTGGCCCCGTGGGGTCAATGTCAGGTCGATGTCAGGTCGCTGTCGGACCGCTAGCGACCCGCTGTCAGCTGAACAGCGGATCCGCTCATGTTGACATCAAGTTGACACTGAGCCGAGATTGAGCCGAGTTTCTGCCGAGATCCATGTCCACACCGCTATCCGACTGATATCCTCCCTATCCAGCAGACGTTCCCACGCTATCCTGCCGACGCTGAAAAGACTGCTAAAATGAAATTGGCTGGTGAATGTTTGGCAGGAAGTGCTAATAGATTATTTAGCTTCTACACCTTTAAATACGAATGCTGCCGTGCGGGGAAACTGGAGGTAGATGATGAAATAATTGGCCGATAAGCTCGACCAACTTCTTCACTTCTCACACGATTTCCATGACGGCACCGCAAAGGAGTCGAGCCTTGCCGGTGCTCTGGAGGTCACATCTTTATCTGCCTGTCGGGGAGAGATAAAGCGCAAAAATGGTGAAATCGTGCTGTACCTACAAAGGGGCGTACCAATTGTGTCTGCATCACCAAAGCAGCGCATCTGGAAACCAGCCTACGTTCCATCTGTAGGTGTTTTTTTTTCTGGTAAATGTCTCGCAATGCTGCAAAAATAACACCTGAGACGTTTGGGTCGCAATTGTTGGATGGATCATATAATTAGTGTTCTTCAGCTTTAATATCCGCACAATTTATTGTTGATGAACCTCGACCAACGAATACGCGATTATTTGAATCTTTCCCAGAATTTGTCAACATGTTTTCTCTAAATCTATGGACTATCTGAAACTCAAATTATTGGGAGCTGTTAATCCGACTTGTGCTAAGTTGAGGTAGGTAGGTATTATTTTCGCTGTGTTCTTTTGGTAATCACATTTAAATATGCTGTATAGATGTCGCTCGGGTGAAGTTTGGGGCTGAACAAAGAAGCTGATATCAACGGAGAACAGACAGCAGAAAAGAGAAGCGTATATCAAAATGGCTTCATAGTTCTTCCGACAGAGTGCCGGCCATAAAAACATGTTCTGGTTGAAAATAACATGGGAAGTGAGGGGCTTGAATGCCGAGATTGAACAGCTGGGCTGTGCGAAGGTATCTGTGCCGGATGGCTCTGATTTGACTGATGGCAAAATACAATTGTTCTGCCAGATTGTGATAAAGTACAGTTGTTCTGAGAATCTGATGCTGAGATCAAATGCCCTCGGCAAAGCGAGGGCGAGCATCGGCTGCATAGCGGGGGAACGTTGGCTGCATGTAGCCATGTGCAGATATTCCACTCCCCAGCCGATGCAGCGGGCTGCTAGCCTCCCGACAGCGGCACGACATCGTCCCCACGTCGGCTACATGTCGGCTGCATGTCGGCATGGGTGGATATTCCACTCCCCAACGGACAGCGGGCTGCATAGCGTCCCGATAGCGTCCCGACATCGGCCTAGCGTCGGCTACATGTCGACTGAACATCGGCCGCATGTCGGCATCGGCGGAGATTCCACTCCCCAGCCGACAGTGAGCCTCTAGCGTCCCGACAGATTCCCGACTTAGGGCCAAGCATCATGCGGGCGTCGGGTCCATGTCGGCATGTTCACTGGGAGTTTCCAGAGAACATATTAGCTTAGTGTACAGGCCTCGGCATCGATCCCTGGAATAATGGCGATGTTTCGGAGCTCCGATAAATATTATTTTACCTTCCAGCTGAAGTCTTAGGCTATCCAATGCCGATACGCTTTTGAATGTTGGCGAACAATTTTGCATCTCGGCCCTCTCAAATCGCCTCAAAGCCGGTTCAGTAGGTCCGCTCCTGTGTCCACTTCTGGTCGACGGTTAACTGCGGACTAGTCTAAGCATGGAAACATACCACAAGCATGAGGAAATACTCCTGAATCAAGATTTTATCAGACACTTAGCGCACAACCTTGTGAACTACATGGCGTGAGGGAGCTCGGTATGAGTTTATGACGTCAAGACAGATTCACGTGATTTTTGTCCGCATGGTTTTACATTTGATGTAGGATTTTGTATGCGCCTTGTTAACCTGGAATTTGTCGTTGGAAACAATGCGCAGACAGCGCGCCGGTGTGAATATTAAACCTCACGTGAGTATTACAAATTGATGAGTAACTAAGAGAATGGTGAATATTCGTAGCCAGAACGAGACGCTAGGAATATAAATCCCAATGCCTACACGTCGTCCCCTTAATCGTATAATTTCCGAAGTTCTGCATGCTCTGTGCGCAAGTTTTGCCGTATTTGCCCTTTTCCATTTTGTAAATGCCTACCGCAATATTGGAAGGTAGTTGCCTATCGAATATCGCGAATTTAATTGAACTTGGTTGGGACTCCGTGAATGGTGAAAAGTTTATTGTGAAAACCAGAAATGCTGAATACCCAGATGTCAGATTTCAGTGTGGCAGAATCTGCAGCAATGAGTGCCAGCCAGAGGCGTTTGCGTACGGATGTGCGCCAATGACAAAAGCTGCATGCACCAAAGACAAAGGCACTTACAGTGACCATGTGGTCTAGCTGCTGATGCTGAATGTCATTTTTCAACCTACAAAAGGGGTAAAATTGCAGTATAAGGTAATTTCTTCTTACCTTTCGGCCGACACATACTCCCAAGGTTAATGTTTTTTAAAGAGGTGAAGAAAAGAGAAAAATAATCTCCCCTCCCCCCCCCCTAAAAAAAAAAAAAAAAAAAACTACAGAAGCAGGCAAGGGACGCCACAGGAGGGGGGGTAAAGATTACCCCTAACCTGACTAAGATAATGTAGCATAATATACAAATGTATGATAGCATAATGTAATCTAACCTAACCGGAAAACCAAATCCTAAGAAATTTGTTGGCCATGACGTCATGAAATATATGCGACATTGTATTAACACTCTTTCCAAATACTAACCTTGGCAGTATTTAAGGTAAAGTTACCATTTCTGTTTTCTTGAATTTTTTTTTTGTTAATGCAATGTTAATGAATTTGCTGCATTTCCTTTGCAAATGCATACTTTTCAGTTGGGAGGCAAACTAACATCCAATAGTGGCGTGGAGTTTGGTAATCTAGCATAAAAAGGTATGCTGCCCGTAATGAGCATACTTACGGTCGGTACTTCTGACCATAGTGACAATAGTCTGTTTTACAGCAGAAATTTTGCTCCCAGGTCACGTGGTCTCAGGAACAAGATAGATGGAGAAGACCTGGCATAGTGATCTGCATAAATTAAAAGCGACCACCAAATCTAATTCTCACATCAGTTTTTATAACGAAATAGGTTGTACTATTCACGCTGCTGAAATAAGTATAATTAAACTTACGAACAGAGTGGGAAACTTACTTTCCGGGTTGGGAGTCAGAGTACATACCAATTTCTTCTGGAGTACATTTTCATGGACATTATTTTTATGCATGGAATCTGTTTACCAGTAACCGACCGGAAAAAACCTAAATCAGTACCTACATAATATGCACAAGTAATATCATTCTCATTTTTGGTCAAATCAAATGCCAAAACATACGAACAAAGAAGTGAACAATGGATGGCACTGCCCGGCAGTGACCCATAATAATCAGCACTGTTTCGTTTCTTATAACTCACAGGAGAAATGCATTTTCCTTTCACTGTTGGTATCAGTACAAGGCTAGCCATATGAAAAACAAACAAAAATACTTCACACTTCACCCTCAGCTCAGAGCGCATGCCTACCAACGCAGCCAATTTCCCACGTAATGGAATGCAACTCCGCTACTGCACACGCCACAGTTGGATGTGATCAAAGCAAAGGATCAGTCAAGGTCTTGTGTTTACTGTTAACTTGTATGGACACTGTTAACCATGTGGTCAAAGTTGCTAATGGTTATGACATCATACAAAACCCCTTGCATTGATTGGTTGACAGACAGATTTCAGAACAGAAAATGCTAATGCAGCCAATTCTGATCAGTGGCCTCCGGGACTCTGGAGACGTCTCTTAAAACTGTCAAAGTTTCCCACTATAGGGTGGCAGGAACACATGTATTCCGAGACGCTGCTTCAGAGCCGGATAACAATGTTCTCAGTGTGCATGCACATCATCTTGCAAGTTGCTGTTGGCACGTTGTTGTCGGCAATTCCGGTGGTTGAGATTGGTGGAGTGTGTGAAGCTGTGGTCTGGCTGCTGACTGCTACAAAAAGTGATTAGTTTGAGTGGTGACCGTAAGTTGGAATAACCAGCGTTTTTTTGGGTGTCGTTCTGTGTTTGTTTTTATTGATATCTTTGTTCCCACATTTGTGTTGGAGTACATGTGAAGCCCATCCTATCCAGTATGAACCCGGAGTGCAAAAATGTTTTCAGAGATAGAATATCATAAGAAGTGCCTTAATTCCCACCCTGCTTACGAATATCAGGAAATTGCAATACGCTTTCTAATTTACGTCGAGCCTGCACTCAGCTCTACGGTATCTGGCAGCCGACGGATGACTGTCAGATGACAAATTTGGACTGAAGTTAAATTAGCGATGGATGTGGTTATAAGCCAACTTCCTGAGCAACGTCAGAGAAAATGATAACAAAAGTACACTTAATCGATGTCAACTAAGTTTATAAATCCATACCTGATACTGCCGAGATGCTCACGCTGCACAACTAATAAATAATCACAACACACCCCACGAGTAGGACGCTCGTGCACCGACTGATTTGTTGCCTGCTGCATACTGGGATATGAGGTTTTGGAATATAAAATGATTTAAGGAAAATTCTACTAAAACAATCAGTCTAAAATCGTTTTATTCTCACCACCAAGAACCAAGTTTTGTCAATGAAAAAGCTTTGAGAAAATTGAGTGAAATCAATTCTTGTTAATAATAAATGTTCTTTGATGTACTTTTTTAGTTCATGTCTGGAATGTTTAGTTGAAGCAATGAATGACTTGGAAGGATGAAAAGCAACTAGACGGGAGAGCAAATTGCCGCTGTAAAACCGACTAGTATACATGGTCTGTACTACCATATGTAGTGACCATACATATGGTCTCAGACGAGTTTTGGACCCTCTTGGGAATGCTGGCTGGGGTGGAGTGGAAGCTGATTGTGACCTGATTTGACCCATGACCTGGTGTCATGAAGTAAACACTGCAAGTTCACTATAGCTGTAATTCCTCCAAATTGTGTGCATCTAGTTTCAGCAGTTTCAAAGATCTTTGGAAGATCAAAGGGGGGTTGGAAACCACCATCCCCTGTGGGTATTATGTGAGAGGCGTGTTGACCTGAATCTGCACTTCCTATGGTAGCGTTGCTTGCACTAAAAACGTAACAGAATGTGATGTATACATAATCAGGCTATTGAAATAAAGAACTGGATATGGATGAAATATTTTCATGGCATCACAAACCCTGGTTGTGAGGTAGGCGTATGACTCACCTTGATTAGAGGATACTAAAAGGTGAATGCCTGTAGAAAGTGAGAGGTTTTACTGTATAAGTTAGGGAAGTGTGAAGCTATCATGGAACCATCTCAGTGGCTGCAGTGCATCAGCATCCCTTTCAATTGATTCTGGGACAGTGGCAGATACAAGGGGGCGCTGGGGGCATGTGCCCCCAGTGTCCCTTCAGGTTTTTGGCCAGAGGTGCACATTGAAAGAAGTCTGGCCTTCACTGTGCTTGAATGCTCCCCTCAAAATTTTCAGCTAGAAGCACGCCTCCAGAGACAAAGTTCCACCATGGCAATTCCAGATGGTTCAGATAGCATTATTGCATGACTAGGCTTTAATTGAGTATTTCCCCTCCTTACTTCCATAGACAAATATTAGTACATCAAGCAACATATATGATAGTGTAAGTGTCAGGTTAAAAATTGTAAGATAATCCAAAGTGCAACATTAACCAACAGCCCTCACCATTAGCAACTGTATGATCAGGTTAAAAGTGGAAGTACTCCAGGATTTGAACCCACCACCACCTGTACAGAAAGCATGCATCTTATCCAACTGCACCAATCACCCAGGCATCGTGAATAGGAATATGCAATGTGGAGCATGCTGACTGGAGAGATCTTTATTGCTTTGCTGATTGCCGACAAAATGGGGTATGCTCGTTATACACCACCTAAAAAAGTACTGTTCAAAATAGAAAAAAAAGATGCAACATGACCTAACCCAACCTTCCATGCAAGAAAGCAATTTTTCCTTACATGAAAAAAATTTCACTTTCTCAAAATTTTAAAATTAAAACCCCTAAGTTACCTATGTTAAGTTATACTTAACATAAGCTAACCTGAACTGTTTTTTTAAGAAGAAATACGTAGTTTAAAAATACCCCAAAAAATTAGAAAAATTCTAACTTCAACAAAATCCTAACCTAGCCTAACCAAACATAACCCTTTTGTATGCTTCACGACTATACAAGATGTATACAAACTTGTCTTGTGGTTACCTTAAACTGCAGTAATACTGCAAAAGGGTCCTTTAAGTTCCATTATAAATGATTATGCATTTGTAGGAACTTAAAATAAGGTTCAAATTGACAATGCATTTTAAATCATCTTAACTTTGCTACAATTAAAAAACAAGAGCAAATGGTTCTCAGTTATAACTTCAGACAAACCCACATTTTAGTTCATCAATTGGATTTTGAGAAGAGAAATTGTTGAACTAATATACCATGTTAATATAAGCATGATCGCCTGACTGCTCATTTCTGGCACAAGTGTATACTTTTCAGTTGTTCAGGAAACTAATGTATTATTGCAGTTTAATGTCTTTACAACATAAGTTTTGCACAAGTTTTATCTGTGTAAAGCAAAATAGGAGGGTAAGTTTGCAATTAATGTGATTTGTTTATTCCTTGGCATTTCTTTTTTCCAGTGCAATGCTTATGAATATGATTAACATGTTGTGACCACTCATTTCCTCTGCAAATGCATACTTTGCAGTAGGGATGAAAATAACACCCAAAAATGGACTTGGTAATGGGTAGTATAACATGAAAAGTAATGTTAGAAATAGAGAAAAGTGTTACACAGCCTAACCTAATCTAGCCTAAACTTCTATGCAATAAACAACTTTTGAATGGAAAATTTACAAGCTTTTTTTGTGTTAAAAATGTTCAAATAACCTAACCTAATCAAGCCTGAGCTGTTTTTTTTTAAAGGAAACAACTTAATTTTTAAAATACATTTTTATAACTTACAGCAAAAGCCTAACCTAACCTAGCTTAGCCAAACCAAACACCTTGTATGCTTCATAGAGGTAAAATGTGTGTAAAGCTTGTCTGAGGGCAATTTCACTAAATCACAAGCTGTGTATTCACACTGAATTTGGTGTGAATACACCTTTAAGTAATCTTCAAGTATTACCCCTCACAATTTCTTTATATCAACAAGGTATTTAAGTCACCACCAGCTGACTGCCAGTCAGCTGTCAGTGACTTAGGTATTAAATAGGATTAAATATAATTAAGTAAATAAATCTTATTAAATTAAGTATAATTAAACATTGCCTAAAGGTGTTCACACCAGATTCAGTGTGAATACACAGCTTGTGATGTTAGTGAAATTGGCCTCTGGTGGTTACCTTAAACTGAAACAATACCAAAAAGAGGGTAAATTTGATTTTGTGGTGTTGATCAGAACTTGGGAAACAGTGTTTCAATGTATTTATGACAAAATACATTAATACAATGTGACTACTCGTTTCGGTCAGAAATGCTATTTTCCAGTTGGCAAGCAAAATATGCCAAGCATGGGATTTGAGTGAGGTAAGATATGATGAAAATTAATGTAATAAATACCTAACATGATTTAGCCTTGTCTAGCCCCCTTTTGGGAACTATTTATAAACCCCTAAGCCAAGTTGTGGCCAAAATTTGATTATCTGGTGTAATTTTGATAACTAGTATTTATTTCTTTAGGAAATGAAAACTTTTGAGATATAAACAATTTCCTTTTGTCAAGGGCTGAGGGCGCATGTCCCCTATAAACAATTTAAGTGGAACTTTTATCACAATAAGCAGATGATGCAGATACATGTTACCCCCTTCAGCACAATATGGGAGAGTGCACAACAAATGGTCCTTGTGTGTGATAATATACAAGGAAGAATAATGTAAAATTACAACATCAAAAACTAGCCTACCTTGACCTTATCTAACCTAACCTAACTTAGCATAACCTTAACCTAAGCTAAACTACTCAAGTTGGATTACTTAATTTCATTACATCACCAAAGGAGTCTGCATCAGCTAAGCTGTTGGTACTAAGTAGCATGATTTTAAATAGTGAACATCTTGCTTGTATGTGATTTCCTATCTGCTGCCATGTGATTATTATATGGTAAATGAAGAAGTTGCTTGGTAGGCTTCAGCAAGCCTGGTCCATGCATTTTGCTGATTTGTGCTCAGGGGTTCTATATAAATGCCCTTTTAAAATATTTCTTTTCTAAAAAACTGAAGTTTTTTTGCTGAAAAAAAACATTTGAGAATAACCTGACATAACCTAAGATTCTTTTTAAATAAAAAAACAACTATTTTTGTTGCATTTTGTGCTAAAGTTTTCCAGACTAAAGACCCAACCTAATCTGACCTGCTTGCTTTGCAGAGGTAAAATGTTTGCAAAGCTTTTCTAACATAAACACCTTAATCTGCAATAACATAAAATAGGTTAGGTTAGATTAGGGTTCAACAAAATAACACGTTTTGTTCATTCTATGTTGCCCCTTTTTGGTATCATTTTGCTTTCCAACTAAAAGGTAATGATTTCCAACACAAATGAGTGGTCACATCATTTCAATTATGTCAGTACACATCATATTCAAACATTTGTCTCAAGCTGATTACTTTTTTAGATTCAACCTTTTTCTTAACCCTACAGTGGAAATTTACCTCTAGTCTGACATCTTTTCTTAACTGTTAACATGTGTAAAGCTCATTTCATGGACACCTTAAACATAAATAATTAAATACTACCGAGTTACTGAAATAAACTGAACTTAGATTATTACTTGTCTTTTCCTTTTTTCTTTGCAAACTACCCAGACTGCAAAATATGGACGATTGCTTGATGGGGCACATTGCAGGTGGTGCAGGAAAGGTCCACTGACCCCTGGAGGAAAGTACACCAAGTACAGGGCAAGAGAGCTTTCAGGAAGATGGCTTGTGGCTATGCATCTACCAAGATAAATATATATATATATATATATATATATATATATATATATATATATATATATATATATATATATATAATTAATATATTAATAATATAATATATATATTATGTCTATATATTTGTACATATCGGTGTTAAAATAATGGTTGTTCGTTAGGTGTGAGATGTCGAAACAAGTATAGTAGGATGTTGAAATTTCCCATGGAAATGATCTCTCTTAATATAACAAGTTATTTAAGCACAATTTTAATTGAACAGCCGACCCATATGTGAACCTTTTCCCTTCGTTTTGAGATACTTAATTTAAGGATAACTATTTTAGAGATAACAATAAAAATACCCATCCTTAACAACTGATTGTATAACAACAACATCATGGGTAATACACTTACCTAAAATTGTGCTAAGAGATGTTTGTGCATCACGATCCACAATGGTGAGTAGAAGGATGATACCTATCAACAATATACTGTTTGAAATTAGATATGAAGACTTCATAAAGACTATTCGCGAAGCACGATGTCGACACTTCGTTGGTAGGGATGCTGATTCATTGTTCAGAAAGTGGTATATTCCACCCTATTTCATGGATGTTTTATCTCTGGTATGTATGTATATATGTATATATATATATATATATGTATATCCATATATATATATATATATACATATATCCATATATATATATATATATATATATCCATATATATATATATATATGTATATCCATATATATATATATATATCCATATATATATATATATATATATATATATATATATGTGTATATAAATATAAATATATATATTGCCACCCTGGGCATCAGTGATACATTATTATTGAAATATGGTAGAATATACCACTCACTGAGCAATGAATTTTCATCCTTCCTAAAAGAGTATCAACATCATGCTTCTTGGAGAGTGTCTGTGAAGTCTTCAATCCTCGTTTCTTACCATATCCCATTTACAAATATGCTTATGCTCACCATAACAGATGTGTGATTGTGATAATGAACATTCTGTAGTACAATTCAAGGTGAAGGGTTTACCTATGATGTGCTATGTTATACAATACCAGTTAATAGCATAGGTGAAAGCACATACAAGCATTTATTTGTGTAGTGATCACTGGCCCGTGAACCACTGGAGGCATACTTGGCAGTGGCCTGTTCTTTTTCAGTTCCTGACTCTGTCATAATGTAATGTGTTGCGCCAAAGATATCCATGTTTTTCCTCCAGGAAAAATGTGGCAGTGCCGAGAGCTGCAGTCACCGCGAATAAACACTGGTGTCGACTTCAAATCCCCCATCATCTGTCTGTCTCTGAAACCTGCAATCAGAGGCAAAATGTATTCATGAAGATGCCCAAAAAGTTGAATCACATCATTTGAAATTGTTGTAATGTGAAATACATTTTTCATGTGAACTAATGTAAAAATGTTCCACATCACTGTCCTTTCTGTCGTCTCTAAAATCTGTGAAACTAAAAACTAAAATCTCTAAAAAGGTTTGGATTGCCTTCCTCGCCCAAAATACATCCTGGTAAAACTGGAAAGAAATGAAATAAAATCGACCTCACCAAATCACGTCTATCTTTAGTCTTCCTCTCCTTTGGTGGTTTGGTTTGTGCAGCTTTACGACGCACTCGGCAGTCGGGGCTATATGGCGTCGCCTGCCTCTCACCCTGGCAGGAAGGGCGGACATCGCCGGGAATCGAACCCCTAACTCTGGTTTATCGGACGCTCAGCTTAATCACTGAGCTGCCAACGCCTCTTCTTTGCTGGAGTTGTGCACGGTGTTCGAATTTCAGTTCCAAATGATGACAGTTGGTGTTTGAGAACACATATAGCACCTTGTGTGTATTCAGCACCACATTTGTATCATCACCAGTTGTTAGCGAGTTAGAACAAGAGTATCCTCTTGTTCTAAATGGCAAGCAACTGGTGATAATACCAATGAATTAATAACACCACTAGCAGCTGGTGTTGCCATGGATTCATCGTCAATGGCCGGACATTGATCAGCTTTTGGCATCGTTTCCAATGATTAAGTTTCCACACCTGCTGCATTGCCATGCGAGACAACATATTGATGCTTGTCCAGACACGATCAAGGAACGGCGTAATTATGCCCTTTGTGCCAATATAAGCACCCACTGATTTGGGTGCAAGTTGAGGAAGGTTCTTTCTCTCTCGATGCTGTATCGCTTACCTTTGGAAAAAGCTCATCTCAGCAGGCATGATCTGACCTGCTGCACCATGCTCCTGTCCCATGTAATGGAAATGTGTCACCTTGGTGGCATTGGCAGTTACCAGCACAACTTGTCGTGTCAACACATCGTCACCATGTCAAACCTTTTAGACATGAAACAAGACTCACACGACCCATGGGGTGGCACCCAATTGGTTTCCAGCTGGTGTCAGAGTATCCTCAATATATTAAAGTTTACCTTTTCATTGACAACTTTTGGTGTCATGCTATTTGCCACTTAACACCCAATGCATTTCTTTAAACACTGCCCCGCAACAACACAGAAAACCTCACGTCGGCGATCAGCTGTCTCCATCACGCTATCCACCTTTGCCCTTGGACGACATCGCGTGCATTTTGTGACCAGGTTTTGTCACCCACTTCGTGTGAAGAGTCCATAGTCGGACTATGTCAACCTGTTTTCCTACGGTATTACAGCGTGTTTTACTACGTGCCGACACGTTTTACTTCGTGTTGAAAACGCGGTGTACGTTTCTCATTTCAGTCAGTGGCCCGACGTGTCTGTTTATTGTCGTCTCCACGGGTAGCGCTGCACAGGCACCGGGCGCCCTAACCACGTCTGATAGGCATCCACATGAATCACCTAATGTAGATGAAACACTAGCGACACAACTCTATGTAGCTGTGGGATATCTTGGAAACTTGGGTGCTTTAGTGATGCCACTATTTGAGTGTTGGGGCGGACAGACTGATGCTCAGTGGTGGAGACCGATGCGTCCGGTGCGAGAGGGCCGGCTTCGGTTCCAGTTTGTTCTCGAAAAGACTTACCTTGGCCTGTGCTTATCCATGCAACGACAGCACCCGACAAGAACCCACCCCGTCTCAGCTTAAACGTCAGTAGACCGACGCTCGACGCACTGGCTTCTCTCGTTTTTCAGTGTGTCCGCGCATGCGTGTGTGTGGAGCAGATCCAGATTCCTAGGAGAGGCTGCATCGCCCTTAAGCAAGTCTGCGGATCCCACCTGACCGGCCGTTCTTTGTACATCACATCTGTGCTGTGTCGTTTTAGTATTGGAAGCGTTTGCAAAGTCGGTCCTGATTTCTCCTGTAGGTGTAGCAGCAGCAGTGTCGGAGGGTCCACAGGCGTTTCAGCACAGGCACTGGCGGCGGTGGCAGGCGGACCAGCGTCCACAGGCGTTTCAGCGCAGCGGTTGCGGCTCAAGTGACAGGTCAGTTGTAGCTGGCGACATGGGCGAGGACCGCGACCGAGAGCGGGATCGGGACCGCGACCGGCGCAAGCGCAGCCGCTCGCGCGACCGCGACCGGCGCCACCGGTCGCGCTCGCGCGACCGCAAGCGCGACCGGTCTCGCGACCGCGACTCGCGCGGCGGCGTGACCAAGCTGACGCGGAAGAAGCCGAGCAAGTACTGGGACGTGCCGCCGCCCGGCTTCGAGCACATCACGCCGCTGCAGTACAAGGCGATGCAGGCGGCCGGCCAGATCCCCACCAACCCGGTGCCGGACGCCGGCCTGCCCGGCCAGACGGCCGTCGTGGGCTCGGCCATCACGCGTCAGGCGCGCCGCCTCTACGTCGGCAACATCCCGTTCGGCGTCACCGAGGACGAGATGATGGAGTTCTTCAACCAGCAGATGCACCTGAGCGGGCTGGCGCAGGCGGCCGGCAGCCCGGTGCTCGCCTGCCAGATCAACCTGGACAAGAACTTCGCCTTCCTCGAGTTCCGCTCCATTGACGAGTGCACGCAGGCGGTGGCGTTCGACGGCATCAACCTGAAGGGCCAGAGTCTGAAGATCCGCCGGCCGCACGACTACCAGCCGATGCCGGGCATCACCGACGGGCCCGCCTCGTCCATCCCGGGCGTGGTGGGCGTCGTCTCGACGGTGGTGCCCGACTCGCCCAACAAGATCTTCGTCGGCGGCCTGCCCACCTACCTGACCGAGGACCAGGTCAAGGAGCTGCTCATGTCGTTCGGCCAGCTGCGCGCCTTCAACCTGGTCAAGGACTCGGCCACCGGGCTGAGCAAGGGCTTCGCGTTCTGCGAGTACGTGGACACGTCGCTGACGGAGCAGGCGATCCAGGGCCTGAACGGCATGCAGCTGGGCGACAAGAAGCTGATCGTGCAGCGCGCCAACGTCGGCAGCAAGGGTGCCGGCATGATGGCGCAGCCGGTGCAGATCCAGGTGCCGGGCCTGCAGCTGCAGTCGGGCGCCGGCCCGGCCACCGAGGTGCTCTGCCTGCTCAACATGGTCACGCCCGAGGAGCTGCGCGACGACGAGGAGTACGAGGACATCGTGGACGACATCAAGGGCGAGTGCAGCAAGTACGGCGTCGTCAAGAGCATCGAGATTCCGCGCCCCATCGAGGGCGTCGAGGTGCCCGGGCTGGGCAAGGTGTTCGTCGAGTTCAACTCGGTGATGGACTGTCAGAAGTCGCAGCAGCAGCTGACGGGCCGCAAGTTCGCCAGCCGGGTGGTCGTCACGTCGTACGTCGACCCGGACCGCTACCACCGGCGCGACTTCTGAGCGGCCCGCCGCCCGGCTCGCGCGTCATCGCAGCGGCATCTCCACAGCTCGCTCTCGCTCTCTGTCTCTAACTATATCTCATACCATTCGATTGTGCACGTTGTGTGGCCGGCTCTGCGAGCCACGCGCCCGTACGCTGTGCGCGAGATGTAGTCGAAAACGGCGGTCTCCCGCTGGAAAAGTGTTCGTGTCGTTAGTCACTCGGGCCGAGAGTGATCCTGGGTTAGTGATGAATGAGCGTAGCGAGTCGCAGACACGCTCCAAACCCCAAGCGCGCCCGCGAGGATATCATCTGTAAGAAGTAAATCTGGGCATGTTAAGTCTTCATTTTCAGACAAGTTTCTTAATTCATACTTTGTCTTGTGTCCGCAACATTTTTTGGTCCTTTTTGTGCGCGTTTCCATTCAGTACGTTTAATGGATACTTTACCATGGAGGACGTAATATACACAGGTGACTAAAAGCCCATCGCGTGTTTCATTTAGTGTTTGATGGTAAGGTGGCCGCTCCTCGGGAATTTTTGCAAAGCGTCTCGGCATATATTTATATTGCAATTCAAGTAGACGAATTAAAGGCCAAGTTATGATGAAAAGTACAAAAAAATACAATTCGTCAGAGATATGTTCGGTTGCATATACTACGTGCATTGTTTTGTTTTTTTTTTTTTTTTTAAAAGAGGGTATCACCAAGTTGTAACAAGTTAAATTTGGACATCAGCTTTTACGGTGGAATCGCCAGGATTTCAGAGCGGAGGCTGACCTGGACGCGAGGACAACAGCGGGGGCTGACTGGACGCGAGGACAACAGCCGGGGCTGACCTGGACGCGAGGATAACAGCCGGGGCTGACCTGGACGCGAGGATAACAGCTGAGGCTGGCATGGACGCGAGAACAACAGCTGAGGCTGACATGGACGCGAGGACAACAGCCGGGGCTCACCTGGACGCGAGGACAACAGCCGGGGCTCACCTGGACGCGAGGACAACAGCCGGGGCTCACCTGGACGCGAGGACAACAGCCGGGGCTGACCTGGACGCGAGGACAACAGCCGGGGCTCACCTGGACGCGAGGTCAACAGCCGGGGCTGACCTGGACGCGAGGACAACAGCCGGGGCTGACCTGGACGCGAGGTCAACAGCGGCTTCAGAGCGCCGCTCCCGACTGCCCGTGTGGGTAATGTTAGCAACTGTTACTGCTTTTTTGGAGGGCAGGTGGCGGTCCTGGGTCCTGTGCAGGTGGCGGGGCAGGTGACGAGGGTGATGCTCTCAGGTTTCGTGAAATCATTTCAGTTCCGTGCGGCACCGTCCAGAACTGGAGGCACCAGCGACCGAGTGGTTTGGACTGTTAAGCCAGAGTCGTATCCGGCTGGGTAATGCTAGTTTCAGCCACCTGCTGGCTTGACCTGGGTGAAATCCCATTTTTCACTTCGTTGTAAAGTCGCCGGATTCGACGTTTTAGGCGCAATGGACGCGATGTAGCAGAGGCAGCTGAGCGATCCTAAAATTTCAACCACACACCGTTCGATACGAAAGTTAAGGTTTCATCTGCGCGTCCTTCCACTGGCATTTTGTGCAGTCAATTTCCCATCCCTGTTCAATGTTGGAAACAGCAGCATAGGCCTGGCTAAGACTACGTAGCTATTAGAAAGTTGTCTTATCGGGACACGCTGTAGTCTTTCATTTGAAGAACACTTCTAAAAATGGAATCACCTTTTCATGCCTGCTGAACCGACATATGGCAGTCCTGTTAGTTTTTTTTGCATGGGAAATTATTTACCAAATGAGTACTGTGTTGTGCACCTTCTGATTTAGAGTACAACTTGGGTGTTGAAGGTGCAAATATTCGATTTTATGCTGATAATTATGGACGGTCTTATCCATTTGTTTTGGTTCGCTTGTTAAAAACTACCTACCTTGCTAAAGGTTGTAGTGGCGCTGTTCAAAGCCCATTCGAGTCTTCTTCATACACGCCTACACGAAGGAAACCCATTCGGCCTCGCTCTCGTTTGCAATAACGCCTGTTAGAGCCGCACGGCGCGATTCAACGTGAAGCCAGTTCGGTGTGTCCAAATTCGGGACGTTGGGTGGAATGCAACACAACAGGATACTTGTTTCCGTCTTAAATCACAGATTTGTTTTTGTTCACGTCTTGCATCGGTCCGTATCAGTGCACCCAAGAAACGGGTACCTGATATGAAACAGCTGGCAAGAAAGGCCTTCAATTGAGTCGTATAGATTTATAAGTAATGCTGGGCTGTACGCAGAGCTAGGATCGTGCTATACAATTGCATATGAGACACTGACCGAAGACCGGTCGAAACCAGCGGTAGCTCCTGACCTCACCGCCCGACAGCAGGCCCGAGCCATCTGTCGGCTGGAGTGTGAAGTTTCGAACTCTAGCTCGGTCGCCAGGTGGACTGGGCTCGGCCCGCCGCACCCACCTTACGACAGTCCTGTGTGCGCCCCTGAACACGGATAGTTGACTGATTTTCATTGAGGAGTAGAAATACTTATGAGTGTTAATTTAAAAGGATCTGAAATCAGAAAAGCACGGTAACTCAGCTACAAACAGGGCAGCTGGAATGTTATGAATCATTAATATTAATGTTCAATACAAGGACAAAAGTTGAGAGAAAAAATGTAATTTACCTAATTGGGATCCCACTTGAAATGTGTACATGCGTGAAGTCCTGATTTAGAAAGGCGAGATGCTTCAGATAACTAATGGTCTAGGTAATGTCTATCTGAATATCGCTTCAGTTTGGGTAATTGCATAACATTAATCAATTCAATTAAGATTATGCAAGTCAAGGTGTGGGGACATAGCTATGGGTCTCAGGTGGATCGGAGGGTTTGGAACGCCCCTGGTTTGGTAACCTGCTAATGTCAATTTGTCACGTTCTCTGTTCGTTTTTGTTCTTCTGTTTTTTTAATCCTTTCGCCCCTTTGTTTCGTGAGATATGTCTAGCCTTCTGTAGTACAGTTAAACCCCAATTTTACTCTTCGAATCGCCGTTGATCAATGAGAATAGAATGAGTAAATTATTTAGGTTCAAGAGTCGTATCTTTGAATGATAAGTTGTGCAGTAGTTAGATGGGATTTGGGGGTGAATATGGTCAGTGGCGTGGCCGGGATTTTCCTCAGGGGGCCGAACATCTGAAGAGGGCACCCCTACCTACTTAGCTCCCACACTTGTTCGAAACTCCACAAACGACAACCAACAAAAGAAAACATATTACGGAAAATGAAGGGACAATAACACATCTCTGAGGAAGGCATGCATATTATTAGCTTGGGTAGAATACGATTGCTTAACTCCATGAACACAATTGCTTCTTTCTGTTATCCGCTACATGCACGTATAGTTTTATCGCGAAGGTATTCATGATAATGGTGAGGCCAACTTGTGGCGCAGCCATGGTTTTCGTAAGTGGGCGTCCGACCCAAAAAAATGTAACGGAAGAAGGATAGATCCGGTGTAAATTCATTGTTTCTTGTTTGGTGCAGGACATTTTTGGTTGCTAAGGAGAGAATGCAGCTCTCTTGTCTTCACGGCTTTTGCCATCCCTCGGTGTGAACGTCTTCAGGTCCCAATGGCCTTTTCTAGACAAGCTATTAGATGCGTTTTAATTTTCCCTGGGTTGTATTTCTGCCACCCAGGGCGGTCGCCTGGAGGACCTATCTGACTTGCCAGAGGGTGGGTGCCTCTTCACACTTTGGAAATGCCACTGTTTTTTTTACAGCCCGGGCCCCTCCATGGGCTTAGATGATTTTAACGTAGCACCAGGAACCATCCGCTCTCCTCCGTAGCTCCGGGGCCTCTTTATCGGCCTAAGGACCGCTGTCAACTCCCAGCCTCTCTCGGTCAGCGTGAGCCAAAGTCGACCCGGCCGCCCGGCACGTCCAGCCCGAGGAACTCCTCCGTTGGCTCAGGGACCCTCTCATGTCTCAGGACACTCCGTCCGGCCGGAATCCCCTCTTTCAAAAGTTCGGGCCTCCTCTATCACTGCGGTTTTATCCCCCATCGGCCGAGGGCCCCTTCATACCGGCTCTGGGCCCTCTCCGGATACCGTGGTCGTCCCGCGGCTAGGGATCCTCTCCGTGGGGCAGGGGGTCCTCCTGAGTGATCCAGAGCCTCCTCTGTCAGGCCGGAGGCGCTCTTTAAACATCTTGGGTTCCCTTTCAGGCCAGGGACCTTTGTGCAGTTTGGCCCCATCCTCCGGCCCAAGGGCCCCATCTGACGGACCGTGGTCCTCTCCAGCAACTAGGGCCCACATCCGTCGTCTCAGGGGCCCTCTTACGACCTAGGGCCTTTTTCGGTAAGTCGGAGGCCCAATTTTCAAACGCTTGGGGCCCTGTTCATCAGGTGAAGTGTCCTTTCTTCGGCTTTGGCTCCGCTATCAACGCAGGTACCCTATATATTGCCTCTAGGCCCTCTCCGCCAGCCCGGGGCCCTTCCAACGATCCAAGGGCCCTCCGTTGATATAGAAGCCCTTCACGTTAACTCAGCCAATGGCCCTCAACATCTCTCCGAGTTCACTGTTGACCCGGGACCCTCTTCATCGGTCCGCAACAATTTCCGTCAGCTCGGGACCCCTTTCGTTGGTCCAGGGGCCCTTTACGTCAGCCCGGGGGGCCATTGCGGGTCCCCTGGACAGACGCCTTGAGGGTCCCCATCCGACCCTCCAGGGCGCAGCTGCCCCCTTTACCACCCCTTGACTACGCCGCTGGTTGTGGTGTGATTGATGCTGAGGTTGTACACTGTGCAGGTCCCTTCAGGATGCATTCTCTGGTTCTTGTTGGGCCTTGGACATTGTATGATCATGCTCATAAGTGGGGAATCATGTCGATAGCAGATGTACCTGGTGGTGGATTCATCACCGGCTTCCAGGCACGCGATTCTCCAGATATTGGCCATGGTACCACAATGGGGTCGATAGTTTCCTCAAAACTCATCAGGTAGCATTGATCATAATGTTTCAGGAGCTTTTTATCTATAGTATGTTCCCTTTATAGGCTTAACTCAGTTGGCCCATTGTGGCTTTTATTAAGCTTTGCATTTATAGTAGCGGTGATAAGCCGTGACACTGCATAATACGAGCATACCGTATGCATACCATAGTCTGTTTAAAAGAGTATGCTCTTGTCAAGAAAGGGAGAGACTGAAGGGAGTGATTGCAAGGTTGATCTCAGCCGAAGAGCCCTGCCACGAGCAAGAAGAATGGTGCAAAACAGGAAACGTATAACGAATTGTGAAAAGTCTTTTTTTTTCATTGCAGTGCTAACCAGCGTAGCATATAACCCATATAATATGACTGAGGCTCGCATTAGTGCATTCAAGAATGTGAGATGTTCAGTGGTGCAGCCAGGATTTTCTTTAGGGGGGGGGGCCGACCTAAAAATGTAATGAAACGGAGAACGCTTTCAGCGCACAGAAAGTGCCTTGTTTTCAGCGGTGAAAATGTCAAAATGTCTTGCTTCTAGTGTTTTTGTATTGCTAATAGGGGGGGGGCGACCCCGGGGCACCCCTTGGCTGCGCCTCTGGAGATCTTCCGCCGCTCCCAATCTGCGTGAGAGACCGACGACGCTATATGTGATGCCGGTTGGGTATATGAAGCCAAAGTTCTCAACGCATCGTAAAACCAACAACCACAAGCGGCCGGTGGTCTGAGGGTTAGTGGAACCTCTTCCACTGCAATCTGCAGAATCGTCTTTCTTGGAACAGCGGACAGAAACGGACGTGCGCTTTCGTTTTCTAGCTTAACCACCAGAAAGCCACATGCAACGTGAATTTCGTAATGGAGACCCTTGCATAGCATGTATATGTTGATAATATTAGCCAATATATGCATACAGTCCAGGTGAAAACCGGATACATTTCATCAATATCATGGAGCAATTGCTCACATTGCTGCTGTTGCTGCTGCATTGCTCACATCATGGAGCAAAGGATCAATCGGTGCCAGTCGTTGGTAAGAAATACCCGGTTAGCAAGCCTGCACCGATCCCCACACCTCGTGAAACTCCCTAAGGAAAGAAGTCGTTTCCCAACCGCATCTATAGGAACCAGGGGTGTCGCTTTCCGGCCACCTCAATCATTGATTTGGGCCCACAATCAGGCTGACGCTTAACCGTTGGGCTTTTGAGCACACACGCAATACGAATGGTTTCGGGGAAGCTTTGGCGATCTAAAAGGGCACTCGGCCCTTCCCCACCCCAGCCAACTTCATAAAGTGACACCCATGATCAGAAACGTGGCATTGAGTGGGAATTGCATGCAGTCTTCTGTCAGACCGCAACGCAGTGTGTGGAGCGTGTGAGCTGTACTGAAGCTCAATATATACAATATATCGTATTAGCGTCCAGCTTGCATTAATACACCCCCATCTGGCCGTCTGTCCTATTGCTCCCTCCCATATCTCGTGTTCTTAGTCTTCCATATACGTCTTCTTCGAACCTCCCATATTTTATAATATCAGTGTACTGGAATCCCCCCCCCCCAAACAAATATAGCTGCACTCCTGCCTTTCGTTGTCGCCACGTAATCAAACCGCGATCTAATTTGTCATACTACATTTTATTCCAGGTTGTGTTGATTCCGTCGCCACCTTTATGCCTCACTTCTTCCTATGCAAACTGGTTTCGCAGCTTAATGAAGTAATATTTGTGCACCCAGATTCGTCCAATCCTGACCTAGGTTTTGGGCTTACCCATGTATGATATGTACCTACACACACAGTATATATATATATATATATATATATATATATATATATATATATATATATATATATATATATATATATATATATATATATATATATGCCATTTCCTACCCGCAGGTGAATCCATTTTGTCTCCGGTCACTTGCTGTACGTATTACTGAGCTAACTTGTGTTCTGCTTCAACTCGCTGTTCGACGGGTAGGTGACGCCCCAAACGGTTGTCATGAGCTCCGGAAAATAGTGATCGCCACCGTGTCGCCGTTGCACACAGCTGGCGTTAGATAATTGCTGGATATTCTGACAAGAAGTTTTCAATTTATACCATGTCACGTCATGGTGTCATTTCTAGGGATATGTTCAGAGGCGCAGCAAAAGGGGCCGGGGCTGCCCCTCCGCCTCTTAGCGCCCAAAAGTACACTAGATATATGAGACATTTTTATATTTTCCACGCAAAACGCTAAGTTTTCGGCGCGCTTCGCGCCCCAGTAGCTTTCTTTCTTCCGTCACATTTTTTTTGGTCCGGCACCCCCTTAGAAAAATCCTTGCTGCGCCACCGAGTATGCTCCCCTCTTTGATGAGGCTATATTTGACGACCCAAGGCCTTTCCCGGCAAATTTCAGGCCTCTTTTCGGGCGCATGGGCTCTCCATCAGGCCAGGGGCACTTTCTTCGGCTTGGGTCTCGCTGTCCTCTCAGGAACGCTTCATATTGGCCCGGGTGCTCTCCATCGGCCCAGGGGCCCTTCCAACGATCCGGACCCCGCCGTCAATCTAGAAACCATTCAAGTTAGCCCAGCCAAGGGCCCTAAAAATTTTCCCGAGGGCACTCCGTTGACTCGGGATCCTCTTCATTGGCCCGGAACCCCTTCCGTCAGTCCGAGCCCCTTTACGTCGGCCCAGGGGTCTTGTGGGCCCAATGTACCGACACATTGAGGAGCCCTTGTGGGACCCTCAAGGCGGTCGCCTGGAGGTCCCCCTCGACCCTCCAGGCGGGGATCGCTCTCTTCGCCCTAAGGCTACAGCACTGCTTTGACTTGCCCTAGAAGTTCACTGGTTCAACAAACGTATATCAAGGTGACACGATTCTATATGCATGCACGATTATATCGTGGTGGGCAACGCGCTGCTTTTTTGCCTCTGAATCTCAATTACGGGTGGAAAGACGAGGGGTGTGCAACACTTCTCCCGTATGGTAGGGCTGGCAAAATGTTCTCGTCTGGCGACCAGAAGCATCCTGGCGATCAGACAGCTCTACGACATATAGCAGACACATACACGTGTTTCACCTGAGCGCAACTGCGCGTCTGGCGGGCGCTGTCAGTTCAGAATTAAATCAGCGGGAGCCAGAATAATGAAGGCCAACCTATGTATAATTCTTCCGCAATTGATTTGATATTAATGCATTGAAAGGGCGCGGGGTGAATCTTCGCCATGTCCGACTGGAAACCATGAATAATTTCCCATCAAATGCACGTGGGCATGAATGTTTTATGATTCAGCCAATAAACATGTAAATTATTTCCCGTGTTCCTATAGAATTCACCGGCCTTCTAATGCGAGTGCATCGCCCTGGCCACGCATAACGGCCGCCCTTAATGAACCGCATTAAAGCACCGCACCGATAATAATCATAATTTATAGAGAAAGTTTGGAGCGCCGTAATCCAGGCGTCAATATCTGTCGGCGCAAATAGTATATAGTTGCATGCGCGCCGGCCGGCTGGGATCGATGGTGCGCTGCGCGCGCGGCGTCTCGGCACCGCTGCGCCACCGCTGCGGCGCATATTATTATATATCATCTTCATTATTTTCAGCAGACGGAAGCCGGTCCAATCACAAAGGGGACGTGGTGCGTTGGTACAATCCAGCTGGAGGACGATAGAAGAGCTGGTAGATGTCGTGGTCGTACACTGGAGATGGTTGGTGACATGTAGATGATCAGCTGTCGGCTATGAGAGTGCGCTTCGCTCTCGATGCGTTCTGTCGCATGACTGGCCAGATTTCACCTCGTGCGCGTCGGCATACTAGTTTGTATCATAACTTGGTATAATTCTGGAATATAGCTTTAGTCTAGAACCAGACTGGCGCCGGCCGATCTGGCAGCTGGTAATTGCCGGCCGACCACGGCGCCAGTGCGGTGCCGGCACTGAGCGGGTGAGGTGCCAGCGTGCGCAGGGCGTTGTGGGCGGCACGCAGCAGCGGGCGCCGTCGAGGCCGGTGACGCACCTTCGTGTGTGCGCGACTACCCGGCGCCGAGGTCGGGGCGTGTGCGGAGCGCGCCTGGCTGCGACGCTGCACGCCACGATGGCGGCGGCGGGCGGCGCGCAGCACTACTGCCTGCGCTGGAACAACTACCAGTCGAACCTGACGTCCGTGTTCGACCAGCTGCTGCAGAGCGAGTCGCTGGTGGACGTGACGCTGGCCGTGGCCGGCCGCTCGCTCAAGGCGCACAAGGTGATGCTGTCGGCCAGCTCGCCCTACTTCCGCGCGCTGCTGCACGACAGCCCGTGTCGGCACCCGACTGTCATCATCGACGAGGTGGCGTTCGCCGACATGCAGGCGGTGGTGCAGTTCATGTACCGCGGCGAGATCCACGTGGCCGAGCAGCAGCTGCCCAGCCTGCTGCGCGTCGCCGAGATGCTGCAGATCCGCGGGCTGGCCGACGTGCCCGACGGCGACGACGGCCGCCAGCAGCGGCGGCGGCCCCCCGCCGCTGCCGCTGCCGGCGCTGCTGCCGTCGCCGTCGCCGTCGCGCCGCCGCCGTCGCCGTCGCCGCGCTCGGCCGTCGGCAGCCCGGACGTGCTGGAGACGAGCGGGAAGGTGACGGTGACGCGCACCGAGCCGCGCCGCCGCCGCCGCCGCCGCCGCCGCCGCCGCCGCCGCCGTCGGCCGCCAGCCCGCACGCGCACCAACAGGCGACCGCCGGCTGGCAGAGCCGCGGCCTGGCAGCGCCCCTGCCCGCCGACGACGCCGACATCCGACCGGCCATCGCCGAGATGATCAAGGAGGAGGAGCGGGTGAGTGCTCTGCCTGCACGCTCGGTCCCACCGTGTGTCTGGGGGTGACGGTCGGATGTGGTGTGGCGGGGTTGGTGTCCGGAGGTGGTGTCCGGGGTGGTGTCCGGGGGTGGTGTCCGGGGTGGTGTCCGGGGTGGTGTCCGGGGTGGTGTCCGGAGGTGGTGTCCGGAGGTGGTGTCCGGGGTGGTGTCCGGGGGTGACGGTCGGACGTGATGTGGCGTCACGGGACCGGCCGTACACACTTTGCATCTCGCCCGGCCGAACGTCGAAAGGGGTGCCTATTAAGCATATTGTCGCCAAAGCAATGCTTGTCGGGGTCCTGGTGGTGTGCGTCTACTGAGAGACTCCCCAGGCCAGATGGAGCGGGAGGGGGATGGGGAGTACGTCCAGTATCGGAGACGCGTGGCTTCCAGCTCGCGACCGGCGCCGACAACAAGGTGCGCTGGCGGACCCGCGCTTTGTGGCGGCACTTCGTGGTGTCTGTTCGGCCACGCCCGCTTGGGGGGTCTCCAAGCGTGCTCCAGCGGTCTCCGAGCGTGTTCTAGCGGTCTCCGAGCGTGTTCCATCGGTCTCAGAGCATGTTCCAGCGGTCTCAAAGCGTGTTCCAGCGGTCTCCGAGCGTGTTCCAGCGGTCTCTGAGCGTGTTCAAGCGGTCTCCGAGCCTGTTACAGCAGTCTCCAAGCGTATTACAGCGGTCCCCGAGCGTGTTCCAGCAGTTTCCGAGCGCCACTGGAAGACCACTCTGGCGGTGTTTCTGTGAGAGGACGGCAGGTGTTGGGGCACCGCACATCGTTTGTCTGACGCACACAACTGACATGTGTCGCCTCAGGTGTTTATTATTTCAGATCAACCGTCATCGGTTGAAAAGCTTTCGAGCAGTAGGGCACCGGGAGTGCCCTTTGGACCAGTGGGTCATGAGATGCGTCCTTTGGACGAGCAAAGCAGCAAGGGTCTTTTGGCCGAGACGTGACAAGCAGGGGTGGTTGCCATCCTTGCCGAATACACTGGGGAAGAGGCTATACCTAACTATACCTGAAGACCGGTCAAGATTAGCACTAAGCACATCTTAAAAATAAATGCTTGTTGTAATCAGCTTCTTAAGCATAGAGTGCTTCAATTTCATCGGTGCTCCTAACTTGGAGACAAATATTGGATATCCTGTTGCCCGGAGGTTGTTTCGCTGTACCAGATGGGTTGGACTTCCCCAAATCAGGTGGTTGAAGCCGCCAGTACCACTTTCAGTGAAGGTTACTCTCCACGGCGAGGAAACGGCTTTTCATATAATGGATACACTTTACATGGTGACCCGGTATCCGGAGGAACCAGTCTCAGGAAGGGGGAGGGGTACCTCATAGTTCGGTTGGAGTCACCCTTTAATTCACCGAGGTGCCTCCTATTTGGATATGGGACAACCCACCCTGAAATCTTCTGTCGGGTCAGGAGGTCAGTTAACGGCGAGGTCACTCATTTGCCCATGATAATCAGGTTCACATTAACGACCACCCTTTGCAATGAAGGGCATCATTTGTAAGATATAGGTGACGGTAAAAAGGACGCCCACCACAGGAAGCGCACCTGCTGGACCGATGACGTGGCATTCTTTTCAGTGAGGGGCCACTTGTTTCCAGGAAGATAACATTCTGACAATGCACCTGCTCGGCCTACTGCATGCAGTATCCGGTGATTTGATTGCATTTCGCACATCTGCCACTGGAATGCGACCTCGGGTATTGTGGTGAACGTCGGCCCTGGTGCCTGTGGCGTGTTTTGGACTCTACTCCTTTTGGAGAAGTTATATTCCGTGTAACATCATCCGCGTATTTTCGGCTGACCAGCACCAGCAGCTTCTACCCTCGTCGGTCGTGCTCCGACTCTGATTTTCCGGCGCGCCACGCGACTGAGCGGTGACGCGAGCCAACCATTGACCTGGTGTCACCACTGCTGCGAGGCCTCCACTGTTCGGCGGATGCCCGCGCATGGGCCGACGTCCACCTGCACCAGCTGCCTTTTGACACCTGCGCCGACCAAATTACGTGCTCTTCTACGTGGCAGATATTCGCCAGGCGGTCTGGCGTGTACTAGGCAAAACGTGCAGTGACGGGTGCTGATCAAAACACTTGTCGCTTTGTGCTTCATTCAAAGGCCAGGATGTTTTGCCTTCGCAAGCACGATGCAACCAGGGGAGTTTTGTGGCGGGCTGGGTAAACACGGCCACTATCCCCCCTCCCCACACACACACACACATTTCCTAGTGATTCCGATGGAAAATGTGAGAAAATAGCCGAAGAATGTTCTTGCGAATTCAAATGAAGCAGAACAACGTGACGCTCCTTTATATTTGAGGAAGACTACTACAGTGATGTAGATATGATAATGTCAAATAAGAAGCCCGATGATCTGAAATGATGAGTAATTACAGCATTGTTAATGGATACAAGTTCCTTTTTAATTAGAGCAATCCCCTCTCCTGCCCAAAATTGGTGGGTCTGCCGCACCACTATTTGAACGCTCACGCACTCACGATTTTCCTTATTGGACAGGACGATGATCCTTGTTGACTTTCCTTATATGATATGATAAGATGGCCGCCATCGCAAGTGATGCGCATGTCAAAATTTCACTCGCCCTTTTTGCAAAACCTCATGACATTCCGTGATCTAACTATAGCTATCCTCGTACCGAGGATATCATCTTTGAACGTGTGGCAGTGCCCGAAACATGCGCCACTGAGACTGGGAAAATCCGTCCAGATTTGGTTTTGGTCATGCAGACACCGCCATTTCCCCACTTGCCATCGGTGGAAAATATGAATCACATCAATCCAAGTTCAAGTCTCCGAATTCAACAGATAAGTTTTAGCTAGATATGTAGACTGTTGAGTCGGTAGTGACCGTTATGATCGGAATCCTTTTAACTGCGGACAATACGATTACATCTTTAATCCCGGAACTTCGCGTCAAACTTGGGCTACAGCCGGCATGAACTCGCATCTGCACATCAAAGTGATGCTCGGAGGCTAAATAAGTGGCACGTGATGTCGGTGATTGCCGTAAATCTGGTGAGCGCTCGTTGGGAATATTGGTTCCAGGTTCATGGAGTTCAGTGCACCTCCGAAGTATTTTTGGCATGTAAGTCAGGGATTCTACGATAGAGTGCACCTCTCAACGAAGGGATTTGATCACACCCTGCTTTTGCTCAGGGTGGGGTGGAAGAAACTAGAATTTGCGGCCCCACGCCGGGTTTCAATATAAAACTTCATAGACTCTAATGTATGCAAGGTTGTCTTGAAAAAGTTGCTAAGGTATGCCCAATATTGATCGATATCCTCCTGTTTTATTTCATGTACCGTATGCACGTGTAGAAACCATTAGATGTGGCTTATTTAACATATTATTAAGAGAAACGAACACATTTTTAGCGATGACACCAAGTGCGGACATATTCACGAACCCGCTGAATGCTTTTAAGACGCAGGTGGTCAGATACTGTGCTGCGTCACTCGCTCACATCTGAGTCGCGGAGCCATCGGGCATCGATGCAGTTCTGACAGCCGTTTACCTGTTTGACCTGAAAACTGTTCACCTGTTCTGTTTACGTTTTTTTTACCTAATGACTTCTCATGTAAAGGGCACAATATGCTGTTGGAGATTGTGGACAATAAACAAATAAACAAATATAAAATAAATGTGTTTCAATTAGTAAATTAAATCTGACGCGGTGGGGTGTTATCGACCAGCTGATGTGGCGTGGAATAACCCAGCCCTCGCTGAGCTTGCCCTGGTGTTATACCCAACGCAGCTGACCATACACTGATCACGAGTTGGATCGGCGGGATAGGCAAAGAGTCTGGCTTCCCCTCACCCTGGATGATGAGACAGCACGTGTCCAAGCTTAAACTGTAAGCAAAATGGACCTTGGGTTTTGCGTTTTTCTGATGTAGAAATTACTCGTGTTCTCAGCTGTTTTTGGCAGTGATTAGTGAATGTCGGATGTGCAACCTTGAGGCACCAAGAGACCGGTGAGATTAGTGAATGTCAATTTGGCAGTGATTAGTGAATGTCGGATGTGCAACCTTGAGGCACCAAGAGACCGGTGAGATTAAATAGCCTATGGATCTGTGGTCTACATAGATACCGTCCCGATCCAAACGTTGTATTTGGATGTATCCCGGGCATCCGGATGTCATGTCTAGCTTGAGTGCATTACAAATGCACGAGTTGTTTGCAAAGCTGGGCCTGCTGACATAGAATGTCTTTTGCAGTGGATCTTGATTGTCTTTACGTTCGTTTATCTTTTCTGCGTGCATAAGTTGCATCGGACTTGAAGCATTCATTATCCAGCTTGTCGTCAGAACATGAGTGAAGAAAATGGTATTGGTTCAAATTTGCAACCATAACTTGGGTTATGGTTGCAGCATAAAGGGATAGGTGCCCCGCAGAGCATTACTTTAAGAGAATGCTCGTTTGTTTTGAAGCAAGTTTACGTAAATGCGTGCAGTTTTTATTCAGACCAGTTTCAATCACGCACTGAAAATCCTTCCCCTGAAAGTAGTTTGAACCGGCGAAATTGATAATTCAAAGAGCCAGAAATTCCAATTGCGCACCAAAAAAAAACTTGTGGTGTCGGGGTGAAGGACAATGTGCTCAAATCCAGTACCAGACACATGCAAATGCGTAAACACTTTTTCCCGTTGGCTCTTATTTTAATTGCATGTCTTCACTGTTTTCTCACTTTGTTTTATCTAACACCCCAAGGGATTTTTTTTCAAAGCTAAATAAAAGCGTTCGTTTCTGTTGAGCCTGGCCACATGTCGGACGGCCATTGTCGACCTCTTCCACTCTTACCTCTCCCTGGGCCACTCTTCCACTCTCACCTCTCCCTGGGCCTCAAAAAGCACGGATGTATTTCAAAGCTGTTTTACACACTCACTCCTGGGAGGCTCTCTGCCCCATGCCAGGGCACACTTTCAATGAGCACGGGAATCTCCCAGCTCAAATAAGTTGTCCCCAATGTTAGATGGTCGTCGTAAGATGACGATTCGTGAGTGCATGCACCATCAACGACGACGTTCAACCCCACCTTCCTCATCTCAAGCTTTCTGACAAACCATCGCTAGCCGCATCATCGCGCACAGGACATGGCTCGGGCCGGCCTTCGCCGACAGCTGGTGGGTAGTGACCCCGTTCCAGACCGGGGCGTCGCGCGGCACTTGTTGCCCTTCACACTGGAACACAGCAGCGCGTCCCCCGCGACCGTGTCTGTCGGTCGGCACTCGGACCTGAGTCGACCTTGCGATGACGTCGGCGACACGGGGTCCCAGCGCCCCCCCCCCCCCCCGGCTGACTCTGCAATGCCGGCACGGGGGTCCGGCTCCCGGGGCGGGTTCAGTGCGCACCTGGGCTTGCGTTCTCCCGAGCGGGCATGGCGTCTTCACAAGGCTGCGGCGGATCGGTGGCGCTCGGCCGGTGCCGATCGGCGCGGGTCCCGCGCGCGGTCTGGGCGGCCACTGGCGCACGCCCGAGTCTGCCGTCTCGTGTCTCGTGTCTCGCGTCGGGATCAGCTCGGCGCACTGCACACCGCGTGCCACGTGCCTTCAGCCGGCACACGTGTCGTCGGGTGTTCGCTGCGCTACCGCTGTGGTGATTGCCAGCGCGCACCAAACCCGAACACCTCCAGGCACTGTGTGCGAGTCAAAGTGGAGGAGCGACGCAGCGCGGCCCGACCTCTCTTGGAACACGAATGGCCTTTTGGCACGACGCGCTTCAACCCTTGCTTTCCGTGTTCAGAGCGGAACTTAACCCTGAATTCGTGATGTTCTCTTTTCTGCAACAGTGTTTCTTCCGAAGCACTTGCAATATTTGTTGAAGGAAAATATTCTTTTGCGGCATTTTCTACGCTCGTGAAGGCGTGCCGCACTACCTACAGTGGCTACGCATGTATGTCCTCACGAGTAGGCAAGAGTACAGTTGTGGTCGGCCCACACGGTCCTGACCACGACGGTATGGTGCCCGAGGTCCACACGGTCCTGACCACGACAGTATGGTGCCCGATCCTGTGCCTGCAGCACCGAAGCACTGTAGCCAGTCTCTTGCGCTCGCTCCACCAGCGATTTAAGGTGCGTTCTTTGTCGCATTTGTTCCGCGGATTCGACTGTGAGTGTGACGTTGCATCTTCCGCGGTTCCGTTGTGCGCGTGGCGTTGCATATTCCGCAGGTTCCAGCCGCCGAGCGTTCGGGCAAATATCGCGTCGAGCATTAATTATGTGGGTCATTTGTGTCGCTATTGCACACTTTCGAACTTAGTTTGGAAGGACCTCACTGTTGGTGCATTAACACCCAGTGAAGCATGCTTGCACAGCTCAGTTCAATCGTATTGCCTTCAAAATCACCTACGAACTGTGCATATCCATCGCGGTCTGATCACCAGCTCTCATGGGCGTCGCCATCTTGCTCGCAACCACACAAAACAGGGCATGGACAGGACAGCTTATTACAATCCGCGCGTTCCTCGCGGATTCCACGGAACCTAGGTCCGGATCTCGTGAGGAATGAACAAAGGACGACATGTGTTGCCAAAGTCTGTGGAATCCGCAGACGGTATGTGACAAAGAACGCACTCCTAATGACGCTTTAAACTGGCAACGTGCCATGGGTTTCATCCCCAAATTTCGCATGGCCCTTGCGCAAGTCCATGCAATTTTCGCAGTCTTAGCCCATTATGTAGGCTTGATTTCAATCCATTTCTAAGGAAATACACCATAAACTGCCATTCCCAGTATTCCGCCGAAGTCTAGTTGCGTGGGGAACGAAATTCTGACATGGTTGTATTGAACATCTCGTCGCATGCATCTTTTTGTTGATGAGTCAGGCAGTGCTGTTCGTAATATACATTTTTGTAGAAAAATTGTCGGCCAAAAATGCATCGGCTACCTATATTAAATCTTGCATGGGTGTGCAGTTGCTCGTGATTCAGAACGACCCTGAATAATATATATATATAGGACAATAGGATAATAATTGTGCTTTTGAGGTGAGACTTAGGTTGTCGGTGGTGTTGGCGTGCATTTTTCTAGGATACGAGTGCCGCCCACTAGTGATGCGCCCGCAACTGAAAAGGGGTCTCCCAACTGAGCCGGGATCCTCCGCTGATACAGGGTGCACCACAAACAGCTTATCCAAACGTTTGGTGACAAGAAAAATATGTCGCAAAAGGTCTAACATTCTACGATGCGCGATAATGACCCATAGCTACTAAAAATTCTTCAGTTTTTTGCTCATGCCCAGAATTTAGAAGGATGTCTTGCCAGGTATGAGGAGTAACTACTTAATTTTTAAGAAGAGGCGTCGCCGACCGAAAATGGTGAACTATCGCTGGATAAGTTAGCCTCATGTTATTGCCCTTTTCGGTGCGGGCTGTGTTCAGGTGAAAGAAGTGTGTATGCCATTATGAAGGGGGGTCACAACGGGGAGATACTTATTATTGGAAAGATGCATTTCATCGTTGAATTTCTGTGTAGCGAGGATTATATTCTCTATATATAGTATATTTCTGATGGCTAGGTCCAGATGAAAAGCATTTTTTTTCTCAGGACAACTTGTTTTGTTGCATTGTAGCTGATAATGTGATGTCAGTGAATAAAAAGTTTTTTTTCGACCTGGTGTCGATCCTCACGATAACGAAGGCTGGCATTGCATTAATGGAGGCTGCACAGCCATGGCATTTGATGCGCTCTGAAGCCGCAACATCTAACACTCCACGGCAAATGACAAAAATGAAGAGTCGAATCAGAAAGCATAATATATTTTAGAGATGAATTGGCAGTGCATTAACAAATTCCCGTGCTACCACAGCGGCATGCCAAGCGAGGCTTCACACGGTCACAGTCAAGCCGGTCGGCTGACACAACTTATCCCCAAGAACTGAATCGTGCAAGTCAAAAACTAGTCGCACGTCGAAATTCCCCGCCAATTGGCATCTTGCCAGAATCATTTCTGTTTTTTCTCCATGAAAACACGCTGATGTCATGATACAACCTCCTCAGGCTTCTGCCATGCTCCTGTCCTTTTCGTTTAGCCCACTGTTTGCCAGCTTACTAACGGCAGTTCTTGCCGGCGGCGGCCTTCCTCCGAGCGTTTGAAAAGCCAACGGTTCAAATATGATCTCTGCTTGTTGACAGGATCGCAGAACACAACGAAAAAGGCACAGATCTGTATTTTTATCGCTGGCTGCCGATGCTGCATAAGTACCGTTCGCCGCCGCCGCCCCGGCAAGGGTCCCGGTTTGCAGGGAGAGGCGATATTTATTTCGGCTGCAGTGTGACCCGAGACAGCCGGCCAAATAGACAAGCAAGATAGCCAAGAGACCAGTCTGGAGCGAGGATGTCGCTGGGCTTCCGCCGAGTGTTTAGAAGAAGACGACCTTTCTCCACTGATTAATTCAGTCCTGCTGCTCTGGCGAAGTAGCCAAGATAGTCTTTAATCCTGCCGCTCTGGCGAAGTGGTCAAGATAGTCTTCAATCCTGCTGCTCTGACGAAGTAGCCAAAATCGTACTGAATCCTGCTGCTCTGGCGAAGTAGCCAAGATCGTCTCACGATGAAAAGTGCATGCTACTAATAATGGATGATTTTTACTTGAAATTGACTCCCCGTGAAGCCGTCTCGATGATATTTGTTTTGGGGGCCGAGTGGGTGGGGGAATCTGAGGTCCATTGAACACGCTCAACGGCCACGTCAATGTAAACACTTGGATGTTATTCACTCCGACAACGCTATGTGCGTTTTGTTCTGCAAGAGATGTGCTGGGGAAGATTGGCTCAGACAGCCGCCATATGGATTGCAGCTTGACGTCAGGTCGACACTGTCTTGACGTTTTTTCCCGGGGCAATGTATGCCCGAGAGGTGTTGCTACGAGCTCGCGACCTGGATACCGCCAATTATGACGTGTAGGATACAGTCAGTACACTCGCTGTGAGCCGTACACCGTTCTGGCGTGCGGATTTATCGCTCACGAATACAATGCCATGTCGGCCATTAATGCGCACTCCCATCCTGCTCACAGGAGCCCGACATTGTAAACGGCAATGTCTCACTGGAAGCTTACGTTTTGGGTTCGGCTGCTTAATTGCAATTTTAGCTGTGTGAATTTAAACAACATGAAAAGTTGGCGTAGTGTTTGGTGTAACAGCGGATCTCCGAAGCTCTCATTACGTGTGCACTTGGCGTGGTGTTACAAAGGATCCCCGAAGCTCTCGTTGCGTGTACACTTGGCGTGGTGTTACAGAGGATCCCGAAGCTCTCATTGCGTGTACACTTGGCGTGGTGCTACAGAGGATCCCCGAAGCTCTCATTGCGTGTACACTTGGCGTGGTGTTACAAAGGATCCCGAAGCTCTCATTGCGTGTACACTTGGCGTGGTGCTACAGAGGATCCCCGAAGCTCTCATTGCATGTACACTTGGCGTAGTGTTACAACGGATTCCCGAAGCTCTCATTACGTGTACACTTGGCGTGGTGTTACAGAGGATCCCGAAGCTCTCATTGCGTGTACACTTGGCGTGGCGTTACAGCGGATCCCCGAAGCTCTCATTGCGTGTACACTTGGCGTTGTGTTACAGCGGATCCCCGAAGCTCTCATTACGTTTACTGTTGGCGTTGTGTTACAGCGGATCCCCGACGCTTTCATTTCGTTTTGTGGCCTTCCTTTAGAACATTCGGGTATAATGGTGCCATCAAGCTGTTCAAATACCAACGTTCCTGCGGCCACCTCGTCAATTTCAGCGACGAATTCATATGTTAATGTATGCTGTTTCGAAATCTGGCTGGTGCATCCGGCGCATAAATGCTACGTGACTGACATATATGATGATATGAGGTATGAAATAATGCATACATGCAATGCACTGGATGGTGGCTGTTTAAGATGGCGGGGACTGAACGCTGCTATTGGCACTTGACCTTGGGCACGGATGCTTCATTCTAGCATTTTGCACAAGCAACTGGTCTTGGAGAAGGGTAGTGAAGGGTGCTTATGAATGCTTACTCCAATGGATCGAATACCTTTTGTTTACACAGGCTAAAGTAACACCAGGAGATGTAGCCATTTTTTTAAAGGGAGAATACTGCTTGTTCCTGAACACAATAGTGTTCGGGAGGAATTTCATGATCGGTGGTGATTGGTTTTACGACACGTCGACCGTTGAGTCATGTAGCGTCGCCAATCTCTCACGCCGATTGGTCGCGGGCGAAGAGTAGCGACAGGTGAGACTCGAACCCACAATCCTCAGATTGTGAGACGGGCAACTTACTTCTAGCCTACTCGTCCCCGAGTAATTTCATGCTCATCTATATCGGTTTGCAATGCAACTTCTGATTATTAAGGCAAATAATGATCAGTTGGTTTGCAAAGTATGGTTATCGACAAGATCTGATCGGTAAACGAAGGGAATATCTTGCTTTTTACTCCTTTACTGGCTGTGTTTCGTGCGTTAACTTTTGCCAGTTATTTCCTTCAAACTGGATTGCGCTGGGCACAAGTACTTTGCGTTTGAACGTGAACGTTCAACATATATTCAGGTGATGTCGCTTTCCATTCAAAGTCACTGAACCTTATCTAGGTACTAGTGCCTGTTTTGGGATGGAAGATGTTTCGTCAGCCATGCAGAGCAGAGTGGGGATGATTCGTCAGCCATGCAGGGCAGGGTGGGTATGATTCGTCAGCCATGCAGGGCAGGGTGGGTATGATTCGGATACTTTCAAGAACTTTGGCTCTGAATGGGCGCTAAATGACCTCGTAGTCGGCGCGCCCTTAAGCCCAAATAACTAACTAACTTTGGCTCTGACGGGCCCGCTGATTGCAATGGCTACAGGAAGTTTACATTGAACGCCAGCCTAAGCTGTTCGCTGCATGTCCATGGCCAGTAAATGGGAAGATGCTTACCATATTTGGGAATAAAGAAACTTAAGTAAATCGACCTCAGCTCTCAACTGCCGGACTCTACCACAGTAGTTGGATAAAACCGGGCAAGGCATGTAGCAGTAAAGCTTGTAGCAGTAATGCCACGTAGTAGTAATGTCGCATAGAAGTGATGTCTGAAGAAGTGAAGTATGCAGAAGTAATGTCACGTGACAGTGGTAGCGGAGGAGTTGTGTCGTCAGCAGTAAACGCAGTAACCGCACTGGCGGCAGTCCCGGTTGACATCCTTCTGCGTCGTTCGTCAGGAGTAAGATGGCCACCGTGACAGCCTGGGGACTGCCTCCATCCCGTAATATTCTGCCTTGATCTTTGATAATTTTGCCTTCTTTCACATACCATGCAATCATACATACTTTGTTGCATGTAGCTAAGATGAAACTGATGCATGACTGATGCATGACAGTCATGACTGTCATGACTGTCATGACTGGCATGACAGTCATGACTGCATCATGACTGTGCATCAGGGCAGAGTGCTAAGACCGAGTGTCAGGATCAGGTGTCAGGACCAGTGTCAGGACCGGTGTCAGTACCATGTGTCAGGACTGTTTATCAAGATTATGTATCAGGGCAGGGTGTCAAGAATTTGCATTAGGAGTGTGCATCAGGAGTGTATCAGGCCATGTGTCAGAGCTGTGTATGAGGGGTGTGTATCAGGAACAGGTATCAGAACCGGGTGCCAGAACCGTGCACCAGGAGTGTGTGTCAGGACCGAGTGTCAGGATCGTGTGTCAGGGCTGTGCATCAGGAGTGTGTATCAGGAGTACGTATTAGGGCCGTGTGTCAGGGCTGTATATCAGGACTGTGCATCCGGGCTGTATATCAGGAGTGTGCATCAGGAGCAGGTGTGAGGACCGGGTGTCAGGGCCGGGGTGCCAGGACCCGAATGCGTCGGCAGCGGGTGGACACATCACACACGCCGCGGCCGGGTCGAGACGTACGCCACCGTCGGCTTTCATCGCGCCGCGGCCGACGCTGCCGTCAGCATTCACGACGGCGTCGGACAATGCCGGCCGGCTCGGCGACGCCCGCCCCACCGTCGCCGGCTCATTGGCCGATTATCGGCGACGTCACCGATGACGTCGCCGATGTGTGACACTTGAGGCTGACGGCGAGGTGTCAGGTCGGCGGAGAGTCTCAGCTCCGGCGCCGCCGACACCACCACCTGCCGTCGTGGGGCGGGACATTGGCGGATCCAGGACGGGGGACACTGTGGCCGTGCTCCTCCGGCTGGACAACGGCCACCATTGGGAGAGCACGGCTGTGCCCCCGGTCGCTATATTTTTTTTTTAGCGGAAGGCGCCTTCGGCTGACTGCACATTACCGCAAAAAATTGTCAATTTTAGTCCGACACAAAGTGGCACCACTTGGAGAGGGCCAAGTGCACCCATTCAGCTTGTTTTTTTTCCAATGAGTGGCGCCCCTCCAGGAAGTGGCGTCTCCTTTGACAAGTACCCCACCACCTGAATAAAAAATTGCATCCGCCACTGGCGCAGGGTTGTGTGCCCTGTGCCCTATCACGTTACCTTGTATTTACGTATTACACCACCTGGCAGAATATTCGAAAAAAATGCACCCTTGGCGCCTGTGCAGTAGGGTCGTTCTGACACAGCTTGTCCAGCAGCTGCGCATTCACGGTGCGGAATATGTTGCCGCTACTGCGATTCAGGCCGTGCTTCACCGTACTGATCGCGGCAGACTGCTGCAGGGACCCGCTGTTGGCCCACCGTTCCTCTTCACGGTCTGTACAGGCAGCAAATTAGGCTAGCTGGGCTTCCTCAGCTTGGAGGGTCCCTACGAAAAAAGAAGAAGTATCGCGTGTGCCGCAGATCAGCTTTTCATCGGCCTGCTGCGACCTATTGTGACGCATGATGTCCCTCCCTATGAGTTGTAGAGCTCCTTGTTAAGTTAGGGGACGTTTCCGCTCGGCTGATGCCTCTGCCATCCTGTTAGAACTGCTGTCATCTCAATTGCTGAGATCCTTATAGCAGACTGCGGTGATCTCTGGACGGAGCTGAAGTTGCTATGAGGAACATCTAGTCTGTTGTGTTGTGGTCCCATCCTTGATTGCAGAAGTTTCCCGGCGTTCAGGGGTTCATTCTGCCAACCAATAGATCTCCGGCAGGCAATTCTACCAAGAAGTTCTTACACTCAAAACCTGCTGAAAGCTTGGCGCGAGACAACATATGCTCGCTCTTGCAGGATTGGATTGGATTGGATTGGATTGGATTGGATTGGATTGGATTGGATTGGATTGGATTGGATTGGATTGGATTGGATTGGGTTGGGTTGGATTGGATTGGATTGGATTGGGTTGGATTGGATTGGATTGGATTGGGTTGGATTGGATTGGATTGGATTGGATTGGATTGAAAAGGCAAGTAACCAGCTGTTTGGCAGTTCACTGGCGACTATTGGACGATATCGTTTTAATTAGGTTTTGTAGCTGTATTTCTTTGACGGAATGAACTGGGTCGAAGCGCGAATCACAATGATTCAACCAAATGACAATGTCAATACAGACTTCACAACGGGTATTTCGGTCAGTTTTATTTCACTTTGGAAAACTAAGTGACGATTTCTGAAAATGGGAGCACATTTCCTGTCAGCTAATCTCCGCTGCAGTTCCCCGTCCACTCCTGCAGCACAGCGGCTGCAATTCACGGTCCTGGGAGTTTTTAGCTTCAATTGCTCAACATGGAATTATACCACACCGTGTTAATACCGTGCACTTTATACTTATTCAGGTGTTCCAATTGGCTTTATGCATGGGTGCATCAGCTTTTACAATACGCCCCGGCCACGCCCACCCTGTCGGATCTTTCGTCGGCTGTCTGAACGACCTCGGCTGTGCTGATGCAAGAGTAGCTTTGACAGCATTGTAAGAATCTCGACCGCGAGCACATCTGGTCTGCAAACACGCAATACCTCCTGTAATATTGGCCATAGATTGGTTTTTGAATTCCGGAAACCGTCCATTGGTTCCAGAGATATTTAAGAGGACCATTTTTTTTCCCCACAGTCAATGATGTATGATATGATACAGAATTAGGCGTTGCTAAGTAGTGATACACTAAATTAAATAGCAATGACAGTAACAAACGACGCAGTTAAGCCGATGCAAATATTAACACACTGATCAATAAGTGAACGTAAAATACCCAGCCAATCACCGGTTAATGCTTCCTTCACAGACGGGTTTAGCTGGCAGAACATTATTAAGTTTGTAACGATAGCGAACAAATTTATGATGCATAACTTGATATCGACGGGAAACAGCCAATTTTGAGCTGCAATTCGGTGAAATACATATGCGGAGACAATAATTCGTTCACGTTGTTATTCACATTTTACTTGCAGTCCCTGTGGACATCCAATTCACTTCAGCGGCTGAAAAATTATGTGGTATCTTTCGTTGAACATAAATGCTGCATTGGCATTGGCATTGGCTCCACATACTG